>JAOTAY010000191.1:9508438-9532918 GCA_025629805.1 Erythroxylum baracoense
AGACTTGAACTTGTAGGTGATTAATTCAAACTTAGTATTAACATAAGAAATTCACATAATTGACATGACAATTCTTTGTATAATAAACTCTTATGATGATATATAGGCTAGAAACCCGTGATGCAGCTCCCATCAAAGTTATCAGTGAAAAATTTCACGAGCCTATTAGTCATAGCGAGAACTTGCTTTCTCGATTCATATGGTGTAACATTGCCACGTACCATACTGCTCGTTTAAAATCAAACTTTGGAAATCAACTTGTAGGTGATTAATAAAAACATAGTTATGTTAGTTTTGTATGTTGTTGTTTGGAATATTGTTAGAATGATTGATGGCTAGATGTATGAATTACATAAGTATTTATTGCATGTCGAATAAGTTTGTATAATTATGGATTATTTGAGGCATAATAAACCCCTAGGATGATATATAAGCTGGAAACTCATGAAGCAGCTCCCATGAGGCTTATCGGCGAAAAATTTCATGAACTTAGGAGTCACAACTAGAATTTGCTTTTTCGATTCACAGGTGTAAATAATGTCACGTACCATAATGCTTGGTTGGGATAGTGTTTTATTTGACTGATACTCACATATGTTCAGTTTGTATAATTGTGAACTCATATAGTAGGATAGGTTGGTCTCAATTTGGAGGAGAAATGGACAGATACCTGTAAAAGCTTAAGGGACGTTCTGTAAAATAAAGATGAAATGTTCTGTAAGCTTAGGAGAAATGAAGGATACTAACTATGAAATCACCTTTTTAAATAACAGTTTTGCATAAATGAATAATGTTGATAGATCTTAGAGGGATAGACGATTAACACCCGATGGTTTCATTAATCCTGAGTTTATTGAGGGAGTTGAAGTTTTTATTCACTATGCATGTTCTCAACCTGCATATATGGACGGTCCAAAGATTAGATGTCCATGTAAAAAGTACAAACATATTTGTTTTCTTCCTATTGATGAAGTGAATCTCCATTTGTTAAGAAAAGGTTTGCTCCAAATTATTTTGAGCGAACACGACATAGAGAGCTATAAATTTGTAACACCTCAAGGGGTAATGAGTTAATCTTGTCAATAAATGTAGATGGGTTTGAAGGAGGGACTGGATTTATAACAAATAATATGGGTGCAACTGAAAATCCTTACACCTAGATGGTTTATGACGCAACCAATTATACCTTTTAGGCAAATATAGAAAATCTTGAAGAAGAACCAAACATATATGCAAAAAAAATTTTGATTTGCTAAAATGAACTGACCAAGAATTATGGCCAAATTGTGAGACCGTGACTTAAATCTTTAATTGCTCGAATATTGAACATAAAGATTGAAGGCCATATTTCTGATCGAAGTTTCGATAAAATTCCTACTTGGAATAATGAATCATTGTCTCTTATTCATACAATGGTTGATAATTTCTACAATATGAAGAAAATTATTATAGGTCTTGGTTTGCCAGTTAAAAAAAATGATTGTTACAATTTTGGATATATGTTGTTTTGGGGAGATGATGTAGAATTACAAGAGTGCAAATTTTATAGTCAATCTAGGTTCAAACCTAGAAAGCATTTTATGTAACATAAATTAGCCTTGGAAGTGGTTGTATTATTTTCCACTAACTCTGAGCTTTCAAAGACTATATGTCTCTAATGTTACTGCATCTCACATGAGATAGCATAATGAATATGAACAGGAAGATGGAATAATGAGTCATCCATCGGATGCACTCGCATGGAAACATTTTAATAATACCCATTTTGAGTTTGCAGCTAAAAGTTGAAATGTTAGGCTGAGATCGTCGACAGATGGATTCCAACCTTTTGGGCAATCTGGCCAATAATATTCATCATGGCAAATCATAATTACTCCTTATAATTTGTCTCCATGGATGTGTATGAATGAGGCATGTACATTCTTAACGGAGATTATGCCAGGGCCTACGAATCCAAAGTGTAAATTTGATGTTTTCTTACAATCATTGGTCTCTGAATTGTATCATATTTGGGAATTTGGTATGGAGACACATGATGTGTCTCTTAGGTAAAATTTTTTATTGAGAGCAGCTTTAATGTGGACTATTAGTGATTTCTAAGCGTATGTTATGTTGTCTAGATGGAGCACAGTAGGGAAATTATCTTGTCCTTATTGTAGCAATAATTCTGATGCGTTTTATCTTCCAAACGAGGCCAAAATATCTTGGTTTGACATCCACAAGAAATTTCTTCCTCCAGATCATCCATTTAGACGCAATAAACAAAAGTTCATTAAGAATAGGATGGTACAAACACCTCCTCCCCCTCATAAAGCTGGTGAAGAGATATTGCAAGAGATTGATGAATTAGGATTGCTGAAAGTTACAAAACTTGAAGCTGAAGAAGTTAACAAAAGCATTAGTAAAAACTTTGATTGCAGAAAATAAAATATCTTTTGGGATTTGCCATATTAGAAAACTAATTTAATACTTCATAATCTAGATGTTACGCTTATTGAAAAAAAAATATTTGACAATTTGTTCAACACCATAATGAAAATTGAAAGGAGGAGAAAGGACAATGCAAAATCAAGAGCTGATTTAAAACTTTTTTGTGGACAGAATGAGTTAGATAAAGATCTCCGCATCGATAAATATCTAAAAATATGTTACATTTTAAACAAAAAATAAAAGAAAATTTTGTGTGAATGGTTGAAAAGTTTAAAATTTCTCAATGGTTATGTTTCGAACTTAGCAAAGTATGTAGACATGAGGAAGTGTAAATTATTTAGGATGAAAAGTCATGATTGTCATGTGTTTATGCAAAGGCTAATTTCAATTGCATTTCAGGAGTTGCTACCGAGTAAGGATTGGGAAGCTATAACAGAATTAAGTTTATTTTTCAAAAGTTTAACATCTGAAATAAAGTTGGCTGAAATGGAAAAACTAGAAAGAAAATTGCAGTTATCTTGTGCAAATTGGAAGAGATTTTTCCTCTAAGCTTCTTTGATTGTATGGCATCTACCCATATATTTAGCACATGAGGCTAAACTTGCTGGTCTGGTCCAATATCGATGGATGTATCCGTTTGAGAGGTAATTATAGTTAATGTTTAAATAAAAATTATAGCATATTTTAATCACAAAATTTACATAACCCTATTTGTAATATAGGTATTTGCATCACTTACAGAAACACGTCGAAAACAAGGCTAGAGTTGAAATTTCGATATATAATGCTTATTTAGTGAAGGAAGCAAGTATATTTTGTTCACATTATTTTGAGTCGCATGTGCACACAAGAGAAAGAAAAATTTCTTGTAATGACAAAGGGGGAGAAACGAGTGATGTTGATGGTAACTTATCCATTTTCACATATTTATAACGAACATATGGACGTCAACAAGAAGAATATTAACAGCAGAAGAAATAGAGGCTACCTATGGTTACACTTTATTGCATTGTCAAGAGGTTCAACCTTTCGTGCAGTAAGTTTAAGTTAATTTTGAAATAGATTATTTGAGTTTCCGAAGCTACTGTTGTTCACAACTAAAATACATAATAATACTTTTAGATTATACGAGAAATGGTTACATGAGCTAATGCTCGAAACAACACAGGATGATATCAATAAAGAAATTCAAAAACACTTTCTTCGATGGTTCGAGAAATATGTAAGTTTCACTTGTAATAATTTAAATGATTGAATTATCATATCAAAGTGATTAGATGACATTATACTATTTAATATGATAAATTGTTTTTTTATGTAGGCCTCAGAAAATCCAATAGAGACTAAGTTCATATGTGATCTTGCAAAAGGACCTTTGCGAACTGTTAAATCATATCCGATGCATTTTGTTAATGGATACAAATTTCATACAGAATATCATGGTCATAACATGGCAACAATAAATAGTGAGGTTTGCATATAGGGAAAATTAATAAATTACTATGGTAAAATTATTGAGATACTTGAAATTGAGTACCCTACATTGGCAATAAAACGGAGTGTGATATTTAAAAATGAATGATTTGATCCAACTCCTAATGTTGGAATAAAAATGCGCAGCCAGCCGATATAATCTAGTTGAAATCAACCAGCAAAGAAGATTTAAAAATTTTGAATTTTTTGTGTTGATGATGCAAGTTATCTATCTGTATTATGCCCCTTTTCCCAGCTTACGAAGAGATAAATTAGATTGGTTGGCTATATGCAAAGTAAAACCTAGAGTTCTTTTTGAATTACATGGAAAAGGAGCAAATAAGATCATGGAAAAGGAGCAAATAAGATAATTGAAAGTGAAACGTTTTAGAAAGAAGTTTATAAAATAAATGCATGTGTAACATATGACGAGAATGAACCTCTGAACAATCCAAACAATGAATATGTTGACATTTCATCTAGAGAGGATGAGGAGGGTAAGATATCTGAAGAGTAACCTAAGTTTGATTCTAATTCTTTGGACAAAGAAGAAGAAGATGATTTTGATTTATAATTAAGTGTTGATAGCGATTAATTTAGGTTTGTAATAGAATATTATATGAATAAATCTATTATTGCATCAACAATATATTGTTATATATTGAATTTATATTGTTCTATTACTAGAAAATTCAATAAAACGTGACTTGCAGGTTCAAAATATGCCACAAAAGAGAAAATAGGATATGATGCAGCCAAAGTTCAGGTTACAACGATTTGGAGAAGCCAGTGCATTTCCAGGTGAAGCATCACATTCTGCAGATGCTACTGCACATCCAAATAAGGCATCACCTTCTGTACCTGCTACTATACCATCCAGCTGCTCTAGTACACCATCCACCACCTCTATACTGACAGAGAAATCAGGAGTAAACGTTGCAGATAAAGGAGGCGACCTCTAGCCTAGACCTAAGGAATTGATGGAAGAACGTACGTCACAACTATCAACAATTTGTAAGTAAAATCCCTGCAATTTTGTAATACATGATAACATCATAGGTTTATACTGAAGTTTTAGGTTTTAATTTGAAAATTATCTAAAATAACTTATACATTAGGTTGCTTCCGCTTGGATCATGCTCAAGAAATATCTCATTCAAATTCAAGGAAAAGATAGATCTTGAGGGTTATATATGGAAGAATGTCTCTCAGTTGACAAAGGATTTTTATTATCAGGAAAATTCTTTATTTTTTTATTTTATTTAATTTTATACATTAATTAGATAAATATTGACATTTATAAGTACTTATTGTATTTTTTCTTTTTTTTAGAAAGAATTTTTTTGGGATCCAAAATTTGATTTTGTAATTTATAATTTATGGGAGAGATGAGCTTGTACACGTTATAGAGACTTTCTTGCTTCGATACATAAGAATGGTATACGACCACTATATATATCTGAAGAAATATGGAGTTGTTAGCAGCAGTATTGGACATCACCTGAGGCAATATCAATTTTAGAATGCAATTCTACCAACAGACGTGGAGGACTAGACGGAGAGAGCCTACCTGTACACACTGGAGGATCTTTGACTTACTAGGAGCATACACTTCAACTTATAAGTATCAAAACTTTACACTTATATTCTAATTTTTTTACTTTGATGTATGAAATTTAAAATAAAAATATACATGCATTATGGAGAATAATAATGTCATAAATGTCTGGTGCCAATAATGATTGTGATGTTGAGTTAAAAAAATTTTCTAACAGGGGGTATATATCATAAAATTAGAGGAAATTCTGCCAAAATTTTTATAAATTATTGTTCACTTATAATAATTTAGTTTAATGCAGGAAAAGCCTATGGATAGGAGGCCTACACCATGCCAGCTCTTTTTGCACATTCATATTAAGAAGCATGATGTTGTGACCTTCGTCAACACCCGATGTAGACAACTTCATGTATGTAAAATCTATACTTTAATATTAATTCTTTAAAAATATCACTTATTAACATAAACAATTACAATGATAGGACCAAATACAAGAAAATATTGAACGATAGTTTCAAAACTCTGAAACTATTGATGAAAGTCAGGCGGATCTTGATGTAGTGGGTGGTAGGGACCGCCATGGAAGGATTTTTAGCTTAGGTTCATTTGCAAACACACGTTATTCGCAATCCTCCACATCCAATATAGCTAGATTTAGTAGGCAGTCCACATCAAATGAGAGAGTCCTCCAGCTTTAAAGCACGGTAGAGATGTTGACAACTCAGTTGTGACAGTAGATGGATTACATAGCCGAACTCTGTAATGAGATGGATCAATTGAATGGGAGGGATAATACCTCATCGCAGCAGTCAGAGCATCTGCCTTCACCACCTGTATAAGTGAATGTATTTGAAGTTTTGCTACACTTAAGTTTTTGTACAAATTCTTAATTTACAGTTAATTACAATGATTACTTATTCGTGTACATTTCAATTTTTTATTATATTAACAATAAGAATAATGTTTACTTTATATCTATCAATCAATGTTATATTATTTACATAAATTAAATATGCAAAAAAATCATAAGATTGTGAATAGAAAATATAAGTAGGAAGTGAGAAATGGAAGCAAAAATTTATCGAAATTAAATTTCCCGACGAAACTACAATATTTTGTTGCTAATTAGCAATGGGACTATAACATACCATTCCATCACCAACTAGCAATGGAATAAATAAATCCATCGTAAGTTACCGACGGAATATACCACTCCGTCGGTAAAAATTTAGTGACGTTTAATGTTTTCGTCGGTAAATTTAGCGATTGAAACACATATATTCGTCGGTAACTTTAACGATGGACATATAATTTACCATCGGCAAATTCACAGACGAAATATTTGGATTTTGTCAGTAGCAATATAATTCTATAAATCTGTCAGTAAGTTTTCTTTAACTTACCAACAAAAATCCTAAATTTTGTCGCTAATGGTATTGACGAATACTCAAGCTTCCGTTGCTAAATTTACCAACGACCATTTCTCTGACGTTTCTTTCCATTGGTAATTTTCATCACTAAATTTGTTTCCCGATGAAAAAGTTTTACTTTTCGTCAGTAATTTTCGTTGCAAAAATATTTGTTTCTTATAGTGAGAGGACTATGCTTTCAGGACAAGAGTGTCACCAAGAACCAAACTGCTGTCTTTTCTAGAGTCACTTGATGTGATTCCAATTTGCAAGTTATTGATCCCAAATCCAAGCCATGAGGTGTCTTTTATATGCTTGATCTGCTCGTTGTCTCCCACATGTTTGACTTTAAAAAATGGTATAAATGGAGTATATGTTTATGATGTTTTGGATCTGAAGATGAGTGTTTTACAACTCCCACAACTAGATTTGAGGAGACTACAGCACATGATACTTATAACAAAGGTAGAAAAGTCGGAATATCCTTGTTTTGGCGTGAATGGAAATGTAGTTGAAAAACCTTAGGTCCCGTATATACTGTTCAGCAACTGACAGCATTAAATACCTCTTCTTTGACCCCAAAAAAAGGAAAAATAGGTATGGACCACTTTAAAATATTGAATCGGCGCCAAGTAGCATACAAATCCTCGGGACCTCTAAAATTTCAAGAAAGTTAAGTGGATCCCCCACCCCTGTCAAGAGATGGTGTAGTAATGACACGAATTATTGCTTTAACAAGTTGCATTACAGAATTTTGTTTATTATTGTATGTCTTAGAAAACGTCATAATCGTCATAATAAGGAAGAATTGAGGTGAATTCGATTGCAAGTGAAAACTGATAAGTAGTTGAACACATGGGTGAGGGTGCCTGTCATCTTCTCTCATATTGTTGGCACTGAACGTGGCAACTTGTTGTTTCTCAACTTCCATGAGAGATAAAAGATGATGAGCTACGGTACGTACACTTGACAATTTGCACAAACTGGAAAAAATGGAGATGTTAAATAGAGAGAACAAAGAAAGAAAAGGAAAACGTTTATATCTGTGGGATATATTTTTGACAGTTGCTAATGGCATGCATGTAGAGTTCAATAGTAGCAGCAGTAGAGATAGGTGGTAAGGAGCTTTTTAGATGAGTGTTAATAACTCTAATACAAGTGCAAATAGTGGCATGCATTAAAGCATAATTGCAAGTAGTAACTCTAATTCTTAGGATGCTGATCATGAATCCCATTAACTGCAATTTAATGAACTAGTGACTAACCTTTACAGTCTTAGTGTTAGACCCCTAAGTAGTGATAATGAAATCCTGCAGGTATTGGCGAGCCTTAATCAATGAACACAGAACAACCGAACAAAGTAAAGACTTGCGAAAAGGCAAGGATAAAAAGGGGCAATGTCAAGCGTTGTCATGCATTGGTGTATATTGGCAGAAATCTCTGATGAGATGCAAGATTTGGATGTGAGAGCAAAAGAAGGCTTGAGGCGGACATCAAGTGGAAGGTTAGTTGGATCACACATGTATGACAGGAATGTGCAAGAGTTTCACGGTAACTTAGCAAGTAGATCAAGCCATGGTGCGAGTTTTGGGAGAGTTTTGGACCTTGTACGAGCTGACTTGACTAAAACTAGGCTCTTGAAGGACTAGGGACTTGGACGAATCATGACTAATGGAGTTGGCATAAGCATTAGACAAACCAGTGTACTATTGGCTTGGATGACTCATCATCAACGGATAGAGATGATGAGATCTTGGGTGATATAGCTTATAAGATCACAGTGGATGAACATTAGCTCTAAGAGATAAAGATCATCTAAAGATAAAGGAGATCTTCGTGGATATGGATAGATCATTCCTATATAGATGTAATCTTTTATCTTGTTATTGTGGTGTAACTTAATCCTATCAGATAGAATCCTAATTGAATGGGGATGTCATTATATTAGTTAATGTAATGTAATCTGTTAAGGATAAAATGTGATCTTAGCTAGTAGAGTTATATTAGGATTCTAATTTGGTCATCTAGAAGTGCCTATAAATAGCTCATTTGAGCCTTAGTTTCATATATAAATAGCTCATTTGAGCCTTAGTTTTCATATAATGAGTGTGGAAGTCACAGAGATTAAAAGAGCATCTTTTGTATACATTGAGGGAAGTAATAAAGGTTGATATTTGTCGTATCTCTTTCTTGTTCTTATTGTTGCCATGAATATTTAGTTCTTTTATAGTTTTCTAACAAATGTGTGAGCGTAAAACACTACGAGGGTCGTGACGCATTCATAATAAGTAGGTTGGTCGACGATCATGAGACAAGACTGAATCTTACTTTAACGGAGCTAAGTGAGATTGTCGTGTAAAAGAGTTGACGCAACCAACAGAAGTTAGTGCTTGAAGGAAAACCTTTTGTAACACTTAGCTATGATCCACATATATTTTTGATTTCAAGACGCCCCTAGAGGGTGGTCGAGTTGGTGGAGTGGGAGGATATAGAGTCAAAAGGTCCTGTATTCGAATTTCCCTACTTACGCTCTCTCGATTGAGCCTATCGTACAGGACTTTCTTAGTACGAAGTACCCAATTGGCATGATTTGCAGGCTATTGTATAAATCCATAGGTTTACTCAGTGCACATCTAAAGAATAACGGAATCCAAAGGTTTTCCCAGTATACATCCAAAGGAAAACAACTGCAGATTCATTCGTTTCAAAAAAAAAAAGATTTCAAGACATTGGTAATAATTTATTGGCATCTATAATATTAGGAAACCAATAATTCCTCTTTCATTTTGGCCTGCCGTATTATGCTGTTCACGACCATAAGTTGAAGGTTTTAAAATCTTTCTTTTATAGTACAATATCATGTGCCATTCAATCCCAGTCACAAAAATGTTGCATAATCAAGGATGCCAACTGTTACCTAATAACCATGACTTGTGCGCAAGTCCAATTAATAGCTAACACCAGCACAACTTATGTTTTACACTATATATTTATATGCTTTACTCCCCTTTCAGATTCTGAGCACACCATTCCCCAAACAATGAAGCTTTTCTCCGGAAAACTTGGCTCTTCACCTTTCCCTGTTATTTTATGTGTCCTCGTAGCTACATTCGTGCCCATATTTAATGCAGCAGAGGAAGTGGTACCAAAGATTGGGAAGTTTCCTGCATTTTTCGCGTTTGGAGACTCGATAGTTGATCCAGGCAACAACAACTATATTGAAACTATTGCCAGGTGCAACTTCCTGCCTTATGGAAGAGATTTCATGGAAGGAAAGCCAACGGGAAGGTTCAGTAACGGAAGGATCCCCTCAGACCTTATAGGTACACCAAGCTAGAAAGTTACGCACTCCTCAAATCTTCACGTTTTCTACCCCCGATAAAGGTCACGAGATCCATACACACACACACATTCACAAAGCTTCACATCAAGTTTGGCTCAAACTTCTCTCCAGCTCTTGTTCTTTCAAAAGCTCAACAGGTCAAACCAAAATTTTTTTTCGAAATTTCAAGCTTTTACGTTGAGTACCTACTCAAAACTGTTTCTTTAAGATCTTCTTTGGCATAGATGATGAGAGAGGAGAAAACAAGTCGTCCAGATTTAATTAACAGGTCAAACCACAAATTTTTTTCGAAATTTCAAGCATTTACGTTGAATAGCTCCTCAAAACTGCTTTTTTAAGATCTTCTTTGGCATAGATGATGAGAGAGGAAAATTAATGCATGCAAGTACTTGCACCAACCCTTATACTTCTCCGAAAAGATATTTCAGACAAGTAGGAAAAGTTAACTGCAGAAGGTATCAGATAAATTCAGCTGAGACGTAGCCACACGGTGAACTAGTAAAAACCCGACACAGTATCTCTAAGTCCGGCACACTATTTATATTGATTGTCTGGTCTGCTAATTTCTTCAATTTTCAGTGCTCTATATTATAATTTATAGAAGATATAGTGTTACATGCCTTTTCATTTAGTACTGTGTTTTACAATTTACTTGGACTATGATTTATTTGTACTTTTGAGATGCTACATTTTTGTATTTGCAAGTTGCGACCTTTTATACTTGAACAGCATACAATCTGCTCAGCCTTCCTTCCCTATGATCTATGGACTCAGAGGAGTATGGATGCTGTGTCTTTCGCCTTGGACACATTTCACATTCTAGGGTTCATGTGTTCTTAATACAAATAACTAGCTATCCAATATATTCATAATTCACATGCAAGCCCATTTTCGATGCTTCAGCGGAGGAGCTTGACATAAAGAAACTTGTGCCTGCATACCTAGATCAAAGCCTTCAGGTTCAAGACCTCCTTACAGGTGTAAGTTTTGCCTCTGGAGCTGCTGGTTACGATCCTCTCACATCTCAGACAGCGGTAGCTCTCGCTGTCTTCTCTCCTAATCTAGCCATCTAATTTAATTCTCTTCTAAATCTTCTCAATGATCACTAATGTGACTTGTGTCCATTCTCTTGATTACCAGTCAGTAGTTTCGTTGGGGGGTCAAGTAGACCTGTTCAGGGAATACATACAGAAGATAACGGCGGCAGTAGGAGAAGAAAGAGCTGACTCAATTGTATCCCAAAGCTTCTACTTTGTATGTATAGGAAGCAATGACATTGCCAACACTTATACAATTAGGAAAGCTCAGTATGACATTGATTCCTACACTGATTTACTGGTCAGCTATGCTTCAAGTTTTTACAAGGTATGTTCCAAGACCCTAGCAGATAAATTTAGGCTCTAAAATCAAATTGTCTTAAACCTTTTTCTAAAGTTTCTTGCTTGACCTCATTTATGGTTTCCTGGTAAATGTGTGACGACACTTGAATATAGAGCTTTTCCTTTATTTTGTGCGTCGCTGTGTATAGGAGTGATTTGTTAATGTGCAACTAATTATTAGCATCAAAACTTTAAGACCCTATTCACTTTAATATTAGTTGGGACCGGGGGGTTTCATTCAGCTAGCAGAAAGCGAACTTTGTGTACAAATAATATGACGTAGTTTCGTTGTCAGGTCAGGACGCTTTTTTCGAGCTGATGACACAATTATGATCCTGAACTACTCTATAGAGCTCATGTCCCCACTTCAATAAGAAGTCATATGCATACATACATTCAATGATCCACTGATTTGAACTTGTTCATAGGAACTTTATGGAGTTGGAGCAAGAAAAATTGCTATCCTGGGTTTGCCACCAATAGGCTGTGTGCCATCACAGAGAACTCTTTCAGGGGGCATAGAAAGAGAATGTTCAGATTTCTCCAACCATGGAGCAGTTCTCTTTAATTCCAAGATTTTCTCAGCGATTGATCATCTGAACAAAGAACTTCCAGATGTTAGGATGGTGTATGGTGATGTCTACGATCCTCTGCTTTCTCTCATTAAAACTCCTGCTCAATACGGTAACTTGTTAAACCTTATTGTTTCATCTTCTTTTCTTTGTACATTTCTTTTATAGTGATTTACTTGGGCGTAAATAACTGTACTGGATTTGATCTGTGGTTACAGGCTTTGTAGAGGCTACTAAAGGATGCTGTGGTACAGGAAATATAGAAGTCAGCTTCCTCTGCAACCATTTATCTGATGCAACTACATGCAAAGATGCCTCAAAGTACATATTTTGGGATAGTTATCATCCCACAGAGAAAGCTTACCAAGTACTTATCCCTATTATTCTTGGTGATTTACTGAATAAACTTTCTAAATTGTAATCTAAGCCTTAATACTATACTACTCAACAAATGCTGTCGTTGTGTTGAGTCGAGTCTAAAACCTCTCCCACTCCAAAAGCACTTGTCATTCTCTCTGTGGTCTTAAATCTTTCTTCTTGAAGGTAAAACAATCGTAACTTCAAGCATATATAGAGATATACAAGTAACCAGTTCCAATCTGTTACGGCCCGCTTAAGCTACAAAATTTCATACTCCATTTTCTAACTACAACTACCTATAGAGATAAGGAACCGGACTATACACAAAAGACAACGACGTATACTATGCAAACCACAGCAAAACATCAACGAAGTTTATTCTCAACAGCCTGACATAACTCATCCTCGCAGAATAGAGCACGATTGGAAGCCATTGACTTGCATAGGGGTTTTGACAATGCCGATGGTATAATGCATCTTGAAGGGAATGTAGAATCTTGAAAGAGAACAGCAGCAATTTGCTTCATTTCAGTGATTTTTATGCGAGAAGGTGGCCGAGGACCATGCCGTGGTGCTTTTGGGGTGTGTGGGCTTGGCATGAAAACACCTTTTCGGTCACCCCTGCTGCAATGATAATTTAAACAAAGGGGCACATTTATCAGTAAGAGGAAAAACTTTAAAGAGAACAATAAAGCTTGCAGAAAACCTCCAATTCTCAATCCATACCTCAAAAATGGCCAGTGCTCAGTGGGCTGCGGGGTCATTGCCCTCAACAGCTCCTGTCGTGACCGATCTGGTGTGGTGAAATTGAAATGGGATTGTCTTGCGATCACAACCTGCTTCAACATAATTGAACCATATCAAAGTCAACCCAAAATCTAGTGTTTGCCTCATACATCCACAGTGAAAAGTATAAAAGAGACTTACAGCTCTTCTAATCCTCCGGGAAACATGAAAAACTGCCCTGAGTTGATCATGGTGCAGGTGACAAAGTATTTTGACCTCAAAAAGAGAAATCATACAGAATCAATAACCCCTGAAAATATTATTTGAATTATGTGGGAAAAAAACATGACTTTTGCTGTTAAGCATGAAATTAATGTACAGCAAAAATAGCACAGATGGCAATTATAATAAAAATTTTGCAGACACATAACAAACTTGGCACACAAATCACTGACTGCAAAAAAAAGGGTTCAGATGAAGGTCAGACACTACACAAATATGATGAAATTCTACCCTCTACTTTTCTATTGACCATCTAAAAATTATTGAGAATCTAATTCTTACTGTTTGGCCTTGAAATTAGGCTGCCACAATTTTTACCGATAAGAGTTATCAACTCCACCTTGTTAATCTTAGCAAGCACATATGTTAAGCAAACGAAGAAGATGAACTGAAGAAGTCATTTTCTCAAAGCAGTGTAAGAGTAATATTCCAATCAAATTGGGCAACAGATGAGTGTTCTCACATAAACATAATTAAAAGAAACCAGAGATAAAGGAAACGATCATTACCAACAAATCCATTGGGAGAGATTCAAGTCTAGAATCAGAATCACAAACATCAGCGTGTGGAGTCTTCGGTGTCTGAACCAAAAGATTTTGCTTACCCAAATCCACGGGGGACAGCATCAAAGGGCTTTTATCAAAAACCTTATTCTCAATTTGAACGTCATCATCGCCAAGCTTCCTGTCTCCAAACAAAGCAACCCTTTTCTTACCAAGATCAGTGCATGACTTCTCCGAGGAGACCTTGTTATACCGAAGCTGAGCTAGGGCACCAGGCTTCAAAAACCTGCTGTTCGAGCTCCTCAACCGCCTTTTCTTCTTGGTGGTTCTCGAATTGCTTTCCTTTGAAGATATTTTCCCCATAATTCAACTTTTCCTAAACCCAGGAAGCTTAATCCTTTATCTGTCCCAGGAAAAATCCTCAAGAAATTCACTAAAAATAACTTAACCCGCCATTAATGGAGCCCTGAAACACATTTCAAGTTCCTCAATGCACATATAATATCAACAAGGAAACAACTAAAGTTATTCACATGGAAAGAATTTACAAAATGAAATCCAATTCACATCTTCTAACACAGAATTCTGAACAATAACAAACACTCGTAACTGAAACTGAAGAGAAATGACTTACCTGAAATTCCTCAAGATTAAGCAACAGAGTAGAGAGAGAGAGAGAGAGAGAGAGAGAGGGAAAATATGTGGGCCGCTAGGGTTTGGTCTTTATTTGAATTTCTCTAAAGTGCCCGCCAAAATTTTTGATGCCGACTTGCCATTTGCGAAGGCAACCTGACCGTTTCAGTTACCCGCAGTGAACGTGGCGAGTTCTAGTTGGGTTGTGAGGGTCGTGTGAAGGGCACGTGCGGGTTCCTTTATTAATCATCCCATATTTGACGGCGTGGATTCGTGAATTGGGAATTAATCCCTTTCACGAATCACATGCGTGAGTGACGCTTCGTGGAGGGTATTATAGTCTTTCCAATAAAAAATAAATTGGGACATGGCCTCTCTTTTTTTTTTTTAGTCTACGATGTGTCTTAAGAAAGTTTCAACTATAAAAAGGCACCTTTAAATCATTCACACTTAAACTAATTTTTGCTTGTATCAGGTCAGCTCATAAGGGGTAAGGTGTTGGCCAAACAGGTCTCTCTATTCTCAAGACTCAAACTCAAAACCTCTTATAAGAATGTTAAATCACTCACACCAACCATTGCCAACTCATGAGATCGTTCCCTGCAGTGGCCCAACTAATTTTCTTCTACTTAGTCTGAATGGAACGGGAACATAGTCACGGAACATATCCTCTATTTTTTTTGGTTTTTACAGGATTAGAATACCGTAATTAAAATAGATAATTTCATGTGCATAGATAGTTAGAAATTGTTAGCTGGTGCTACAATATTAATATTTATTTAATAAATCTAATAAATTGAAATATACCAAAATGCATAAACTTAAAATAAATTTCTTTTAATAATTAAAATATTTAGTAATAAATAAATATTAATTTATAAGCTATTTTAACTTATTAAATTATTTATTTTAATAAAATATGGTAATTTTACTAATAAATATTAATTAATATAGAGATTAAAATAAAGTATTTACTAATTAATTCATAAAATTAATTTATCTTTAAGTTTTACTTAATATTATATAATAATAAAAATATAATTAAATTAATATTAGCAACTAAACAAATTTTTATTTTTATTTGAGAAAAACATAAACCAAAAATTACAACAAAAAAATAATTGAAATAGTCCCTAACATATTTGTTGGGCCAAAAGTATATTTCAAACACTAATATTTTCACCAAAATATAAAATAAGCTCTAACATTTAAGAGCATTAAATTTAAATTTAACATTTTAAAATATTCAAAATGAATTCTAAATAGACAAAAATCAAACTGGAATAAATTTTTATCCGTTAAATGACGCATCATTACTAATATAATATATATTTATTATTTGTTTAATTATTAAATAAGTCATATTGTCATGTGATAATTTTATCTTTTTTAAAAAATTTTAAATTATATTTTTCCTTTAAAATTTATAATGAAACATAATTAATGTAAATTAATCACAATTAATGCTAATTAGTAACAAGTTAATTAAGATCGACGTTCAATTCTGGTAACAGAGACAAACAACTTTGAAACCATATATAATGAAATGTCCTTCCCACCCTTACCAGTGAAAGCCTCCTCCATCCTAACACCCTCTAATCCCTCCCTACGTGTTGAGCCGGAAACAAGTGGTGGGAGCAGAATGCAATGACACGTTGAGCTGCTTCCCACCAGTAACGGAAGATGGCAAGAGCGTAGTGCAGCCAGACATCCGAGTCTCAAAGATGGCACAAAGGCGTAGTGATCGACTCTTATGGGCTTCTTGAATGAGAGGCATATAGCCTTCCCAGTAGTGAAAGGAATGGATTATCCAAAGTTTTACTCTCAGAAGACAACTGGTTCTGTTTAAAATTTTAAACCAGGTGAATGCAACATAAGTACTAGAAGCGGTTCCATGGCATATATGGAACTAGCCCCTTTTCCTACAATTAGGGGTGGGCACGGTTAGGTTCGGTCAATTTTTGACTATTGAACTGAACCGAACCGAATAATCGGTTCTATTTTATAAAAAACCGAACCGAATTGAATGTTAGATGAAACCATCGGTTCGGTTTGTCTCACGGTTCGGTTATTTCAATCTATTTGGGCCTTAAAATTTGGGTCAATTTTAGTACATTTTCAACATTTTTATTTCATTTTAGGACCTATTGGATGATTGTTATACTTGCAAAGTTACAAATTTACCTTGTACACCTAAAGTTAGAAATATAAAAAAATACAAACTTTTTTGTTTTTAGTTGATCGGTTTGGTTCGGTATGGTTTAGAAAATATTTTGCCTACACCGCAACCGAATCGATATAGTTGGTTTTCTAATATCCGAAACCGAACCAAACCATCCATCACATCGGTTTGGTTCGGTTTGGCCGGTTTCGTATATTTTTCAGCTTAGTTCGATTTTTTCAATTTTTTTGCCCACCCCTACCTATAACATTGGAAAACAAGCATGAAGATGGAAAGAGTCACCCATGACCAAGTTCCGGTGTGGATAAACCTTCATGAGGTTCCACTAGAATATTGGTTAACTAGTGGTCTTAGTGCAGTGACAAGTTATGAGGGAGTTCTGTATGCATGGATGAGTTCTCTAAGCCTTCAAAATTAGTTTCGATTAGCTAAACTCTTGTAGTAGTTGTGAAATCAGGTTAAATCTCAAATGAATTAAACACTAATTTCTTAATTTCATTTGATAAAACAAACTGAAATTTGTGAATAATTAACTAATAAACTAAATTTAACAAGGAATCAAAATAAATTAACTAAGCATTAAAGTGAGAAATTCAACAGTATTTAACTCGAATTCAAGGGAATGATAACTTTGATCATTAGTTTAAAAAGAATAATTTTCTCAATTTAAGCAATTACTCCACAATCTATTATGATAGTTATAATAAGTCTCAATTTTTCTTAAATTAATTTGTTTAAAACCAACATTCAAACTAAAACTTAATATAAATTGATTGAGTATGATTGCATTATGTATCAATTAAATGATGGTAATAAGCCTAATAAAAAATAGTAAACCCCAAATTAAATAATTGAGATAACTAAAATTATTCAATTTGATTTTCTTGTTTCTCATAAATAAAATATGCAAATTCATAAATAATATATGTACTACTTGTATCAATCCTTCATAACTATTACTGAATTTATAGATACCGATAAAATAATTAACAACAAATCAATTTGATCAATCAATGTTGATTATTCATATAATAATAAAGAATACAAAACCAGAAATACTTGAATTAAAATAAAACCTAAGTTTATAACAAAACGTCACAAGGTTATAACTAGAGTTTTGAATCCTTTTGAATCGGAATATTTGGATTTAGCCATACATGGCTTTAGTTCCATCGTAAACATATAAGAAAAGATAAAAGATGAAAGAAAAAAACATAAAGAAAAATGAAAAGAGAATTATGTAAAAGGTGTGTGTTGTTTTTTTCTCTCTATTATTTCCTACCTCAAGCATGTATCAATCTAATACATCAATCATTCTTATAGCAACTTCTCACCTTCTTTCATGTTATCTAAAAATATCCCTAAAAGTTAATACACATCAAAGGTTTAAGATAAAATAACAATTGAGAGAACATGCACTCATAGGACACATTTTTAAAATGAAAACATAATATTTCATCAATTCTATCAAAATCAAATGAAATAAGACTTGCCAACTTCTTATAGATTTCACTCTATACACTCAAAGTGTTTAGGGTTCATTAAGGTCTTAAATCAAAGCATAGCGAGTTATTTCTATAAACTTACTCATGCATCAAAAGCACTTGATAAGTTTTATAATATAACTTAAGCAAAGGTATGGCAAAAGGAAGTTTTTAGGTTAAAGAAGTTGAAGGAAACTACACAAACTTATGCACAAAAGTTTTAACTCAAATCAATTCCAAAATTCACTTGATTCAATAGCAACCTTTCGTCATCTCTTTTCTTCTCTTTTCATGTTTTTTCATATTTTTTATTTTTCTGAACAAGAACATCAAAAAGGTTTTTTTTACTATACTTCTCCCCCATTTTGTAAAAATTGAAAAATCAAAATAATGCAATTTGAATAAACTAATTTACTTTTCATGGAAATAGTCAAAATTCAATTCAAATAAACTTTATGCAATTCCTTCAATTTAGGGGCTCAAAATTATTAAAGACATCAACAAAAGAAGGGTAAAAGTGGCTTGTAACAAGGTTAGTATTCAAGAAAAGAAAAGTCAAGACTCAAATTGGTTCTTTAGGGTAATGTTTTAAAAAATAAAGCAGAAGTTAAACTAGTAAGACAAGAGGTTTAAGATTTAAGAAGTTTAACCGGTATTAGAATGTCATAAAACTAGCTAAAGATTAAATAAAATTAAATAATTCGAAATATGGTTGAAAGAGATTTTCGTTACTTATCTAAGAATTTGAAGTTTAATTAAAAAAGATACTTTTAAATAAAAATTTATTTATTTATTTTAGTTTGTAATAGCTTATTAATTTATAAAAGTTAGCCGATTAATTAATAAATTGATCGTTTTTAACAACAAAAGTTATTAAAGTAAATTTAACTGGAAAGTTCAGCTCAAAACATTAATGAAATCTTTATTGTTCATGATATGTAAGTGTCTACTTGAAAAAATCCTATCTACTCCAATCTAACTATGATCGCTATTTTTCTAGTGGACATTTACGTGTTATGAACAACAAAATTTCTATTAGTGAAATTAACAAATTACTAATAAAATTAATATTGTAAACTCAACTGTTAAGATTTTAAAAGGTTGGTCACTCAATTGAAAAATTAAAAGTTTGGAAACTGGATTGAAAAAATTCCAAAAAGTTGGACACTTTTGGATTGGTTATTCATACATAGTAATAAAGCTTATTAATTAATTTAAAAGAAAAATAGATATGTATACTTGATGAACAAATTTTAATATGTTTAATTTTTTTCTATTTAAAATTAATTTTAAATATTTCAAAACATTAAAATTCAAATTAAATGCTTTGAAAATTTAGAATTTATCTTATATTTTGGTTAAATCATAAAGATTCGGAATCAAATTTTTAACTTTTTTTAGGTACCCAAAAAAAAAAGGCCAAGTAACTTTCAAATGGCTTAAGGATTAAAAATTCTTAAATAGGCCTTATTTGATAGATGACTGATCAATTAATTTTTGGCAGATTATGAGGAGCGTTTTGCTTCAACGGCTGAGAAATTAAGGAACTAAAAGAAGATTGTGCCCAAAAGTTATTACAAATTTCCCAAGCTGTCATCTTTTATTATTGCTTTCCCTTCACCAAAAACTAGCAACCTAAACTTCACTAATACGACGCTAAGAGAGGAGAAATAGAGACAGAGATAAAGATAGATATCGTAATTTTTATTAAAGTTAGTTCTATAATTTATGATATTCTAATAAAGACATGATTTAACTTTGTTTCATAACTGCTATGAAGTAGAATTTAACTTCTTATAGATATGATTTTAATCAATCTTCCGCTACAGGTACAACTTGAGTATTCATTAGAGAACCAAGATCTTGATCAGTTCTTTTGAGGTTAATTAAATTCCACCAAATCAAGTAAGTGTGGCCCATTTTTTGGTGAATACTCAATGTTGTGATTGTAAATTTACTCAAGCTAGGCATATGGTGTGTGAAGATCCCTCACTTAAGTTTGACTTTGTGTTGATAAAAAAGTGTGTTTTTCATGATATGCCTTTTAGATCTGCATGATGGTTTTTATACCTTAAATGTCACCAGCAAGCAAAATGAATGTTGTCACAGTGATATCAATTCAAATGCTAGGATAGCTAACTTCTTGTAGCACTATATCAAACTTGACTCCTGACTTGAAGTCTTACAACAACTATAGAGAGAATATTGATTGACAAAATTAACGCAGACATTTAATGGATGTTGCCTAACAAATGCTTCTATTTTTTTCTTCCAAAATTTCTGAACACGCAAAAACAAAATATAATTGTTGGTAATTTCAATCATTCAGCCACGATTCTATTTGCTTTAGTATTTCACCGATTGTCTTTGGTTATGTTTATCATATATTTGTGGCATTAAGATAGAACACCGTGTTCCCGAGTCATGACAACGCATTGAGAATTAATACATTTAAACAAGTTACTAGATCTTAACCTTTTGTCAAAAAGACCAATTATTTATTTACGATAGAACTGTAATTACAAAACTTGTTTCATTCATTTCAAAGTATATAATTTAGTGAAATATAGTTTAGCAAGTGAAATACTTGTCTTTTATACAATGGTTCAAGCGGTGTATGAATTCTTTTAAATAAATATATATTAAAAATCTTGAATTCAATGTTCTTAACCTTTTCCATAATTTCAAATAATAACGATTAAATTTGTATTGATTATTGATTCAGTTGGTCAATGTAAGTAAGTAACAATGAGAACAAAGGAACACGCGTAAGAGCTGTTAAGAAAATTATGCAAATTTCTTATAAACCAGATTAGTGATAATGCAAAATAACACATATAAAATTTGATAACGAAGTTTGGCCAAATTTACCTACATCTCCGGACTTGCTGTAGATCTTTTACTAAAGGGAGAAATTATACAATACTTCTAACTCAAGAAAATTACTCTCAATTTTCTCCCACTAAAGCTTTTCTCTCTAAGTTTTGATATATAAAATTGATTTGAATGCTAACCTATTTATAGGGAAAAATCTGAACAAAAAACATAATTTGTTAACTTAACTATGACTAATTTTGCACCGTCTAAAGAATTTTGCACTGTTCAACAATTGTGGCCAACCAATTTTTTGGCATTTATGCAAAGTTTGACTAACAATCTCTTACTTAAAGACTGATTTCAATCTGTCTTCACACCTCTGCAGCAGCTTTTCTGGTCTTGTTACTCTAGTAGACCAACTAAAGTTGAACACAACTTCAGTTTGTCAATAGTCACTGCCTTTGTCAACATATCCGCTAGATTCTTGCTTCCTTTGATTTTCTCTAGTATTAACATGTCATCTTCTAATAAAGATATGATGAAGTGATAACGAAGTCCAATATGCTTGGTTCTATAGAATAAAATGTAGAATTCTTCGCCAAATGTATTGTACTTTGACTATCACTGTGCAAAACATTCTTCTCCTGTTTGAATCCTAACTCAGTTAACAAACCTTGAAGCCATATCATCTCTTTACTAACTTCAGTCACTGCGACATATTCAGCCTCTGTAGTGGATAGAGTGACAATTTTCTATATCTGTGACATCCAACTAACAGCTGTAGTTTCAACAATGAATATATATCTGGTGGTACTTCTTCGATAATCGACTTCACCTCTGAAGTCTACATCTTCATAGCCTTGTACTTTCAGCTCTCCCTTATCAAAGTACAAACATTTTTCTGTGGTGCCTCATAAGCACCTCAAAATCTACTTGACTGCTTCCTAATGAATTTTCCTAGATTTGACATAAACCTGCTAACAATTCCCACTGCATGGCCAATGTCAGGTCTCGTATAGACCATCGCATACATCAAACTCCTAGTGGCTGAGGCGTAAGGGACCTTAGCCATTAAATCTCTCTCTTCCTCCGTCTGAGGGGACTGATCCTTGGATAAACGAAAATGACTTGCCAAGGGTGTGTTAACTAGTTTGGCGTCATCCATGTTGAATCTTTGCAAAACATGATTGATGTACTCTGACTGAGATAAATGCAAAGTCCCTTTATGCTTATCTCTTGTGATTTGCATTCCAAGAATCTTCTTTGCTGGACCCAAGTCTTTCATGTCAAACTCCTTTGACAATTGTTGTTTCAACCTTCTGATATTATCCATATTTAAACCTGCTACTAACATATCATCGACATAAAGTAGTAAAATGATATAACTAGACTTATATCTTTTGAAGTAGCAATAGTGGTCAGCATTGCACTTTTGGAAACCTTCCTTGTGCATGAAGCTATCAAACTTTCTGTACCATTATCTTGGAGCTTGTTTCAGGCCATACAAACTCTTCATAAGTGTGCACATCATGTTTTCCTTCCCTTTTTTTAAGTTCTAGTTGATGGATGTATATCTCTTCATCTAACTCTCCATAAGAAATGCAGTTTTCACATCTAACTACTCAAGATAAAGATCTTCAATGGAAACAATACTCAACACTGATTTGATAGTATTGAGCTTTACAACGGAAGCAAAACTGTCGGTGTAGTCAACTCCTTCCTTTTGTTGGAATCGCGGGCTTTATATCTCATGAAACCATCATGGACCTCTTTCACCCGATACACCCATTTGTTGTGAAATGCCTTCTTCCCAACAAGTAGCTTAGCTAGTTCCCATGTCTGGTTAGAGATCAAAGAATTCATCTCATCTTTCATGGCAAGCTCCCACATGTTAGCATCTTCAGTCTGACAGGCTTTATGATAGCATTCAGGCCTCCATCAATCAGTAACAGATAGTTTATGTATCTCCTGTTAGGCAAATGAGGCCTATAAGGCCTTCTCAATACAGGAGTTGGAATAAAAGGTTGTGGTGTGTTGGACTACTACACACTGCTTTGTCCAACGAGTTCCTCTAGCTGAGGACTTGTTGCAATTGGTTTCATCACGGGACGATCGAGGACATCATCTGCATCTGCAAATATTGACTCACTTTGCTTTGAGTTGCTAGCGTCATTTTTTATGCATGTCTTTGTACATCACTTGTTCATTAAAAATCACATCTCTACTGCAGATCACCTTCTTGTTTTTGTCATCCCAAAGGCGGTAGCCAAACTCATCCTCGCCATAGCCGATGAAGGTGCATTTCTTGGATTTGGGATCAAGCTTATTGCTGCCTTGATCACTAATATGCACATAAGCTACACAATTGAAAATTCTTAGATGTGATAGTTTTACCTCTTTTCCGCTCCATATCTCTTCGAGTATTATATACTCCAATGGAATTGATGGGCCTCGATTGATTAAGTAAGCTACTGTGTTGACTGATTTTGCCTAGAACTATTTTGGTAGACCTAACTGTATACGAATGCTTCTCGCTCTTTTTGTTAACGTTCGATTCATACACTCAGCTACATCGTTGTGTTGAGGCGTACCTGGCACGATTCTTTCCATTTTGATTCTATGCTCATAGCAGAACTTTTTAACTCTGGTGTCTTCATATTCACCATCATTGTCGGTTCTAAGTTTTTTTAATCTTTAGTCCTGTCTCATTTTCAACCATAGCTTTCCATCTCCTGAAAGCCTCAAACACTTAAGACTTATGCTTTAGAAAGTAAATCCATACCTTCCAAGAGTGATCATCAACGAAAGTCACGAAGTAGTGTTTCCCACCAATGGATGAGACAGTTGTTAGTCCCCAAATGTCAGAGTGAATGAGCTCCAACCTTTCCTTCTTTGGGATTTTGCCACTTGTGTAAAAGTTGACCCTCTTCTGCTTTCCAAGTGTGCAATCTTCGCACATATCAATCTCAACTGACTGTAGACTTAGAAGTTTTCCCTTTAAGTGTATAATCTTCATCTCTTTCTCGCTCATATGACTAGGTCTCTGGTGCCATAAATTGGAATTTTCATTTCCTACTACAATTGTAATTGAACAGCATGCCCCTGCTGTCATGTAAAAAGTTCCACTCTTTTTGCCTCTAGCAACCGTCATTGCACCTTTTGAAATCTTCCAGTCATCACCATGGAAGATCGTAGTATAGCCTTCGCTAGCCAATTGCCCTACTAAGATTAAGTTCTTTTTTATGTCGGGAATGTGTAACAGCCCAGACCACCCGCTTGCAGATATTGTCCGCTTTGAGCCTCGGCCTCTCGGGCCTCGCGCTCTCACG
>JAOTAY010000191.1:9533018-9544643 GCA_025629805.1 Erythroxylum baracoense
ATGCTCGTACTTCTTCATCAAATTCAATTCCAACTGAACTCAACTGGGATGTGACTGTGTTGAGTTCATTGAGATGTTGAGCAATTGATGCGCCTTCCATCATCCGCAAATTGAACAGACGCTTCATCAAGTGAACTTTGTTAGTGGTCGATGGCTTCTCATACATACTGGAGAGAGACACTATAAGACCCGCTGTGGTCTTTTCTTTTGCTATGTTGAAAGCAACATTGCGTGATAGCATCAATCAGATAACGTCAAGGGCTTGTCTGTCTAGAAGAGCCCAGTCTTCTTCCTTCATACCCTCTGGCTTCTTTTCTGAGAGAGGTTGATACAAATTTTTCTGGTACAGATAATCTTCTATCTGCATCTTCCAAAACTTGAAATCTACGCCATCGAACTTTTCAATTTTCGCCTTCCCTTCGCCTATAGCCATTGCTCCCACTCGAATCTGACTCTAATACCAGTTGTTAAGAAAATTACGCAAATTTCTTATAAACCAGATTAGTGGTAATGCAAAATATCACACATAAAATTTGATAATAGAGTTCGACCAAATTTGTCTACGTCTTTATACCTGCTGCAGATCTTTTATTAAAGGGAGAAATTATACAATACTCACATCTCAAGAAAATTACTCTCAATTTTCTCTCACTAAAGGTTTTCTCTCTAAGCTTTGATATATAAAATCGATCTGAATGCTAACCTATTTATAGGGAAAAATCTGAACAAAAAATATAATTGGAATTTCAAATGATAACAGAGGAAGCAATTAACAACCTTAAAATTATTGAATTGATCTACCGACACCAACACTTGTTTATTATGTTTTGCTTTGCCATTCTCGTCTCATGTCCTTTTCCTTTTAATCCTTTTGCAACTAGGTGGGTTCTTTCTTTGAACAGAGCACAAAAGAAGTTTAACTTTCCTAAAAATCTGGAGCTGTATAATATGTCATTCATTCTTTTGACTGCATTTTGCTTGCGTTGTAGATTAAAAATATTGTTTCACAGTCTGTGTGTCTAGTTCTCTTTATATGATTTTTATTTGTTTTATTATAAATGTTAGGTTCTTGTATGATGAAGGGAACTTGATTTGATTGTGATCATGCATTCAAGTTAGTAAAACTAACTAACTAGTGAAACTAATTGCAAATTGATTAATTGGCATATAATCTTCTCTTATCTTATATGATTAGATGACATCTTACCAAAAACGAAACAAAGGAGAAAATCAAATGAAAATGATATAGACAAGATTCATTGGCTAAAAGAAATACTCCTTTTGCTCTATCTAAATTCTTATGAGAATATTTAAAGAAATACTATGATATAATACTTATATTCTTTTAAATCTTTTTTCTCTAAAAGTCATATTCTCATAAGTCATTTTACACATAATAACTAATATCAAATAGTTAATTTTACCGAACATCTTTAAATAACATAGCTAATGTTGTCCGCTGATCAAATCAGCTATATTAATCCGTTATCAGCTAACTATTGATAGAATCAACTAATAGTTAATGTAATCTGCTAATTGCCAAATTGTGATATTGTGTTTGACAAAAGTTAGGGAGAACGACTTAACGTTTTAACCTATATTAATTTTTACATGATAAACCCCCTAAATGTTTGATATTAAGTTACTGTTATTCAAAATTTATAAATTATTAATAAACGTATTAAAATTTAGTGACACACAAAATGCTAAAACTTAATAATAAATTTTCAATTTTTTACACTACAAATAAATATTTAAAAATAAATTAATTATAATGTTATCACTATAGTTTGTTTGAATAAGAGTTGTTTTTGTTAACAAAAGACTTCTGACATTAAAAATTAATTTATAAAATTTAAAATCTTAAAAAATTATTTTAATTTTTATAAAAATAAGTGTGAAATTCTTATATTTAATTATTATAATTTATATATTACAAGTTTGAAGTAAAAATAGAAAGAAAAAAGTTCCAGATTTGTGACCTAAAGTTGAAATCTTTTCGGTGCTTGGGTTTGGTAGATGGTAAGCATTTTTGTTTTGTTTTGTAGATATCAGCATTTAATGTTAAAACACAAAATGTATTTTATTAGAATTAAGTGTCCTGAAAAGCCAAAATAACTACCACCCTTATTAAACAATCTAAAGTGACAACTTATTACCTTCAACTTTATTACATACTGACAAGTTCAAATGAGTTGGATCTTACTAATTAAACACTAAACTAATTTTGTATGCTTCAACGCACAAGAGCAGTTCAAGCCCCAATCTATGTGTGAACTGAATAACTAAAGCTCGCTTGAAAACTGTGGAATCTCATTCGCGCCAATTAGATATACTTTTAACTCTATTTTGAACCCAAAAAAACAAAAAAGAGTTTACAGTTAATGTTGACGTGATTCTCTGGAGAAGAGAAGACAAGACAATCATGGATTCCAACAACCAACTGTTCATGCAGAGACTTTTAGGTATTAAGTATAGAGACATTCCGTGCACCGACCCACAAGGACAGCATTAGGCGGTTGTTGAGTGCAACTCTGTGGCTGTTGGGTGTAAGTTCTCACGTTTGAGTTTTGGCAGTGGTAATGTGCGGGAGTTTTATCTACTATGGTAATTTTTTGTGCACATTGAGTACGGGATCTTTTTTCTAAAAAATTGAGTGAGATTAAACTGTAATTTATCTCTCTATCACTTTGTCAGGTCGAGGTGTGGGGGTGCCTGAAATGGGTGATTCTACCTTTTAAGTGCAAGCATTAGGCGGTCCAAGGTTCTTATGAAGGTTACGTTTGGATTTTCGGTGTAGTGGGAATAAGTACTTATTCATTGCAATTTTCAAACGCAGTCATATGTTTGGATTTACTGTGAACAACCGGAAGTTGAAGAAAATTGCGATGCCACAATAGAAATCAATAAGCAGAAAGAGGGTTGCGGTAGGAAACTGTTTCTGCGGTGAAAATTTAACTTTCCATTAGTAACCTTCACTACAAGTATTATTTTCTATATACTCTTAATTAATATGACTACTAATATATTTTTATAAAATATTTTATTTACTAAATTTATTTTATTATTTATAATTTTAAATTTATATGACTAATAATATATTTTTTAATTAGTTATACAATAATTAATAGTTTATTAAATCAATAGACTTTTTAGTCATTTTATCTCTTTTCAACAACTACAACCGCACTTACCAAACACCTATTTTCACGTTTCAACAGTTATCAAAATAGCAATTCCAAACACATAAGTACTTATTGAGAATAAGTACTTACCATTTCAGCAGGTTGTCAACCGCCGCTCATCCTCAAATCAAGCTTAAATACAGTAGATGAAAAGGTTGAGTTTTTAGTAACACAAGTAATAAGAAACGGTCATAAATCTTCTTATTTCAAGAAATAATCAAGAAAGTTAGTGTATATAAGTTACAGTATCCATTTCTCTTTTTGAATATTCACCTGATAGAGAAAACATCTGCATCTCGCTGTTTTTCACCTAATAAAAACAATCATGGAGTGCAAATTTGGTTAACTTTGTAAAGAACTTTGATGTTAGAACTAGTGACATAAATTGGACCACACGATAGCTGTGGTGTGCCTGTGGGGACGATAGTTAATGGAGGTCCCTGATAGTGAAAGTGCACTTTAGCTTTCCAAGGACAGTTGAACATGAATTTGGTGGAGAATGTTAGTTAAGAAAGCAAGCTCACAAACCACTTCCGAAAGAGAAAGAAGCCTTAATGATATGTCTTGAAGACGATCAACAACCTTCCTGGTCAGGAATATTACAGCAGAACTTGCTAGCTATCTACCAAGTCCAATAAATTGATTCTGAAGTTACTTATTACCCTATATTCAGAAAATCTTACATATGTAGTTTTGAGTCCCAATTCATTATTTGAGTGGAATCTTTGGTTTAACTTAAACAATAGTAATGGTATGTCTCCTAATAAAAAATTCAACTTATTCATAAACCACAACAGAAGAACTTTTCATAGATAAGTTTTAAATGCTAGGGAAGCGGCACATTATTGACAGGAAAAGGGAGCTTTTGAGGTGGAATATGCATGCTTATGCTTATGGGGAAGTTTGCATACCACAGACATCTGTCCTCATTTGTTGTTTCTTGTGAAGCTAACGACAATCCAATTCTCGTATTACATCATTAGCTTTTACTCCCTCCAGGCCTTCCACCTTTTCTTTCTTTTTGCTTAATTTATGGATGTTAAAAATGTAGCCAACAACACCCATCAAGATCTAATTTTCTACTAACTCCATGACAAGGATTGAGAATTCTGTTATACTACAAGAAGGTATTATTAAATGTAGTTTCCAGTTTTAGTGTAATGGGAATCTTGAATTTCTGTTATACACTGTTTATATCTGTGGCTGACATCTATTTCTTATATAGATATCTAGTCTGGTTTGGGACATTGCCCCATCTACATCCCACCAGCAACCCACGATCTAGCCTTTCTCATACTCATTATTTTCACAGCAGATCTCAGAATAATTAGTAAATGCATTGCTTTCTCTTCATCCCTGTAATTCAACACAGGGCATAGAGGTGAACTAATCGGTGGGGGACGTTTTTGAAGTGTCTCGTAAACAATGTAAGAGAGTGGTTCCAATGCTTTACCTTACATATTTGTAAAGTGTGATGTGAGATTGACCCGTTGCTCTTTTTTAGCTATAAGTTCAAAACTTCATATCACGAAAATAATCTTTTTGTAAAAATATAACATGTATCATAAGTACTAAATTTGTTAATATTAATTAATTTAAATTAATAATTTAATTCTAAAACTTATTCCTAATATTTAATTTGTGAATTATTAAGTAAATATGTACACCTCATACTTTACTTATCTTTAAAGTTTTGTTTAATATGCATTGTTCACATATTTTACATCAATTTGGTGATTTCTCTCGCTAATTTTGTAATTTACAATTTTACCCTTTCTTCCACTGACGATTGAGTTGACCTCCCCTACCCTCTTAATCCCACCAATGGCAATGCCCCACCTATACTGCACATTTATTAATCTTGTCCCCTTTCCTATGAAGATGTAGTTTTACAAAGTAAAACCAGGGGGTATGGTTTGACTTTTATGACCCCAAGCTCTATTGTCCATATGACTTTACTTAGTTAATACTAGAGGAACAGATAAACATTGCTTAGCATCTGAAGAACTTATAATTTAAGTCAATATGATAAATAGATAGATAATCACAACTCGTTAACGTGGAAATGAAATTTAGGGTAATTCCTGTTTAATATAATCATCACATAGTTAGGATATAAGGTAAGATTAGATTACGAATCATGTTAGCACATGCAGTGTCTATCTCCTCGATTTTTCTACTGCCAACATGCCAATTGTCCACTTATACTAAACTATCAACTTTACGAAGAACAGCCGCCAGCTGGAACCTCTGTCCGTAAATATTGAGGTTTCCAGGAGGGCCTTTCTGACATTGGATTAAACTATCCTTTCCAATGACAAAAGCGCTTGCTTGGTCCATGTAGGGTGTGTCTGTGCATGGCACTTAAGAGGCCAAGAGAGCTGTGCACGGAGGAACGGACAAGCACCACCGAGTCAGCAAGCGATAAAGAAAAGACATTTAGAGATCCAGAGAGACAAGGGTTTCTCTGGTTTGTGCTCACGTAGCTCCAAACTCCATTTTCAACAAAAAAATTTGGAACTTGGGAGGAAAAAAAGAAAGAAGCCCCTCTCGCCAGTCAATGATTGTGAATCCCAGAATTCAATGCTCTTATTCTCACGGATTCTGACATTTTTCTCTCTTGAAAATCACTTCTGTCTGTGCTTGCTGCGTCCTACCGAACGAATGAACTAAGCACTAAACATAAACGAGGCCTTAACACTAGTAGTAATTGCATGGAATCCCAACAGGTGAGTCACGAGTGCTAAATTATAGTAATTGTTTTAATGGGTTTCTCTCGATTTCCTGAAATGTATCTTTTTGCTCTCTTCTGGATTCCAGGTGAAGTGCTTTTCTCTGTTGACCCGTTAAAGAGTCCTACGAGGAAAGGTGAACTACTGATTGTTTCTGTATATATGGACTGTAGAAGTTCTCTTTTCGTCTATTTCTTTCTTCTTCCGTGTCTGTGGCTTGTTACTTGTTCAAAATTTTGGTTTTATTTTGCTTTGAAAAGCCAGTCAAGACGCATAAGGAATAATCCATACTAAAGTTTTTTTGTATGCACTTCTTTTTTTCTTTTGCTTTTTCTTTAATGGCAGTTGAAACGGTTTCTTGCTGCTGCTAGTTCAAGATCTAGAACGGTGCTGTGCTGGTTCTTAACTAGTTCCCGTGAAGGAGAAGCATTTGATCCTGGTCTTAACCAGCAATTTTATTGATCAGTTCGGTGTTCTCCAGTTTCTAGCTTTGCATAACTAATTATTTTCACTGGACGCTGCATTATTTTCACAAATGCAAGAGGAGAAACCTATTGCAACTTCGATGTCCTCTGGTTGCTGAAGCGATTGGCTTAGGAGAGGTAAACAACAATCGATATTGTCAAAGTTGACGATGCTGATTTAATTCTGTAATCGTTGGCCTAGTAGTTTATCGTCCCATAATAGGTGGTCAAAAATTCGAGTCTTTGTTACTTTTCCCGATTCCTGGAGCCTGAAACCGGAGTAAAACAAACTTCGTTCTGTTTGGAGTACTTTCTTTATTTAGTTATAGCAAGAGAAAGCATGTGACTAAGAGGGGAGAAAAGGATTTGGATTTTGGAGTTCTTTGATGTCAGCTTTTCATATTTGCAGGATCTGGATTGGTTGTGCTGTGGAGAATGGCTTCATGGGAACATATTGGGGAGATTGCGAATGTCGTCCAGCTCACTGGCTTGGATGCTGTGCGGCTAATAGCATTGATTGTAAAAGCTTCCCATACAGCAAGAATGCACAAGAAAAATTGTAGGCAGTTTGCGCAGCATTTGAAGCTGATTGGGAACTTGCTCGAGCAGCTCAAGTTATCAGAGCTCAAGAGGTATCCAGAAACTCGGGAGCCATTGGAGCAGCTTGAGGATGCCCTCAGGAAAGCATATGTTTTGGTGCAGAGTTGTCAGGATAGGAGCTATCTCTACTTGATGGCCATGGGGTGGAACATCGTGTACCAATTCAGGAAAGCACAGAATGAGATTGAACGATATTTGCGCCTTGTTCCCCTGATTACTCTGGTCGACAATGCTCGAGTTCGGGTATCAAATTTCTAGTCCTTATTTTGGATTGGATTTTTATATTTGTTTCTGTTTTCCATATTCTTCTTGCTGCAAATATATAAGGATTTTCTTTGTTACACAATCACATTTTTGTTAAAAAAATAATGAATCCTGAATTCATATAGATTTCATGAAGTATCAGTTTGGTCTTACCGTTTGCATTGTCATTCGGAGGGTCATTGATCTATTCAGAGAAAGATCACTGAAGAGTTACCACTGTAGTCTTGTCTTAATTTCGTTCACATATTTCAGGCAAAATTATTAAACTGAGACTTGCAATGTATGTCAATTCCTACTATCATTTTGATATTTGGAACTCATAATTGACATTTGATGGGAATATCCAAGAGTCTCCAGGGGTTATAATTCATTAATTTGGAACTTGGTTACTTTGTTTTGAATCGCCAGCCCTCTAAAAGCTTTCTTAAGTGATGAAAAATACAAAATCTCATTTTTCCTTGTTTGACTGCAGACCTAGGCTCAAGAATGTAATTTGCTTTAACTTATGCATATTTTCGATACCTGATTAAAGATAGACAATGATTTGTATGCTCATCTACAGGAGAGGGTGGAAGACATAGAAAAACATCAGTGTGAGTACACGCTTGATGAAGAGGACAGAAGGGTGCAAGATGTCATCTTAAAACCAGAACCCTCAAAAGATCACACAACAGTGTTGAAAAAGACTCTTTCATGTTCCTATCCAAACTTATGTTTTAATGAAGCTCTTAAAAAAGAAAATGAGAAGCTTCAGCTTGAACTACAACGTTCACAAGCTAATTTGGATGTGAATCAATGTGAATTTATTCAGCATTTGATCGAGGTCACCGAGACGATGGCTACAAATTATATTCCTGAAAAGATCTCACCTAAAAAGGGTTCCAAAAAACTGGAGGCTAATTACTCAGATGCTAGTCAGAATTACCAATCACCCGATGAAATCTATCGTAAGAAGAGTGATTCTCGTGTGAGTTCAAGGTTAGAAATCTTTTGGAATCATTTTTCTAAATGAGAAACTTCACTTTGGTGGCATTATTGTTTCAGGTCATGAAAATCTTGTATCAGTTGTATGGAGATAAACCCGTTATGATATATATCCAAGAAATTGATTGTTTTGAAAATCGTTACTGTACCAGGTTTGATATGCTAAAATGACTTGTTTTCAGTTTCTTTTACATTTCGTCATGCCGAAGGATTGCTATGAAGATCACTTGGATTACATTGAACTCATGACCTTGATGGGTTCTAAACAAGGTTTTTCAAGAAGTCTGATGATATGCTTCTCTTTACAGAAACAACTCCTCAGTCTCATCAGGACAAGAACTTCTGTCAAGTAGAGGTTCATATCAGGATGAAGAATGGCATACTGATTTACTTGGGTGTTGTTCTGAACCTTCTCTATGTATGGCTCCTAAAACCCGTTTGGTTTTGTTCTCTATTAGCAACTATTTGCCCAAAATAATGATCGTTGATGATTCATGTTTTCCTAAACAGTCAGAACATGCTTCTGTTTTGTGTTTTGTTATATTGTTATCCTTACTTCGCAAAATCAACCTCCTGATTGAATGCCGTCCTTTCATTTCTAACACAGTACGTCGGCACGTGCAGTCTCATTTTCTGCTGTGAATTAAACTGAAAAAGAATAGCTGATAAGTCCCATTTTGCTGATTTTGTCAAATAGTACAACGTCTCTTGCTCTGTGCAACTTTTAGCAACTTAGCATCAAATGTTCTGATTGAAGATACGAAGTTGATATCTTTAGGAGATTTCGACTAAGAGTGTCTAGGCTGCAGCTGAAACGTGGATCTAGAAATGTAGAAATGTCATGAAGAATAAATTTTTTCTTAATGATGTTGCCTAAGAATATCAGGATCTACTATTACATCACATGATTTACACCTCGGGTACTTGTCATTCATGTAGCCTCCTTTCAATCTGCAGGTCTAAAGACTTTCTTTTATCCTTGTGGTACGCTCTCCAAGATTGCTACCGTAGCTAATAATAGACGCATGTGTAAGTGACTGTGTTTATACCCGCAATCAACGATTTTATATTCATTGCTGCATTTTATAATTGAGGTTGGGGTAGTCTGGATAATTGGTTTATGGAACCTCTGTAGGACTACTTTGGCGAGTAAACAAAAGTAAGACATCAGCTGAGGTTATTCGGAATGGACGTAGATGCAATATAGGGGATGGGGATTGGGATATGGTTGTAGTATCAAAGAATTATTTTCCTCTTAAATCTTCAATGGAAGGATATTCATGCTTTGATATCATGTCAAGCTTATACAGTCCATTTCTACAATCTTCAGCTTCAGCTGAAGCATGCAATGAATTGATGGCCTATTCATTGATACTGTCGTGTTGCTGCTACACTTGCTGCATTCGGAGGAAGCTTCGCAGAATGTTCAATATCACGGTAATTATTCTGGCTGTCTGATTAAAACTTTTTTTTTCCTGCTCTGAATCCTGGTACTTGGTGTTTTGCTGAACTGTTTTCTTTAACAGGGTGGCTTTGTTGATGATTTCCTCTCACATCTGATGTGTTGTTGCTGTGCACTTGTGCAAGAATGGCGAGAAGTAGAGATTCGCGGTGCCTATGGTACGTATCACCAAGAATATATTCTTCACCTTCGAAGTTTCATGCTTCGCTTACAACAACACCTTCTTCCTTGCTTATCCGTCTTGATGGTCCTTTCCCGTGTCAAATTTATTGTTTTCTTTCGCATAATGGTACTTTGTGACTAAGCAATTATGTTCCATTGTTAATATTAACTTCAGAGTCTTACAGGTATCGAGAAAACCAAAACGAGTCCACCAACTTCACAGTTCATGGAGTCCTAAGCGATAGGTTTACTTGGCAGAAAATATTACATAAACAGAGGTAACAGCCAGCAGTTATGTAAAGGTTGTAACATAATGGAACAGTTTTCTTTACCTTTTCACTGGGAATTACCCTTCTTTGAGTCAGCCTTGTAAATTAGCTTGTTACTGCTTGCTTTTCAGCAAATTATGGTTGTGAACTATTTCCTAAAACCACTAATTCTAGAGAATTAACAAACAAGTCGACATGATGCTAATTTGTAAATTTGAAAGCATGATTGTTATGTGTTTAAAATAAGGTATAATTCCGATATAGACTAAACAGAAACACACAAAGTTTAAAGATAATTGAAAATACAAAAAATGTAATTAAACTAACATATAACTTTTTTCTTAAATGATGTCTTGTTTTATATTTTGTCACTACAAATCAATGTGTCATTATACATACTTGGCTTTCAACTTCAACTTTGTTATTAGTATGTTTGCGGATGTTGTGGATCGCTTATATATATAAGTGTGTAATTTTAAATTGTTTTTAGAAAAAAAAACTAATATTTTTGGAAGTGAGAAGTGAAGACATGATTTAGAATACGAGTGTGATGGTGTGGCAAAAGATTTTTTAAAAACGGATACAAACAAAGATATGTTAGCATGAATTTACGTTGAGTTTGATAAATGGCAAGTTGCGTAAAACTGTACAATTTAAAATTTACAATTAATTATATTTTTATAAACTTAATCTATATATATATGAAATCTTTAATCTTTATATAGTGGAGTTTTGGATTTAATAGTAAAATTAGTAGCTTTTGACTCTTAAGGATGTAGCTATACTCAATTGGTCAAATCTTGTTAACGGCTTTACTGGCGGGATTTGGAAAAAGGAATTTATCGTCTTGATCAAAGTTGCTCATAACCAACTGATTCATGCCATCATTGAATACGAGTCTTTTTCGTTTGAATTATCGACTATCTATACCAGTCCGCAACAAACGTCCCGTAAATTCCTGTGGCCCCTGTTGCGGGTGATCGGCCAGTCAGACAATCATCCTTGGATTGTCGGTGGGGATTTCAACGCAAAATTAACGGTTGGTGATAAAAAAGGGGGGTCCCTACATACGGCCGTGGTTTGCGAGGCATTTCGCGCTTGGGTCCACGAGAGTGCTATGCATGACTTGGGCTATATTGGGTCTAGGTTCACATGGCCACGGGGGGACGTCCAAGCTCGGCTAGACCGGGTTTTCGGTTTGTCGGATTGGTTGGACCTCTTTCCACTTACGGTTAATCACCATCTTCCGTTTTTGGGCTCTGATCATAGGCCCATGTTGGTACACTTCCTTCCACCAGCTCGGCGCACCGTCGGCCAAACCCTTTTCTGGTTTCAAGCGGCTTGGCTTATGTAACACCCCACTCCCGCCGGACTCGAACCCGATATCGACAGTGATATTCGAATACGTGCTCCGCGAGGGTGGCGGGTCACATCACTTCACTAAACAAAAGTCGGTATAAATTTTTTTTGAATACTCTTATCAATGATCATTACTTTGGGCCC
>JAOTAY010000191.1:9559856-9572195 GCA_025629805.1 Erythroxylum baracoense
GCCACCCTCGCGGGGCACGAATTCGGATATCACCATCGATGTCGGATTCGGGTCTTGCGGGAGTGGGGTGTTACATGCACTTCCGTGACTTTAGGGATAGATCATTAATCACTCTTAGGTATTTTGATTTCGAGGTATTAGAAAACATAGGAATGAGACCAAAGATTGAGCAACTAGCTGCAAATATAGGTTGGAATAGGTTCATCTGGTGTGACATGCTTATTCATCCCATGATGACCATTGAGTTTTTCACTACTGTCTGATATACCCCTAAATTGGATGTTTTCTGGTTTAGATTGTTCGGTATTATTTACAAATTAGATCATAATATCATGAGTCATATTTTCGATTTGGAAAATACAAAAATTTTAGATGATCACACTGATTTTGATGTGGATTCCTATTAGAAAACTCTAATAGGGGAAGACAATTTTAACTCACACAATGCACTGAATGCTTTAATCCATAGTGTCGAAAACATTTGCTCCTGTATAAATTCATGTGTTTAGCTTTGTTCAATAAAACTGAAAGTAGCAAATATTTGACTAAAGAACTTTTCTTTTTATGGTACATGGATCAGAAAGTTAAAATCAGCATGCCTTTCAGAATTTTTCGATCCTTAGTAAGTGTTGTCAATAAAAAGAGTTCATATTTTGGAATGGGGCATGCTGTTATTGCTTTAGCTCTTTTTTATAACTTTAATGTGGATGAGGTGCATACAACGCCACACAATATGTTTGACATATCGTATTTTAGGCAATATGAGATTGTGAAAGTCCAGTCTGTGGCACTTCACAATCCTCAGAGATGTGTTACAGTAAGGAACAGGAGGGGTCAAGACATAGATGCAAACCAACCTTCCACATCGAGGAGGAAGCAGTAGAAGGACAACGTAATGCACCAATAGAGGTCAACCGACTTCAATAAATCCTTGACCAAATGGTTGTCAATTCTTAACAAATGACATCCCAAATCAATGAGCTCGACACCCAAATGTAGTAGGTTCATAAGGAGCAGCGCAGCTTGAAGAGGAGGTTCCTTAACTTCTGTCAGAGGAATAATTTTGAAGCTCCGTCACCAACACCGTCGCCACCATCATCTGAATAAGCTTTTCTTACCCTTTCTTTTTAATTTTGTTGTTTCTTTTGTTTAGTTGAATTTCATGCTTTGTTTGGTTTCATATCTTTTCTTTTGTTTGTTTTAATTTTATTTTTTTGTTGGGTTTCATGTCATTTTCTTTTGTTTGGTTTGCTTTCATTTTTTGTTTAGTTTGATGTCATTATTGGTTTTAATTTCTTTTTGTATGGTTTGAGATCATTTCCCTTTATTTGGTGGTTGACTTGTCACATTGAGGACAATGTGATCTTTAAGTGTGGGGAGGTGACTTTGACATTCGTAATTGTATTGTTTGCATTTTGCTACATAGGATGTATGTTTAGGCTTATTATATGTGCTTTGTGTCAGCAATGGAACCATACTTAAATCACTCTGATAAATATTGCCATGAAATTTTGTCTTACTAGTCAGAATTAGATTGAATGCATGCTTGAACTCGGATTAGGCTACTTGAGTAGAGGATGAACCATATAGAGTGATGAAAAGTAGTTGGATACATAAGCTTAGTCACAAATTGACATTTGGAACAATGAGGTAGTGTAGAGATACATAATGAGTTTTCATTTTAGCCAAAGTGAGGATTGAGCCATATGACTCCATTCATAGTCATTTTATTTCTTTTTTGAGTGTTACTTCCTTAGGTTACTACCTTGAGAACTTGCTTTGAATCGGTTTGAGTCTATTGGATGCATGCTTAATAGAGATGATTTAGGCCCTTTTTCTTGTTTTAACCCTGGGCTTAAATGACCTATCTTTTGTATGATCTCTTATTACCCTGGTTGAGCCTTAACCTTTTGATTCTTGAAAATACCTGAGATTTTAAAACTTTAAACCTTATTAACCTACCCGTTCACAAGCTTAGTAAAGTATTACGTAATATATTAGTTGGGATCAATATGAAATTTTTGTTACCGAGATGAGTTGAGTATACTTTTGCTTATAAGTTACATTGTATATAGTGTCATTTTGAGTAATAGCTCTTCCATGTATGAAGAAAAAGAAAGAAAAATGGAAAAAAAAAGAAAAATGGAAAAAAAAAGAAAAAGGAAGAACAATTGAGTAGCATAAATAAGTGCAAAGTATTAGTTTCATTTGTATATCTCGAATTAAGTTTTGATTATCCCAACCTTTTCCGCTTTTTACTTTACTAATGCTTGTGCTTAACCCTTTTTCCCTCTTTACCCACTTTAACGCTTACCACATTATAACCCTTAACAAGTCCTTTTGATCTATTTAGGCTTGCAATCATTGTAGAGGAGAATTGGTATATTAACAAGCCTATAGTAGTGTAGTTTCTTGTTAGAAGTCTGAGTGAAACACTAACCATTAAACACTTGAGAGAAATGAGTGAAAACCATGAGGAAAATTCATTTTGCATCTTTACTTATCTTTGAGTGATGGTGTCAATTGTTGAGTTTGCTTATGTGCATCAATGAAAAAGTAGTCATGATATGTGTATTAACTTCATATTTAAGTTGACCTAAATTTGAGGGATTGTATATTTTGATCTTTGTGAAGATGAAATGATAGAATTGAGTGGTTGTATTTATTTTGCTTGAGGACAAGCAAAGATTCAAATGTGGGGATATTGATAGGTGTGCATTAGTATATGTTTTTTAATGTAATTGGCATATGTTTTCTTGCATAATTGTTGATTTTTGTTATAGTTTAGGATTTATTTTGTATAGTTTCGCTTAGTTTGACTTCCATTATTGTTCTTTTGTGTTTGATGTTAATTTAGGCTCATAATTGACTATTTGTTGTGTAGGAAGGAAGATGGAGCAACTTTGAGATTGAACTAGAAATCAAGAGGAGAAGAAAAGAGAAGTGCATCTGTGACCAATTCCCACGATCGTGAAAATCATGACAATTCCCATGATTGTGGGAATCATAATCTTAGACACTATGCGGGGCTTCATTAAACTTAGGGTTTTTGGACTATTTAAGCATCATTAAGCCTCCATCTTGGGAGAGGACGAAACCTTTTGTAGAAAGACCATTTTTGGGGTGAAGAACATATGTTTGGAGCCTTGGGGAAGGATTAAAATCAAGGATCATCATCAAGATTGGGCAAAATAACATACCAACACTAAAATTTCCAAATTTTGGCCAAGATAAGGAGTCTTGTTATTCAATTTTCTGTCAATTTTACTTCTTCTATTCTTTTTTAAATGGTTTATTTGAATGTTGATGATGTTATGGAGACCATGTTAGGCTGATTTAGTTTTAAGGATTGTTTTTTCAACTATTTTATCAAAGCTCCTATTTTGTTGAATTGAATCAAGTTGTCTTTGATAATTGTTGATTTAAAATGTTATCTTGCAACAAATCAAGAGAGTGAGTAAGATAAATTTGTGTAGGATTCTACAACGAGAGTTAGTGACCTATAGACTTACAATTATCACTTTAATTGAATAGTTAGAAGAGAGATCTCGGCTAGTCAATTGATCACCCAAAAAATAGTTTAATAACTAGTTGAATAGGATAAGTCATTGGGTGGGTTGAGAGATTGTCCAATTGATTCCCTTTAATTTGATTAGGGACAATTAATTACACCTTGAGAGAGGGTAGTTATTATATTCGAAAATCTAGGGTGAGACACAATTCATTCAATAAAATAGGAGGGAGACAAAATAGGGAAAAAAGTAATCTCTAGTCATTAGAATCTTGAATTTCAATTTTTCTGCACGTTGGTATTTCTATTGTTTTAAGTTAGTCTTTTGATTTTAATTTAATTTTCCAGATTATTTACTTTTAAAATTTTGTTTTTAAACAAAGTTTTATTTAAATTAAGTGGTGTCTGGGCATCAATCCCTATGGGATCGATATTCGCTCTTTTAAGCTACAAGTCACGACCCGTTCACATGCTGTTTTTGAGCATAAATCAAGTAGATAGGTTTTACCATTAATAAGCCTGCATGCCATGATTATGACTGAAGCTCCAGGAATGGCTCACGATCCTGGCCAGCATGCCACGATCCTGACAAAAGGCTCAGATGTGAGCTAAGATCGTGGCTTACATCGGGCAGACGCTCAGAAGCTTATGAACTTCAAGTTTCGAGGGACTTTTTTGACCTTTCAGACCTCGGAAAACCTTAGGATTACCCAAAACATAAAAGACTATTTAAAGAACAAATGAAGAGAAAAGAGAACTTTTTCATGCAGTCACACTTAAAACCCTAAGAGAGAATATTGAGAGAGAGAAAGAAGAAGGAAGAGGAAGAAGAAGATGATGAAGCTGACTCGACGTGCTTCCAGGATCAGAAGGTTTTTTGACGTCGCTGCCTCCCATCTTCTATTCCAAGTATTTATTTCCTTTTCGTTTCAATTTTATTTATGTATAGAATTGAGATGGATAGTATGATGATAGGATTTGGAATATTGATGTTCTTCTAAACTGTCCTTTGAGATTTTATCTTGATTTAATGTTATCCAAGTTGATTTTGTGTTATTTGAATTGGGTATTGTGATTTGTTGCGTTTCTTGCATAATTCGGTAATAAACTGAGAGGGTGAAACCATAACTAATCAGATCGATATTTGGATCAGATTAATCAGAGTTAGGCGATTCAATAGAACCCATAATTAATCAAATCGATAATTCTGCGGAGAGAGATTCCATGTAGGACTTGATAGTTTATTAGAGTGCTTTAGATCTAATTATAATTGTGAGTCTTTTGTTAATTGAGAAAATCAAATTTTCATAATCCAATTAGGGTTTATAAATTAGGGTTTAATGGTTATAACTTGAGAGAGAGTAATCAACCCTAGGATCATCTAGAACTGACACCCTATTAACATATAATCGACTAGGTTAGCGTTAATGATAGATAAAATCTACTTTCTCATAACTTGTTAATTTCTCTTGATTGATTTCCATTATGTTTCTGCATTGCTAAGATTTCATTTTTTTGTGTTATTTCCTGAATTACAACTCTTGCTAATCAATTTCTCGAATTTACTTTTCTTATGAACTTTAATTTCGTTATTTCAATTTCCTTAACCTTAGATAACATAAAATTATATTACTACCCCTCCTCATGAGATTGAAACCTCTTATACTACAATCGCAATCTGTTCACTTGCGGTATTTGAGGGCTTATAAATTTTAAAGCTCGAACGACACAATCATGTCTCACAGTCATAAGACAGTGCCACCTCACCCGAAACCCTACATTTTTTGTAAAAGCATCATTTTTGTGACAACAATGCTCTGTTTTCTTCTGGGAATAATTTGAAGAGCTGAAAGAGAGGTTACAGGAGAATGAGGAGGGGCAAACCTCTCTTCCTTTAGAGACCCATAAAGAGCTAGACATTCCAACACTAGTTCAAAGGTGACATCGACATCGCCGTTAACGTCTTGATTAAGCATTTCTCTTATTGTTTGTTGTTCTTTCTCTTAGGGATTGATTATGTTATCCTATGTTTAATGTTTGGATGTTGTGTGAGAATGATTGGATGCTCTATTTGATTTTTTATGTAAGAACCCATTGCTAGAATTTCAATATAATCCATAATTGTTATATTTGAGATTCATTTGTAGCGGCTAATGGTTCGTAATCATTAGAGATAACATAATCTAGGTTAAATGACCTGAGTGTATGTGGTTGTTGCTTAGATTGGTCTATTTTCCTAATTCATAATGTGGCTGTCCAATTAAATCTAGAGATCATATCCTAGGTTGTTTTGTAGTTAGGTTTAATTAACTGGCGTCTCGTAGTTAAACACGTCCTAAAGGAAAATCGAAAGTAACAGAGCTTGTTGTTAATCTACGACTAACAGTTCAAAGAGATGTAAAATAACAACAAATCAATGAAATATGATTAATTGGATGTAGGTTAAGATTAAACCAAAAAACTGAACTACTTACGAATTTATCACTTTCATCATTTTCAAATATTTTCTTTAATTTGTTTTTGTTAGTTTAGTTTCATTTTTATTTTCTTATTTCAAACCAAACAAACCCCCCATAACCTAAATACCAACTATTTTCATAACAAAAGCTAACTGAACACTCTCTGTAGGATTGACCTACACTCACCACTGCTGTAGTAGTAGCTTTAGTTACTTTGCATAGCATTACAATATGCCACGACAATTACTCTAGTTATTATTTTTTATCTTATTTTATTGTATTGTATTTTAGTGTATTTTATTATATTTGTGGCTTATTAATTTAATTATCTTTTGAATTTGTCTACTTGATCTTATTTTTGTAGTTTAATGTAAGATTTACAATTCATTGTCATAGTCACAACTCACAATGGAAGGATGGAGCAAACAATACTTTTATGGGGCCATAATATGTCTTCACAATCTATACATCACAATATAGGGGAGGGACGTTTCCTCACATGATTTTGGAGGCTCAATTGATGTGTTGCGACATTTGTTGGAGTACTTACTATAATCATAAATTTCGAGCATCGACCTATATGCTTTGTTACCCTAATTCAAGGTACTATATATATTAAGAATATTAATTTATTCATCGATCAAAATGGATGCAATAAGCGTAATACAATGCTCACAACAATTACACTAGGAACTTAAGGAAGAGAACGTCCAAATAAAATAAGTTACATGTTGTTTAATCCAACTTTCATCTAGCTAGATAATTCTCCATATGGTTTTTATTTCAAAGCTAATTTTGTGCTTGTGGTTGTACAGATACAGATGTGATCCGATTTTGTCCAATGTTTTAAAAATCAGACTGGACATCGAACTGGTCGAAAGAAAGGTTTAAAGTTTAGAGATTCAACCGGTAATGAACCACTATAAAACCGGTATATAATAAATAAGAAGCAAAACTTATAATTCTAATCAAGATGATTGTTTTATTATTTTTATTTATAATTAATAATTTATAAATAATTGATGATTAATTTAATTGATTAACTATTTTTAATAAATAAAACTCTAATACTTATTATTTTTTTATAATTACAGCTCTTTAGTTTTATAAATCGTAAATAAATCATTTTATCAATAATTAAAAATATACTAATTATATCAATATGATAGTAAATTAAATATTTTATTATATTATTTATTAATACTGATAAATATGTACAAGTAATTGATAGTTGATTTATTTTATTGTTAATAAATATAATTATAAAACTTTTATTATTTTATTGATTAATCATATTTTTACTTATATTTAATATTATAATATTATTTATGTAATAATTTATTTTATTAGTAATTGTTAATAAAAAATATAATTTATTAATTTATTTTATGATTCTGGAAATTGAGAAGAAGGCCGTTGAAGAAATTGAAAATAAATCCTCTGTTTCATTAAACCAATTCCTATTCTATTCCAGGGTCCTACGTAATCCATGGAACAGGGGTTGCATTGCAATTTCACTCATCCTCCCACGAAACAGGATGATCTGTTCCCGAAGAAATTTCACTTATCCTCCAAGTTCATTGGAATTGGTGCATGAACATGGTCATATGTTTTCAAAACGCAAACCCAAGCTGCTAAAGAGCTAATTCATCTTAAAAAGTTCACAATTAACAGACGAAAGAAAACTCTCACTGATGTACTCGAGACCACATACTTACGTAATCAAATGACCAGACCAGCGTCCATCCAACAAGATTATAAATATAATCAAAAGTAAAAACAAGAAGCAAATAGGCCAAAGAATCCATGAATGAGACTTTGTTTACCTGTTAAACTAAGTTTTAAAAGGAACATACAAATCAAATCACCTCCTTTTATACAGAAATCTAGCTGCTCTGCTCTGATCTGTGACTTTAGATAATAATACTTTCCAAAAAAGGGCACACACATATATATAGAATAGTGGTAAAGAAAAGGAAGCTTCAATCTTTCTCCAATTAAAGCAACGACATCAACATGCATAATAAAAATTGTTTCACGATCAAGCTTTTCATTGCAGGTTGGGTGGGGTTAGATGGGGAAAGGAAAATGTCACCTTTATTTTCCTTACAAGGGGAAAAACAGATGATAAATACATATAGTTTCGGCATGATTGACTTGAATATATGGAATTGTTCTTCATGGCTGCATGATGATTCACTATGTATCTTGTGCTGCATGTCTATGGATTGGCTATGTTAATGAGCTAAAACGAGGATCGCTGTTGACTGGTACCAGTACGGTTGGATTTTTTCCCTGTTGATGGTGATTGTAGCCATTAATATGTCTTGGAGAATCAGACTATCCATTTTAGTAGCTCTATATGTTGATTTTGACAGCGGGCTTTGTATTAAATGAAGGAATGAAGTTTGAATCAAGACAGTGCGGTATTTTACTAATTTCATTTGAAGATCAAGTGTAATACTCATCTTTAGGTGCAACAGCTTTTCGGTTGAACGCTCTAAATCGGCTGTCCAAATCTACCAACTCTTCCAAACTACTCAAAATTAACACAAACCAACTAAAAAGAACCACCAGTAGCACGATTCTATCTGCTTAAATCCATTCACTAGAGATTTAATAGAAATCTAAGTTAAGCGTTCGTAAGACCAAATGGCTTTCAGCAATTTGGTTTCCTTTTTTTACAGCTTCATGGGTCTAATCCAGCAGCCACGGAATAAAGATGGAACGTCTTACAAGATGATCACATTGGAAGTTTTGGAGGATGTCAAGGAAGGAAAGTCGTTCCACTCAGCTTCAGGATCAAGCTCAGCAGAAAGACTACAGGTTGGAGATGAGCTTTGCTGTGTGTGCTTGTCACGGTTGAAGGTAGGACAGGAAACCAGAATGCTTCCTTGCCTTCATAAATTCCATACACTATGTATCAATAGGTGGCTCCACAAGTGTCGGAAAACTTGCCCAATGTGCCGGTTCTCGATGGGAGAAGAAGCGAAGTATTGTAAGAGTGAAGAGCAGCTCACTGAGGAGATGGTGATTTGGTTTTCTTCATTTCATGTAGCAGGCTTCTAGTTGCATGAACTTGTATTATAGTTGTCAAGGAACCTTTCAACATTATAATCAGTTGGTGATGAGAGCATAACTGTAAATAGGTTGCAAGTAATGGAACAATGGAATAATGCGAAGTTCAGAACAAATGATAGAATGGTGACTGCAAACTGAACTAGGGACAATGTGAAAAGGTTTTGTGTTTGATCAGATTTATTGTTGCCGTCTAGATTGAGACCAGACTTGTAGCAGTTGGGATAGTGCACTCATTTCTTGGCTGAAGTCTTTCATGACACTTTTGAAACCTGCGAAATGTATCCCAAGTCTGAATTCAAGTGGCATTTAATATCATTCTCTAAGTGACTAGATTTTGAACCTCTTATATGAAAGTAATAATTCTGATCAGACCTTATCATTTATGGACGTTTTGGGAGTACAAACTTTCAATATCCGAGCTTCCAGTTGATAACTAAGACTCAACTGCATAAATTATTGGTTTGCACAAGACTCAAATAGAGATGAAAAGTTTGTTTGATCAATATCAGTTCGATCAAGTGTAACCAGATTGGAAATGGTCATGGCAGCCTACAGCTTTGTCCTTAAATCAAAGATAGAAAGTGGGAGAAATGCCATCAGATACCCAACAACAAAATAAGGCCCCAGAGGACCGTATTAATAAAGGGAGAGAGATTTTACCCTTTGATGACCCAGAAGATAACAAGAGATAAAGAGTCTTACGAAAGTGATGTCTCAGCTCTCTTTTCTGCTCAATGTCTTTGATTGAGCCTAAAAAAGAAACCATGTTTGTGGGTTCTGTTTGTTACCCAAAACTTACCCTGAACCCATCTTTTGCATGACAAGGAAATTACAACAATGGGAACACACAGATGCCAAAGACAAAAATATTCCTAAATCCTGCCAATTAGTATAGAACTTTTTTTTCTTTCCTTCCAAACACATACATACAGACATGTCCTTTCCTCTAAAAGCAAATGTCTCGTGAGGAGTTATCTTTCCCACAACATTGGACCTCCATAGTTAATATCTTTCCTATTCTTTTACATTCTACTCATCTCTTTATCACAGACACCCCAAAAGGAACTGTTACTAAGGTTAAGAGAGAGAGAGAGACGGCTTGCAAGTAGACATGAAAGCTCTGATATTTCTCAAAATGGAGCCGTTGACGTCCGATGGAGAGTGTGCTTTTTGGGAAGTTGAACAGTTGCACCTACGAATAACTGCGCACAAATGCATATAACACACAAAGAATCAACGTTTAACCCATAAAAGCCACACCAGGTAGCTCCCAAATAGTGTACTCGTATACTCGAATAAATGCAAGAATTTAGCGAAATATTGGAACTTTTAACGCCAAGCATGCATATCTAACAGTGAAACAGAAACAAATGTAAGTTTCCTTTTTCTGGGTTCCTAGGCAGGTTTCCTAGAAGCTGATGTATTGTTCTAGCTTACCTCCTCTTGCTGTCTCCTCAGTCTTGCATTCTCTTCTAGTAAATGTGCCACTTCTAGCTCTAACTCATTCGTGTAAGCCTGTACGATAAAAATGGCAACAAAAGCAAGTAACCAAAAGGTTCACGTAGGAAGAAAACATTTCTAAAATGAGTACTCGGAGAGGTATTTTCCTGTTTTCTAGCTCTAGATCGGGCAGCAGATTCTCGGTTCTTGATCATACGCTTGTGACGGCGATAGCCGGAGCTGTTATCTGATTCCTGAATCCTTTTTTCACCAAAAGACGCCAACCCCGAAGATGAATCTAATGCCTCAGAAGGGTTGTTATTGGATGACCAAACATTTGAAATATGACGGTGGCGCTGCAAACGCGAACCAGGCCTGAGAGGACCAGAACTGTCGAGAAAACCTAACCCAGTACCCGAATTCAAGCTCAACACTGTAGCAGGATGTGGCACCGAAGAACCATAGGTGCTCGAGTCAACTTGAGTACAGGAGATAATCCTTGCTGGTGAGTCTTTGTTGAATGGTCTTCCGAGAAAATCCTGAAGCATAAAGTTTGGATTTTGATGAGGCTTATTGTGGAGTGTTGGGGTTGCGGAAAGGTCTTGCCCCACAGAAGGATGGTCATGAAGTGAAGCAATGTCCTTCCACACCTCTTCCATGGTTTTGGGTGTACGAGTAGTTTCGTGGTAGAGATTAGAAGGTGAAAATGGTGAAGGAGATGGAGATAATGAGGAGACTCCGTTCAAGATGTCAGTTTTGTTGATGTTGTAGTCGTTGTAGCTAATATCTCCACCACCCGTGGGAGACAACATTCAGACAAATAGTGGCAGCAACTACTGTGACGGGGGTATATCTCTTAAGTTTCGTGTATGGCTCTTTGTTAGTGTTGGAGTGGGAGAGAGACGGGGAGAGAGTGGGCATCAATGATCATTTCCCGGATCGCTTATTGGCACAAATACACCAATCAGGAGAGTTTTGCTTTTTTGTCCCAGGTTTCCTGAGATTTGGTCCACAGTAGAGGAGATTTACCTAAGCAAATGGCTTCTGTATTGACGATGTCATCTGCTGTTCTTTAAGTATTCATTGTATAAATTCTAACTCATATCTCAATCATTTATAATAATTTTTAAATATAATAATAAATCATCCATAAAAAGGTTCACATTAAAATCATACTATAACACATTAGCTTTGAGAGACGACATTTCATTGGTCATGACCAGCACTTACAGAATCATTGAGGACTAATACATTTTATTGATAATAAAGTGCTTCTCCTTGGTCTTAACCTTTTGGCTACCTATCATATACATTGTGACATCACTGGTCTCCTTTTCGTCTAGTTTGCATTCATAAAACATTATATTCTGATTTTAGAATGAAAGAAAATTTTCAAGATGCCTTCACTAAATTTGATTTATTTTTTTCATGAATATTTTGAATAATTCGACAATCATGAAACCAAAAACAAGACGCTTTACGACTAAATGAACCAAACCCACTCAATCCGATTGCAATTGTTTTTATGGATTTTACAATGATGTTTTAATAGACAAGCTTAATGTTCTTAAAATCCGAGTTCATATTTGCATGATCATCAAGTGTCTTTATGAAAATGACCGAGGATTAGTTTGGGGGAGCAGTAGCAATTGGTAACCTGCTAAAATAATAAGTACTTATTCTCAATAAGTACTTATATGTTTGAGATTGCTGTTTTGGTAACTGTTGAAACGTGAAAATAAGTGTTTGACAAGTGCGGTTGCGATTGCTAAAAAGAGATAAAATGACTAAAAAACTCATTGATTTAATAAACTATTAATTGTTGTATAAATAATTAAAAATATATTA
>JAOTAY010000191.1:9593889-9605942 GCA_025629805.1 Erythroxylum baracoense
AATAGGTTGTAACACATTTAGTTCTTCCCATAGTTTCTTCATTTTACTGTAATACATGACAACAGAGGAATTACCTTACTCCATGGAAGAAATTTGTCGTTGAATCTGGTAAATCTGAGGGCCATTGCTCTCACCAAATTGCTCCTCTAGTTCCTGCCAGAGATGTCTAGCAGAAGTGGAGTAAATGAATGTTTCCGCTATGTCCTTCTGCATGGAGCTGATTATCCACGAGCTAACCATTTCATCTACTCTCCTCCATTTCGATCAAGCAGCTTCACCTGTCGGTTCTATTATAGTACCATTAATAAACCCCAGTTTGTTCTTTGCTGCAAGTGCTCTCTTCATGGATCTGTTCCATGTGAGAAAGTTATTGTCGTTGAGCAACACGGATACAAGGGCCATTCCTGGGTTATCGGATCCTTGCAAGAACAAAGGATCATCTAAATTCTGAGGCATGTTTGCAGGTCTGTTTGCGGGGTCAACAACTTCATCAACATTTGCCATGACGGGAAAATAAGAATAAGTGACTGAGTTTCAAAACAGGGGTAGGTAAAATCGCAGATTCAAGAGACTAGCTCTGATACCATGAACAGAGTAAGAATAAGTAGCAATGTAGCAATGTAGTAAAGGGTTTTGTAGCAAGAGGGAAATACGCAGTGGATGAGAGAATTTCGCATGTATTCATCGTTAACCGAAGCAGTAATATATACAAGGGTTTTACATACATGGTGTGCCGTAAAATGGAAAACATAAAACAACTTTTGTACAACTCATTATTACAAACGATACGCCATATATGTACGACGGAGACAAAAAATAACAACATTAACAATAAAGAAAAAAACGTGCTGCTTGTGCTACTGAGCTGTGAACAATGCGTGCTGTTGACAACAATTCTTGCGGCTTGTACTACTGAGCTGAGAGCCAAAAACTGCAGATAATTTTATAGAAAAGAGAGGGAAGAAGGAGAGAAGATGAGAACTCAGAGATTAAGGTGGCTGGAAAAGAAAAGAGAATGAAGAATGAGCTGGAAAAAAAGAAGGAAGAAGGAGAGAAGATAGGAACTCACAGATGAAGGTGGCTGAAAAAGAAAAGAGAATAAAAACGATGTGGAGTGTCCAAAAACTTTATCCATATCCAATCAAAACAATTTTAGTCCAAAAACTCTCAAGGTTTCAATGATGAACGAAATATTTGTATGATAAGTGTTGCTAAATATTATAAAGCCTACAAAGAGAATACAATTGAATTAGAAAACCTAAAAGCGTAGGACTTAAAGAGCGAATGACCATGGAGGAGTCTTCGAGCGATGGTGATGGAGTTCATTCGTCAGACTTGGAAATACGAGAAAATAGTTAAAACTGAATTGATAGAGACTTTGGATAGAATTGAGGTTCGCTAAATAATTATGTTAAAGATAAAGTTTTCTTTGGTATAATTTAAAGGTTTACTTATAGAAACTAAAATTTTCATAATACAATTGGATTTTGTTGTTCAATCAGAGGGGTGCTACCCTTTGAACTTGATTATAGTTTCTTAGAAGTAAAAGGTTAGGTATTAGTCGTATGATTACTTAGGCTAATGTAATTCTCTTGAATACGAGTCTGATCTTAGTAGTATTATAAACATTGGCCAACCATTAAAAGGGAAGGGTAGAGTGGTTCCTTTTGGCCTCTAGATTCTGCATACAAACTTCTCATTCATATTTGTAGTAGTACTCGCTAATACTACTCCAGAGGACTTGGAAAACTCTCTTTCTTGGCAATACCATGTTGAGTCCATTCCTAAAGAGCACATATTGGCCTCGTTATAGTAGACTTTTCTTATTGGCATTGAACACCATGGAAGCTAAATCAACTACGCATATCCAACTTCTTGTAAAGTTATTGCGGTTGAGAAAGGGGGAAACTGTACTATATATAATCATATATAATTGCCGGCATAATCACTATAAATATAAGAAGAGCAGGTCACCACCTCCAACTGTTCTTGAATAACCAACCAGCTTCGTAGTCATGATCAATTTTGAACGTCAATTTGCAAGCATTTTGGTGTTCTACTATTAAAAAAAAAAAACTATTGGTTACCATAAAGATCGAGATAGGTCACCGAGAAAAAATGAAATATTATTAAATTCAATGCCACTTAGATGAGTTTCCCAAGGCCTTAAAATATTTAGGGTATGCTTGTTTACTGAGAATGAGAAAGAAAGAACGAGTATGAAATGAAAAATAATGGTTGGTAAGAAGTTATGATTGAATAACTAATATTAGGATTCCTTGATTTTGGCCATTGCTTCATTCCTTTCCCTTACTAGAGGAATGAGAGTGGTGTATTTGACTTCTATAGCCTGATGATACATGAGAAACATATAGGTATTTAATCCATAAAACAAAAACTGCATAACAACGATATAATTCAATTAATTACATGTTTGTAACGATTCTAAAAGAAATGAAATATATAAATATTCTAAGAGGAATATCTAAATGTATACAGATCATCAAACAATAATAGGCATTAATTTCGTTGTTTGAGTAGTTCAACTCTTACAAATCAACTTAATTAATTATACTGTAATTAATTAATTAATTATAATATAATTAATTGAAATAATATAATTTATTTATTTATTATATTATAATTAATTAAAATATAGTTCATTCATAATTAAAATATTATAATTAATTAATTAATTAAAATATAATTAATTATAACGTAATTAATTAAAATATCATTATTAATCAATTAATTACATTATAATTAATTAAAATATAATTAATTAATTTAAATATAACTAATTTAAATATAATTATTCATTAATTATAAAATTGTAATTAATTATTTAATTAAAATTTTATTAATTAAAATTTTATTATTATTAATTAAAATATAATTGATTACAATATCATTAATTAAAATATCATTATTAATTAATCAATTACAATATTATTAATTAAAATATAATTTATTCATTAATTAAAATATTGATTAATTAATTAACATTAAAATATAATAAATTTATTTCTTAATATTTTTTACAAACCAACCACTGTCAATAGTAATGGTAGTCATTCTTTCTCTTAACCAATTATCATAATTATAATGATAATATCCATTACCATTCCTCACTATATTCATTCTCATTCCTATTACTATATATTTTTCTGTGTGAACCAACCGCCTCCTTACTCTTCCGAACAACTGCTTTAGTACAATAAATATATTTGTATTAGTCACGTGCAAGCTTGGATATGTTAGGCTTAAGTTCTGGTTGGAGAGGGACCGTTTTTGTGTAGCTACCTCGGGACTCAAGGAGAGCCTACACTAGAGAGATCAGCTAGCTAGCTGGCCAGGGACAATAATAAGGTGGAGAAGATCATGTTGTGACTTATATTTGGAATGTAATTGAACATATGGAGGATGACTGTTGGTGCTAAGCCTAAGGCCCTTGCTAACTTGCTTGCTTGCTCGTTGCTATCCAGTGGATATATGCATTTTCCATTAATTATGCCCCGACAACATGCATTCACGACAGTGATGACACTTAAAATAGATATTTCCACCTGAAATTCTGAGATCATTGCAACTCTCGTAAAGAAAAAGTTGACACAAGGATTGTAGCTAATCACAGGTTACGAGTATGAATACGATCGTAGTGTGGTGACAAACTGTCATAATTCACTAGCAATTAATTCATAATTAAAAAATCTTGCAAAAGACACCGTGCTGATATGGAAAAACAAATGCAGATTGGACACACGAGCCTTGGCAACAGAACGGACTGTCTCACATATGGTTTGGCAGTTTGCTGCATAATGGTCCCCTCCAAACGTGCACCATTCTATCCACAAGACAATAGTCTTGTAATCAATGTAGGCAAACCTCCAACGCCCCCCCTCGAGCATCTTATCCTTAAATTCCTGGTCCTAGCTCTATTACTTAGCATTTTCAAGCACAGAGGGACGCCAAGAACTATAGTACGTAGCGAGTTGTATAGCAATTTGCTATGGCAGAGGAGAGCCACGTTCACCACCATGGGAAGGACTACATAGACCCTCCACCAGCTCCTTTATTAGACATGGAAGAGTTAAGGCGTTGGTCCTTTTACAGAGCTATTATCGCAGAGTTCGTCGCCACACTTCTCTTCCTTTACGTAGGTGTTGCCACAGTCATCGGCTACAAACAGCAATCTGAGACGGACCCTTGTGGCGGTGTTGGTTATCTTGGTATAGCATGGGCCTTTGGTGGCATGATTTTCGTTCTTGTCTACTGCACTGCAGGGATTTCTGGTACACCACGCAGTCTAACTGTTCCATCGACTAGAGCTTTCTTTGCTTCCTCCAAGAATTGTTCTTGAATGAAACTAGTGTCATGTTCAACAATTTTTGTTTTTGTTTTTTGTTTTTTGTCTAAACCACAGGTGGCCATATTAACCCCGCGGTGACGTTCGGGCTATTCCTGGCTAGGAAAGTGTCGCTCATACGAGCCCTAGCATACATCGTATCGCAATGCCTGGGGGCTGTCTGTGGCGTTGGTTTGGTGAAGGGTTTCACGGAGCCTTACTATGACAATGTAGGCGGCGGTGCCAACTCAGTGGCTTCTGGCTTCTCAAACGCTGTTGCTTTGGGAGCTGAGATACTTGGCACTTTCCTTCTCGTCTACACCGTCTTCTCAGCCACTGACCCCAAACGCAAAGCTCGCGATTCCCATGTTCCTGTAAGAAGTTGAAAACCTAGGAAGCATGAGTGTGTTTTGGTCGGAAGGCTGTTTTTCACATTTGCATTGATTGTCTCAGGTTTTGGCTCCCTTGCCCATTGGGTTTTCCGTGTTTATGGTGCATCTGGCCACGATTCCCATCACTGGCACAGGCATCAATCCTGCTAGGAGCTTTGGAGCGGCTGTGATTTACAACCAGAAAACTGTTTGGGATGATCATGTACGTTAGACTATTCTTCTCATCATGTCTCGTCAATTCTCTCCGGTCCAATCTCATCATGTCTTTATCATCTAAATTCTTAATTAATTTACATCGTCAGAAAGTTATATGTGATTTATTCTTGGCCCGTAGCTTAACAGAATGTTCAAAACTTGTACAATTCATCTCATTTTAGGTCTCAGGCCAACAGCTTGAATCCCTAAACAATAAAAGTTTATATGATTCTAGACTGAAATCCAACACAACTCCTTTTCTAGAAATTGAGAAATTAATTTGTCAGCAACTTGATTTGACTTCTAATTCTGATTCTTGACAAACAGTGGATATTTTGGGTTGGACCATTTCTTGGAGCTCTAGCTGCAGCAGCCTACCATCAATTCGTACTACGAGCAGGAGCAGCTAAAGCGTTGGGGTCCTTCCGCAGTTACTCCACCAACTAGTCATGCCTTGCCCATGCTCAAAGAAACGTACGACTCTCACAGGATAGTGGGTTGGGTATTTCATTTATCCGTTCCTAATCATTATTACCAGGGGGTTGGAATGGCTACTTCTTGATGGTCCATTTGATGGTGTCCTCTATCGTTGGATTTCCTGTCGAATAATCTTCATTTAAACCTTGAAATGCTTTGTGTTGAAGACTAGTAGTTGAATGGTTTCTTTCATTTCATGGATTTTGGGGCTTAAAAATACAACAGCGAACAAATTTCTCTTGAATTTAAGTGCACAAACTCATGAAGCACATTTATTTAGGAACTCGAACACCCTTTTATGACCACTGTAACTGATATATTTTGGCCCTGATATGAGCCACACAAAGATCTGCGGGGTTAAGGGTGGTCTCCAGGAGCAGCTTGTTAACTATCGACGGAGCACTGAATACTGATGGTCCCTCCTCAGAAAAGAGCTAGGCTATTCAATTCAAGTTTGTCACAAATTTAAACCAATCCTTATCATACTGGTCACTCCTCTCAAAAACACGTCCTACAATGAGATACGTCGTCTTCGGTTGCAGGCAGGGATGTCCTATATCGTGGCTTATAGGAAAACTTGAACAATTTGCTTCCCACTTCCCAACTCGTTCAGGTGAAGAAACAAAGAATACTTCCCCGTAAAGCGTAGCTGCCCCTCAAACAAGTGATTCTACTAATAACAACTAAAGAATTTAGGAACAGAAACTCTTCTGACTTCTCCTCCTATAATCCTATCCAATTCCTTCAACCATTTATGTCAATTCCAAAGACCTTTGAAATTTCTATTATGAATTGTATACCCCGCCCCCGCCCTTAAAATGAGTATCCGGTCTACATAAAGCTAGGCATGAGTACAAGGACCTAAAAAATTCTTCAGGTGTATGGTCCACCTAGTTGTATGACAGTACGCGTAAATGTTTAACGTAAGTCATCGAAGTCAAAGTTGCCATTCTTTGAAAAAATTCTCTCCAACAAGGTGAACGTAAGTTCTTACCTTAGTCATTGTAACGAGCTTGAGAAGTGAGGCCCAAGACACGATAGGACCATGCTGAATTATACGTGTAAATGGGCAAAAGGAGATCCAATCCAATACCGGTTAGAGGTCCATTTCGCAAGATCAGATGCATGTATACGTCATTCTATGAATAAACGTTTAGTCTCTCTTAGTTCTAGGACAACCACAACATAAACCCGCAGACAGACATATCCAGCAGACACATTGCCAAACTAGCCACAAGGGTCAAACCAAAATGGATGTGGAGACTCTGGAGAAAAAATGGAAGTTGACAACAGTTCAGCAAATGATGGCTCTTCAGAGGCTACACTTTACAATGGTAAGAGTAACACAGGGCAGGGAATGAATTCGGCCAGCAGATTTGCATCCACATGCTTAGAATGAATTGCTTCCATGCTTAGAACTACGAGATCCAAGTTCAAGTCATCAGCAACCTCACCAATGATGGCAGTGGGTTTGTTCCCTTCCCCGAGTCGCTCCAACAACTTGAACTCCTGGAATCCACCTATAATGTTTCTAATATGTGTAAGTAATTTAGACATAGACATAGAGGACACAAGAAGATGATGCCATGAGACGTCTTTTAACATCTGACAGAGTGAGAGTAGAACTTCGGTGCACACATGTTCACTGGTGCATGTCCTTCCCATAAATTTACCAACGCAATCAGTATGCACGCATTATTGAAGCAAGAATATACTTATCTGATTATTAACCGTGATCATTCAAACTCTTGCTCCCTTGTTGTACCACTGCCTATTCAAATCCATGAAATTATGGGATCACATACAAACCTTCGGAGAGATGCCAGCGTATGCTGGCCATTCGGGTTTCATGTTCTGGCAGCGCTTCCTTCTGTTTGTCATCAATTACTACATAAAACATAAAGTTCGACAATCAACTTATAATTTCATTACATCTGACATGTGCCAGAGAGGAACCTCTACAATATAGGTAGTCTGTGACGGAACAAGTGTAGGTCAGTATGTTCTCACCCACAACAGTTATGTCAGCTCCATATTTCTTTGCCAGTGCAGTAACTGTTGCAGCTGCCTATCAACGGAAATGACAAAATGAAATGTGTAAGAAAGAAATGATTCAGTAAGGCCAAAGGAATAGAATTCTACATTTGTACCTTATAAGCTTGGCGGTTCAAATCAATGTCTTAACAATAGCTTACAAACTTAGATTAGAAAGCACAAAGACTTACAGAAAAGCCAACAATGAAAGAAATAACATGCCTCTCCAAATAAAAAAGAAAAAGGAAGAAATTTATACAAGTCTTGATGGAAAATATTTGTTCTTTCACGAGCAAGCAGAAGACCATAGCTGCCTAAAAGAAAGAAAGTTCACCTGTCTTGTCCCCTCAGAAAGATAAGGATTTCTGTCCGTGATTGGGAGAAGCAGATGCTTGAAATCAGTAAAGGCATCCGCAGCTAAATTGACTTCTGACTCTTGTGGCGTAGCTTTAGCTGCTAATGAAACAAGCATTATAAAGACCAGGTCACCAACAACTTATGGAATGAAATCAAACTGAAAATATCAAACTTATTCTAACAATCTATTGAAATAGCAGGATGAGGTCAATAAATTTCAGTTTCCAAGTGAAACACAGAAGCAACTGGCATATTAATAACTAATTAACCAAATATCCCTAGTCCCTCCACTCACTTACTCCCATGGCCAAAGGCAAACTCGAACCCACCCCCTCCACTCTGCCCTCTCTCGGTCAACTTCCGAATCGGTCAACTTCCGAAGAAAGCATTAATAAACCCCAACGGAAATGTAGATGTATAGAATCTTTCACCCGTATGGCGGTCCCGTCACCCTACAAACAAAAAGACGCCACTAGTGCCCTATTTTCACACAGTTAACAAGCATAAATATGGCACTCGAACAAATTCAAGGCTTTTCCAATGTTTTAGTCATTCAAGGTTCTCCTTTTATAAACGAATCCCGTTATGGAATCAATAAATGATTGCTAAGCACTTCCAACGCTTCCCTCCCTCCACACCACGGTTCAAAGAGAAAAAGGAACGAAAGAGTTATATATTCTCTTCCTCTGAGGCTTCTTAAGTTCGTTCCTAAGAGCTAAAATGACCTCTTCCAAATGATAAATCTTTATAATTCAATGCCCATAATGGCTTTCTAGGCATACTGTAATCAAAGATGTAATGACATGGACAATAACCAAACAAACCAGTGGAAAGAACTGACCTTTATGTCCAATTCTTCGGAGTTTTGACAGCCCACAAGACTTGGACTGAAGGGAAGAGGAAGAGAGAGCTAAAGAAACCAAAGACCGAGTAGCAGAAGAAGAAGAAGTAATGATCGAAGGTTTTTGGTGCTTAGAAGTTTCAACGGGAACAGCCATCAAGTAATGAACAAGAGCCATGAGTAAAAACTGACACCGGCTACTACACGGACAAGAGAAAGTCTGAAAGATACAAGATCGTCGTTGTTTCCAGAAAAAGCCCAACAACTATAGAAAGATCAGACACAGGATATGTGTTGACAACCGATGCCCTCGCTTTACTAGGTGGGCCACTCTTTATCATGGCCCGTTCATAACACGTTAGCTGTATTAAACGCACCGTTTGTGCGGCGATACGTTTGGACAACGCACTGGCAGAGATGAAGCGTGGCGATCACGACCGCGACCACGAGAGACCGTCGTGTCGGACTATGACGACAGTTTCTCGGCATGATTTTGGCGATGATCTGGAAAATCCAGCATTCCCTATCTCGATTATCGAGGTACCCATCCAACTCCTCGGAGCAAGTTAGCTTCTAATTACAAGAAAGACTCAAACTTTATCTTGTATTGTGGCTTGGGGTGGCGTTGGTTCAGAATATGAAGGAAGACTACGGGCTATTTGTGTGGCCTTGTAGTGTGATCTTGGCCGAGTACGTTTGGCAGCAAAGGTTGCGCTTTTCAGGCTCTAGAGTGCTTGAGGTGATTTTATTCCTTTCCTAATTTAGCTAATCTCATTTGTGTCTCTGAATCCATTTATAAGCACTTGGTTATGCATGTTGTTTCTGCAGCTCGGTGCTGGGACTTCTTTGCCTGGATTGGTTGCTGCTAAGTTGGGCTTGGACGTGACTCTTACAGACGATTCTAGCAGAATAGAGGTTTTGAACTTGCTTATCGATTTCTTGGGACGTTTATGTTTAATGCCAATCTTGATGTTATTTTGAGTTGCTTGGAGATTTCTGATACAGTCCAAATGTGGGCTCTTTGTCATTCTTAGGAGCCACTATTTTAAGCAACATTTGTGATTTATGCTGCATAGGAACTTTAATAGGTTTCCTAGAGAATATAAGTTTGGTCTACTTAACTGCATCTTTTGGTGATAATAAGGATGCAAAGAAGCTAGTTTAATCAACACAGCAATGAGAAAGGAAGAGCATTTCACGAGTCATTTGCGCTAAACTATCTTTGTCTTACCAAGTCCCTATAATCTAGCACTGGCCCTCATGATAAATTATTTCCTAGTGCAAAAATGGGGCAAATCCATCTTATAAATTAAGTCATTCTCTGGGATGTATCCAGTTTGTAATTCTTATGGTTTTAGATCCTAATTAGAAGAAGCCTATCTTATTTCCGTGTGCATTTTATAATTCATGAGTTCAGCTGGCCCTGTTACTTCTTATTGAACTATGATGATTCATTCCTCTATGATTGACAGGTGCTAGACAACATGAAAAAAGTCTGTGACCTAAACAAAGTTAAATGTAAAGTAAGAAGTCACCGTTGCCTTTGGTTTTGACCGGCAGAGTAATTACAATCAGCTCTCATAGTAGTTATTGAGGAAATCCAGTTCTATTTTGTAGGTGTTGGGGCTGACATGGGGGGCTTGGGATGCAGCTTTATTCAGTTTAAAGCCGAATTTTATTCTCGGGGCTGATGTGCTTTACGATGCAAGTGGTAATTCTATTTTGCCTTACAGTTTTGTTGTATACTTCCCAGTCTTTTGGCTTGAAACTGAAAACACGAATGCCATTTATGTTGTTAAGCCTTTGATGACCTCTTTGCCACCGTCAAATTTCTGCTTCAAAACTCTCCAGGGTCTGTCTTCATTACCACTTACCATAACAGAAGGTACTTGGGCGTATGCGTGTCAAAATTCTCGTTTAGCTTGTTCTCCTTTAGTATGCATCTTAATGACAAGCCTTCATGTATTTCCTTTTTCAATTATGGACAGTGGACATTATCTTATCGAATTCTTAATGGAAAAGTGGGGATTAAAGTGCGTTAAGCTTCTTGACGGCTTCTCTTTTATGCCAACGCACAAGGTAGTGGGCCTTGGTGGCAATGTTCAGTTGGCAGAGATTATGTTAGGAAGTAAACAAGCTGAGATAGCTGGTAGCTTGGGCTAGCAACTGCAGTTGTTGAGTTACACTATCACTCTGATCCATTCTTCATGTTGATGTTGGATTTTATATTCAGTCACAGTTAGCCTATGTTTCTTTTGCATAGATCCTTGTTGAAGTAAACTGAATAGAGAAGAACAGAGATGTAATAGCATTTGAAGCCTGTCCTGAAGTTATGTCCTGGACCCCTGTGCATAGAGAAACATCAGTTAATTTGTAATATGAGCAAGATCAGGAGCACACGTGTCAATTTCAGCAACTCTTTCATCGAAACTGTTGAAACCCTTACCATTGAAATTCAATTTATCGCCATTTAAGCACTACAATTGGATGGCATATTTTTGTGATCATATTATATGATTAAGGGAAACCATGGATCTACATAGAGAAATATACATAACTATGCGTCACACGTTCTTGTCCACTTTGACAGGTCTAGCGAGTGACTGGTAACAGAGCTTCATGCAAATAAAAAATTGTTTGAAACTAATTTTGCTGGTAGCTGACACAAACCTTATGATTTGATAACACTGAAGCAATGCAAAAGTTAGATGAAATCCTCCAAGGCTATGCGATGCGAACTCGCTCAAACACCCGAGAAAACACGTGCGGGTAAGGGCTTTGTAAATAGATCTGCAATCTGTGCTTTAGTGTTCACGTGCCGTAAGTCAAGGAACCCTAAACTCACGCAATCACGAACCAGATGAAGATCTATCTCTAGATGCTTCATCCTCTCGTGAAAAACAGGGTTTCTTGAAATGTAAATAGCGGCTTGATTGTCGCAATAGAGAGGTATGGGTTGTTGAACTTTAACCCTAAAATCTTGAAGTAGTTGCTTTATCCACTTTAGCTCGCAAGTTGTCGAAGCTAAACTTCTGTACTCCGATTCGGCTGATGATCGACTCACAGTAGTTTGCTTTTTCGTTTTCCAGGAGATCGGAGATCCACCGAGGAATATGCAGAAACCGGTCAAGGAGCGTCTGGAGAAGACGCAGCTTCCCCAATCCGAGTCTGAGAAGGCTACAAGGTTAGGGCTTTCATTTGTCGCGTAAAAAATCCCTAGATTTTGAGTCCCTTTGAGGTATTTCAGTACCCGTTTAGCTGCCTCCCAGTGTGGTACTCTAGGGTTGCTCATAAATTGGCTCAACTGTTGTGTTACATATGTAATGTCTGGCCTCGTAAACCCCAGATATTGTAATCTGCCCACTAGTCTTCGATATAGTTCTGGCTTTTTCAGTAGCTCACCTTCTTCAAT
>JAOTAY010000191.1:9628096-9667702 GCA_025629805.1 Erythroxylum baracoense
AGAAATACAATTTTGATTTTTATTGTTATTTTAAGTTTTATATTGGACTCATATTTATTTATTTTTAGTTCATTATATAATAATAGACATTGGTGTATTTTTTATTTCAATAAAATATTTTATTTTTATTTATTCTTATAAATTTTACATCTTATTTATTATATACCGATTTTATAACGATTTACTACCGGTTGAACCTTTAAACTTTAAACCTTTCTTTTGATCAGTTTAATATTTGGTCAGATTTTTAAAATATTGATTATAGGTAAGCACATTTATTGGAGCTCTCGTATATTCCTTTTAAAGGGCCTTATCAGGAAAATTGAAGGAATTATGAGAAAATTTCTGTGGGAAGTCATAACGAGAGTGGCAGCAAAGCAAAAGTGAAATGAGAAGAGGCACATTTTACTTATAAAACACCTGGTGTTGAAAAATGGGGCTTCTAAAGGACCACCGAACTTTTATGGACAAGAATACCAGCAGAACATGGAGCATCTTCCAAAGACATATCGGTGGTCCAGTGGAAGGATTAGCTTTTCTGTTTTAATTATAATATTTTTTAACATATTTTATTAAATTTTATTCATATATTTACATGAAACTTATATAAATATAAAGATAAGATTTAAATGAATAAAATTAGAACAGAATACTGGAACAGAAGATTTAATGGACACCTATAAGTTCCAAATTTTTTTTCTAAATTATTTATTATTATTATTATTATTATTATTAATTTTAAGCTTTTAAAAATCACCTGTCATATAATTAAAAAAAATTAATCACCTGTCGTATGATTAAAAAAATTAACTTGTGTGTGTACTGAATTAATGAAACTCTGCGAGATAAACATAGAAATTCATGTTTTAATTATCAAAAAATGAAGTTTAAACTAACTTTAATAATATTATTAAAATGGTAGAGTCGAAATAATTGTAAATATATAAAAAACAAATACATAAATAGCATTCTGGAGTCTGGACAATGTATAATAGAAAAGAATTTCAAATTAAATAATAATCCAAAGTCTAATATGAATGGGAAATAGCAAAGGAAAATATAAAACAAAAGCGAAGCGTCTTTTATTGGGCAAAGCGAAACCACTATGACGCGTCTTTAACCCTTGCTTTCTAGAATCAGGGTTTCCTTTTACCCAAAATCTCAAAGACATACGAAGCTAAACCGAAGCTCTGAAATCATTCGATCGAATTCGTTTCAGGCCTGTGCCCGATTCTATTAATTGATCTTGTAAGTTACCTCATCTGCAAACCCCCGCGTCTCTGTCTAAAAAGCCAAATCATTTATTTGAGTACTCAAAGTTCAATTTTTTTATATGATCATCTGTATAGTTTCTTTTTCTTACTTATTCGATCTGGTGTATGTTAGATTCTTGTTTACTGCTAATCCGCCCTGGAGTTTTGTTTGTATACTTGTTTCTAATTTAGGGATTGATGGGAGTTGCGGAAGGGATTGAACTGTTGATCAGAGTTGTGGGGATAATTTAGAATGTGTTTTTGGGATTGAAACTATGTGTCAAATAAGAAAAGCTTGAAACTTTGTTGTCTTCAGTTCCTATTTTCCTGTCTTTTTTTTGAATTTGATGATATTTACGACTGGGGTTTAATTAAATTAAGTTTTGAGACTGGAATTGGCATATGATATCCAAAACATTTATTTGTTTTTTTCCTTTTCGTGGTTGACAGCAAAGTTTCTACGTTCTGTTGCTTGAAAAATAACTGTAGGACCTGTCCGTTGCTTTTCTCCTTGATTTTTCAGGTTTTAAGTCGTAGCTTATTTTTTTTCTTGTGATTATGTAGTGCATGTTCATTTATGTAATTGAATGAAAACAGCATTCAGTATTAGTACTTCAATGTGAACCAATTTACCTCTATGAGTTATTGTATCTATGAATCCACACTTTTCATTTATATGGTCCTTTCAACAAGGTAATGTTATTGTCTCAGATACTTTTTATCTTGTGCTTATACATTTTTTTTTTTTTTTGTTATTGCAGCTTGCTTTACATGATGGACTTAGAAACAGAAAATAAAATAGCTGCAATTCTTCTGAAAGAAGCTGCAGAATTACGGAAAAAAGCTGAGAGGGAAGGAGTTCAAGTTTATCTTCAACAACCTAAGGTGAGGGGCCGTCCAAATTCACGGTTCCTGACTTCAACTGTTCTTGGGGTTCAGCAAGGTAGTCTACTTCCTAATTACTTTAGCAGAAGTGATTTGACTAATGATTTTTTGCCATAATTTGATCAAAACCAGCAGATGTTTGATCAATAGGAACGCCTTGCACCTTTAGCGTTCTACTTGTCATTGTGCTTCAGCTAAATAATTTATTTCTCTTTGCCTATTTTGAGTGGAGGATTAGCAGCCAAAAACTAAATGGTAGATCCTGACTATATAGCATACCACAAATAAGTGAGGAATGTTGTTTCAAACTCTGTACGGCAACGGCATCAAAAACTGATGCAGTGCAGAGTTTGGGCATGCGGAGGTTGGGCCGCATGTTTCTTTTCTAATATGTAGGCCTAAACGTGGCATATATCATACATTATAACTCTAGCGGCTCGTCATTTTATTTTTTCAAGAAGAGATCTCACAATCATAGATATGCTTCATTTCGGTTATTGTTGGTTGTACTGGGCTAAATTCTCAGTTGGTTACGATTTTATATTTCAAACCGTGATTTATGCTAAAAATAAGTGGGAGTGTCGGGCGTAGGACACCCCGCCATTGTGGATGGCGGGGTGGGGCCACCCCGCCATAGATGGCGGGGTGGGAGGACGTGTAGCGGGGTGGGGCCACCCCGCCATTGTAGATGGCGGGGTGGGAGGACGTGTAGGCGGGGTGGGGCCACCCTGCCATTACAGATGGCGGGGTGGTGCCAAGGTGTCCACCCCGCCGTTTACAATGGCGGGGTGGACCTTAAATGATTTTTTTAAACTATTTTTTTGATTTTTTAACTGTTATTAAGGTTTTGTTTTTTTTAAGGGTTTAATTTTACTTAGGGTTGTCGTTTTTTGTAGCATAAAAATTTTTTTATTTAAGAGTTTAGTTTTATTTATGGTTTCGAATATCTATACAAATTAAATTTGAAGTACAAGTTTTATTTTAAAATTTTTTTAATACAGGAAAAACATAAAAAACATAAAATTTGTACTTCAAATTTAATTTGTATAAATATTCTAAACCATAAATAAAACTAAACCCTTAAATAAAAAACTTTTAATGCTACAAAAAACGACAACTCTAAGCAAAATTAAATCCTAAAAAAAACAAAACCTTAATAACAGTTAAAAAATCAAAAAAATAGTTTAAAAAAACCATTTAAGGTCCACCCCGCCATTGTAAACGGCGGGGTGGACACCTTGGCACCACCCCGCCATCTGTAATGGCGGGGTGGCCCCACCCCGCCTACACGTCCTCCCACCCCGCCATCTATAATGGCGGGGTGGCCCCACCCCGCCATCCACAATGACGGGGTGTCCTACGCCCAATACTCCCACTTATTTTTAGCATAAATCACGGTTTGAAATATAAAATCGTAACCAACTGAGAATTTAGCCTAAAATTTAGAAGCTGATTTTTTATGCACACTTAAAAATGTTGTTATCAATTTTCTATTATATATATGTAGGCGTAAGTATAAAGTTATATTGCTACAAATTTCTTTGACTATGAATAAAATATTAAATATATGTTATTTTTATTTTATAATATCATAAATTAAGAATAGTGAAAATATATACTTTTTTATATTTATAAAAATACACAAATAAAATAATATCAATATTTTTATTAATAAAATTTAAGTGCCAAATATCTAAAATAAAAGATTTATTCTCTCTACACGTGTTAAACAAAAGCCAAGATGGATACTTTGTTTGTTTCTTTTTTTTGTTGCTCACTAGGTATTATGGGGGTTTTTAATTATGGGAAGGTACTTTTTAGTTATTTATATTTAGATTAATCTCCGCTCGAGTCAGGTAGATCTTTTGCAGGAGGCAAAACTCTGACTCTAATTTTTAAACAGCTGTATATATGAAGGGAATTTGAACTCGCAACCTCACTTAAACTAAGAGAACCCCTTACTATCTCACCTTTAAGTTGGATACTTTGTTTCTTTGCTAGATCAAAACCAAGAACGACCAATGGCATAACATTGACGTCAAGCCTTCAACCTTCCTGTCATGGCTGGCTAGTCACTTACGGTGCCTACCTACCTCCTGAATCTTTCTTCAAAGTTTACATATATTCGATGAATAGTAATATGGTTTCGGTAACTTTTGATTTCTACATAATTTTTAGGAAATAATGTACATGCTTTAAATAAAGGATTTAAAAGATAATAATAAAAATTATTTTACAATTGCAGGTATCAAATGACAATGACAAAACGAAGGATTTAAAAGATAATAATAAAAATCATTTTACAATTGCAAGAATTAAATAATAACCACAAAACGACGATGACAAAACGAAGGATTTAAAAGATAATAATAAAAATCATTTTATAATTGCAAGAATTAAATAATAACCACAAAACGACGTCGTTTTGAATTTTTAAAAAATAATAATAAGTCAATCAAAGCCGTTCTTAGCTTAGTTTGGTCGAGTCCGAGCATGCCCCTAGACTAGGCCCATTTCAATTCTTAAAAAATAGAAGGGAAGAGAAAGAAAGAGAGAAGAAAAATAAAAAAAATTTTATTTTTAATTTCATTTATCATTTATATATATAAAAATATTAGATATATTTTAATGGAAAATTAATAAAAAATTAAATTAAAAGTTAATGTAACTTTTGCAAAAGTTAAAATTCTGTTTAAAGTTTAAACATTTCGATATGTTTTAATTTAAATTAAATTATAATAAAATCGATGCAATTTGATTGTAAATTAAACCAAAGAATCAATTCAAAAGCCGAGAGTTGACTAATGCTAAAACGGCGCAGTCTTCAATAGCAAACTGCAAACAGCTTAGTGAAACCCTAGTTAAAATGATTCCCGCGTCTATTTACTTGCCTTTCTAATAGTATCGTCATCTCTTGAAGCCCTAAACCCAAAGCTCTCCGTTGTAAACCTTCCTTCCCTTGGGTTCTCAGGAGTCAGGACAAAGACCACAAGAGTGACAAGAAGAAGATGAATTAAAATGATTCCCACGTCTATATACTTGCCATTCTAATAGTATTGTCATCTCTTGAAACCCTAAACCCTAAAGCTCTCTGCTGTAGACCTGCCTTCCCATGGGTTCTCAGGACAAAGACCACAAGAGCGACAAGAAGAAGATGAAAAAAAAAGCTAAGAAGGCCTCAGGTAACGACCACGAGAACCATGAAGGGGGTAAGAAGATCATCGAAGACCCGCGCTTCGCGTCCGTACACTGGGACCCTCGATTCCAGAAAGTTCCAAAACACAATTCGAAGGTCGCGATCGACTCTCGCTTCAATCGCATGTTTACCGACAAGAGTTTCGCGTCATCTTCTGCTCCGTCGGACAAGCGCGGGAAGCCTAAGAAGCAAAATTCCGGAGCTTCTCTGCGCCATTATTATCGTCTCGAAGAAGAAGAAGAAGAAAAGCGAGAATTGGAGGAAAATGAAAAAGATGCTTTTGACGACATCAATACGGAGGTGGTAGTAGAGAGTGAGAGTGAGGAATTGGATAAATTGGGTGGCGGAGAATCGAGTCTTAGTGAGTCAGAGGAATCGGAGGACGGCGGGGAGGGAGGTGAAGCGGATTCTTGTACGGACGAAGAGGACGATGTGGAGATGGATTATGACGATGAAACGCCTGATGTAGAGGTACGTTCGGAGCTTGTGCTTGATTGTTTTAAGAGAAAGTGTAGGAGAATTATCCGCCAAGTTTTGTGAGGGAGTAATCTTTTTGTATTCTTATGGCATTGTTTTTAAAGCTGTACGGTGGCTAAATGGTACGTATAACCTTTTTGGGTTTACTTTTTTTTTATGTGGACCAGGTGGAAAATGTACCTTTAATTGAGGATGGAACCCGCAGGCTTGCTGCTGTTAATATGGATTGGCAGCATGTTAGGGTATGTTATTGTAGTTGCAGAATTTTGTTACTTATGGACATGGAGTTATGGCTATTGTATTTTTTTGATTTCAAAATTAACGGAGAAACTCAATTGTTTTTGCTATTATTAGATAAAACCATGGTCATCTTGAAATTATTTTGATAGTACTTTCTTGTCTAGATATTTCAAACGTTAAAGTTTGGAGTCTGCATAAAGTTCAGAAAAGGTACCGTAAATGTGGAGAATATAGGGTTAGCAATATGACTTGCTCATCTATTATACCACTCGATGGTTATTATGCGATTTAATCACCCAAAGGATGGTCCAATCAGTAGAGCAACTTCTCCCTCCTCCCAAGAGCTTCCCAGCCCAAGAGTTTGCATATTTGAGTCGCAGTAAGAGGGTTACAACTCACATAAAACTTAGGATGGCTGGTCGGAATTGGAGACACGCTATAGCTTGCAGTTGGATTGAACCTGTCACTTGATGAGCCAACTTGGCTTTTAGTTGTTAGCTTGTCAGTGACTTACTTGGAACACGTAGTTTGTAGGCTATTATGTGCATCTGACAGAGTAGCGATTGCAAATTCTAAAGTTATTAAAAAACATATTACTTGATTTCTCCTGGCTAAATTCTAATCCATTTCTCATTTTATCATCATTATCTTCTTCTTTATTTGGTCCATTTTTATTAGTTACTAGAACTGGTAGTATATACCATCTGCACAAAGTTCCACTCAAACTTTCTGTCCTTGTATAAAAGTTTCCTATGTATCTTTCCATTTGTCTTGTGAACTTACTAATGATATAATTGGATTATTTAGGCTGCTGATTTGTTTGTAGTCTTGCGTTCCTTTCTACCAAAAGGTGGAGAAATATTGTCTGTTGCTGTTTATCCCTCTGAGTTTGGGCTTCAACGTATGAAAGAGGAAGAAATCCATGGTCCTGTTGCCTTATTCGAGGATGAAAAAGAGAGAAAAAATGAAGATGATGATGACAACGAGATTGACTATGAGAAGTTGCGTGATTATGAGAAAAGTAGGCTTAGGTAATAATAAGAATTTGCAACTTTTCATCTTTTCACAACAACCTTGTTTTCATATCATTGTAATATTGTTCCTTTGCTTTCCATGTATTTTTCATCTTAATGTTTTATGTCAGGTACTACTATGCTGTTGTGGAATGTGATTCAGTTGCAACCTCAGAGCATCTGTACAAAGCTTGTGATGGACTTGAGTTTGAAAGGTCTTCCAATGTGCTTGATTTGAGATTTATTCCTGATTCAATGGAATTTAAACATCCACCACGTGATGTTGCTACTGAGGTACATGCTTATTTGGCCAATGATTGGTGGTTTTTTTATGGGCAATTTTCTCTAGAGAAATACTTGGCCTTTTAATTTTGTTCCTGACATGACTTTTAATTTTGTTCCTGACATGACTTGAAAGAATGGACTATAGCATACGGTTGATTTTTGTTCTTTGCAGCATTTAAAGAGTATTATTTTGGCAAAAAATGCAGCCTTTAACTTTTTGGGCTTTCTTTGGTGCTTCAACTACCTCCCTTTAGACACCTACAGGTTATGAGGGATTGGATTTCCAAACTAAAGCACTTCAGCACAGTAACATCCCTATTTCTTGGGATGAAGATGAGCCACAGCGTTTAAAGACTTTGAGAAGAAAATTTAATGCTGATCAGGTTCTTGAGCTTGACCTGAATTTGCTTGTAATTAGTGTATTGTTTCAAGTTTCATGTGGAATTTAGTGTAATGGATGACTACTTTTTTAGTTAGTTCATCTGTGGTGAAAACCTGAGCTGCCACTACAGTATTATGTTGCATTTTAAAAATTGTGATTGTTTTGCTTTCTATATTTTGCTTCATTTGTCTTGTGGGGACATGATATATCCTAATCAAGTTAAAATGAGTTTCTAGGCTTTAGACTTGATGTTCAATGAGTGAAACCCTGTATTGGAAGAAACTTTAACCACTAGAGCTTTACCTTCATGGAGATGGCTACTTGATTAGCTTGTAAAGAAGCATGGCTTTCTTTGAGTTGATTCTTCTTTTTCTCTCTTTGGCATTTATTGGTCATTGTGGATTCCTCACTGGTAATATGGCCTTCAGACACTTGAAGCGTGAACATGAACTTCAATGAAGGAAAGCAAAGGATCTTGCTTCTGCTTCACTAAGGACTAGTTCCATGTAGCTGGACATTTGGTCATACGCAAACATTCCACAAAAATTTCTAACAAGTTTTCTCATATGCTGAACATTTTGTAATGTATGTGCCATAGTTGACTACATAAATACTCTGTGCATGTCTGACACGTTGACATACTTGAACACGTGATTGATTCTTCCATATATTGACATAGCATGATTTATTGATGTGAGCAAGGAGTATAGAAAAAACAACTACTAGAGTTGTAAAACCAAATTTGAAATACACTGGTCAGTGAGAAAGGACATCATATATCACTTATTGTGTTCAAATGATGGAGATTTTGTATACTTCTTCTAACTTTGTCATGCATAATCTGTTTTCCTATAGCTAGCAGAACTGGAGTTGAAGGAGTTTTTAGCTTCAGAGGAAAGTGAAACTGATGATGATGGTGAGAATGAGAATATGATGGTGGATGCATTGGATAGAAACCATGGTAAGCGAGAAAAATATCGTGCTTTACTTCAGTCTGGTGATGTGTCAGATGGAGATGGTGAGGAGGAAGGCAAAGATATGGAGATTACTTTCAACACTGGCTTGGAGGAGATAAGTAAGCGTGTCTTGGAAAAGCGGAATAAGGGACCAGAAAGTGTTTGGGAAGCAGTATTGAAAAAAACGCGTGAGAAAAAGAAGGCTCGAAAAAATAAATCCAAGTACTCTTCAGATGATGAGAATAGCAATATTGATGATGAAACAGAACAACCAGATGATTTCTTTATTGAAGAGGCTGCGCCAAAAAAAGCTAAGAATAAAAATTCTCGGGCTAAAAATGAGAAGGCAGATCAGGATGGAGATGAGGAAGCAGTGGCAAGCAGAGCAGAGCTTGAATTGTTACTTGCTGATGATAAGGGGACTGATGATGGTCCTAAGGGATACAACTTGAAACCTAAGAAAGCAAAAGGTAAAAGGAGAGGTGAAGTTCCCGATGAGGACAAATTGCCAGTTGTTGATTTTGACGATCCTCGGTTTTCAGCTCTCTTCACTTCTTCACTCTTTGCTTTGGATCCCACGGATCCACAGTTCAAAAGGTACTGCTTGTGCACAACTTTGCCACTATGATGCAGCGTGAAAAATGTTTAATTCTCGTATGTACTTGTTTTCTATCGGATATTACTTCTGTGTGCATGTGTTATTTCATTTAGGTTGCTTCTCATTTAAACTAAAAGTTTTGAGTTCACTGTTGCAGGAGTGCAGTGTATGCCCGACAATTGGCTAGGAAGCAGCACAAGGATGGCAGACATGAATTGCTGGGAAATGAGTGCGATAAACAAATTACCAGCACTTTGTCCCCATCGGTTGATCATCAGACAAACGCCATTGCGAATGTGAGCTATGATATTTCACCAGCAAAGAAAGAGAAGCTTGAGTTATCGTCACTGATAAAATCAGTTAAGACCAAGTCAAAACAGGTGCAGTTGCCCTCCGGTAGGAAGAAATTGAAGAAAGAAAAAAAAATTCAAACATAGAGGAATGAAGGATATATTGTTAGCCCGAGCTATCATCCTTGGTTCACGCAGTGAAAAGAAGTTCAAATTTCGGGGAAAACGAAATTTTGGTAACATCTAAGTGTTCATTCCCTACTATTACATAGACCAGCAGACGTGGAATCGAGTCAGGGAGGGATCACAATTTGTTCCAAGCAAAGGTGACTTTGCTCCAACTCCAAAATTCCTTTTGTTAGAGAGTGTTCTCTGAATATCGTTTCTCGTATTTGTTCATCAGTAGAGTGAGTATATTCTTATATTGTGATTTATGATCACATATTTAAACAATGTCCGTAGGCTACAGACAGAAATTCTTATGCCTTGTTCTTTTGTTGCTCCCTAATATTCAATTTGTATCTTTAAGGGGACAGACTACAGTTGCTCCCTAATATGCAGTTTGCATCTATAAGGGGACAGAGACTACAGTTGCTCCCTATCGCTAATGAGCCATCTCAAGATCCATAATTTACCTGAATTATTCATTCAGGCTATGAACAAACTGACCAGGTGGATTCGAGAGTTTTAGATAATATATTCCTTATTGTGTCGGTTCTTCAATTTTACTGGAATTCACATAACTAGACTCCGCCGTTGCCAGTTATATTTCATCATTGTATTATATGGTTTTTCTTGGTGCAGTGATGTTTCATCATTGAATCAGCCATTGCGCCTAGCTTTTTAATCTATCATGTGCCTGCTAGGACCATTTAAATATCGAACAAGTTCTAGACGTAAGCTAGTTCAAGTAATGCAATCCGCTTACAAACGTCTCTACACGCAAATTAGGAAGAATTATTTCAAAATCGATAACCTGCAACAGTTAGTAATCGAAAAATGATAATACTATATCTGTTGTGTCTATAATTAATAGATATATATGTACAACCCGAGAATTTAAATTATGCTACTCGTACAAAAATAATAGTGAAAGCATGGTCAACAATGCTTCGAATTTGATGTGTGACTATGTAGGGAATGGAGTGTATAAGCCAAGGAGTCGGCAAAAGTCTCAAGAAGCAGAAGAATGGGAAAAAAATTGGAAAAGATATCTAAAAAATGGCAAAGAATGCGATTATAAGCACGAAAGTGAGGGGATTCAACTGGGGTGAATGATTTCCTGCAGGTGATGGCAACCCCCCTGTTACCTGCGAATTGTTATCATTTCCTGCTGTAGCTTGTGGAATTACTGCACTGGCAGGAGGCATTGCAGAACCAGCGGGGCCGATTGGTAGAGTGTTGGAATAGATATCATCATCAGAACCTACAACAGAAAGTATCCCATTAGCCACAGGAAAGGCAGATACAAGAAGGTGAGGTGAAAATTCAGGTACTACACTTACAGTTAGATAGCTTCCAACCCAGCACATTCCTCTCACGATCAAAAACTAGTCGGTAACCTGTCATGAAATTTTCTGGATGTGCACAGATAATTTGTTAGCTAATGAATTTTGGTAATGCGTATGCAGAAATATTAAAAATTCGGTAAGGAAAACTATTACAAAAAGTATAATTTCCCGATGTTAAGTTCCATAGTGAACACAAGCAGCAAGTTTTAACCATAAGAAAAAAAAAGCTGTAATCAGGTACTCACGTCCAATGATATTGACGTCTCTACTTTTCACAACACCCAGACAGTAAAAATCAGCCCCATCCTGCATATTGCAAGAACAAATATGTAATCCAAGGGCAATGATAAGATCTGATAAAACATCACAGTAAGATTATACCTGGCTACCAACTACTACTATTGGATTGGTTATATTGAATTCATCTCCACCTTTCATTACCAGACTCAGTGTTGGAATCAATATATCATTTTGATTGGTGCTGTAGAAAAGGTGAAAGTAAGTTCCTCAAGCATTGAAGAAAAGAAGAAAAAGATATAATTGAGGTTTTTCCGCATGAAACTTACCCAAGGTTATAACAATACTCAAAAGGGATGTCAGGAATAGATGCACGTGTTTCTTTCACGAGGCTATTGAACTGCAGAAAATAGTGAAATCTTAAGAAACAAAATGATACAGAATGCTTCCGACATAAAACATTATTAAGTAAAACAACATACGCTCTCAGTTAGAAGCGTATAAGCTGGGTCGTTTAGGTATGTGAATGAGGTGCCAGAGTCAAAGATTGAATAGAAGTCCAAATTAGCAGCATTCCCCCCCACATTTGTCTGAGTGATGCTGACGTTATAAGTTGGACTGACAACAAAGTTCATTGGGTATTAATACAACCATCACACCATTGAGCTTAAATGTAGAAAGTCCAGTGCATGTATATGTGTCTGTGAGTTTGTCTTCAAATTTATGCGGCTCAATCAAGACTAAAACAAGTGAGTGCTTACTGTAAGTGGTGCAGATTGAACGGCGTTTCCCCTTGATCCGGGCTTCCTTTATCTCCAAAGCTGATTCTCCCAAGCCCATCACGTCCAAAGCACATGGAGAAGGAATTCGAGATATATCCTTTCCTTGCTAAAGTACTAGGAACTGATATATTGGACATACCAAGACCAAATAAACCATTTGGAGCAGCACCATCCAAAAATGAACCTGTCTGAACTCGGCCACAACTGCAAGGAAGGAAGAGGTCTGAATCACCAAGTGACTTATACCAAATAAGAATCCCTAAACAGAGATGGTTATGAACTGTGAATCAAAAGCTAAACCTATGCATAATAATGCAAACGCTATTACACACACCAGCATCCATGCACGCCATAGGAGGTCAGTATAGAGATGTAATGTAACTAATAACTATTGATATACAATACAACCCACCCGAGTGAAATATTTGCGTCAACAGCTTTTGTCCGAGAATCATCTGTGATCAAGTGCAACACATCCTCTACCAAGACCCCGGTTGAAGAAGTACCATTAGAAAGATATGCTATTTGATAAGGGCAATTACTTTGAGCTGACAGGCAATGCTTTTGCTGTGAGCACATGTCGTTATTGCAGAGGATATTCTGGCTTGTAGATGACATATTAGGGCTGTAGATATTAAGCTTCATTTGCTGTTTGATATACAGAGCTTAAGTTAGAAAAAGAGCAACACAACTTCATCTTAGACGTAAAATCATGAAAATTGAACAACTCAAAACAAAATCTAGCCCATCACAAGCTAACCACGATGGAATACAGGACATCTGTATCCACTGTTTTGGGCAACAACAAGAAACAACGATTGAGGGAAACCATTCTACCAACTTAAAGACAACATATCTTTCGTATAATACTTCAAGAGTATGGTGATGACATAGTATTAGTTGGCTACAAAAAATTATCGAGAAGAAAAGAGGATAAATGGAAAAGAAGGAGCCTAGATGATCTATCATAAATTTCTGGAAACAAAATCCTTGAAATAATGTTCTATTACCTTCCCAGAAGAGGTTTCGAGTCCATGTATGCAACTACTACAATCACATGGCACCCAGAAGAGGTCACTTCCAGTATCTAGCGCAACCAGAAACCATAAACTTGGAGTTCCAATTGAAACATTAGCATAGTGTAAACTGCAAAATGACGAATCAGAAGAGGGCTAAGGTTAAGAAACATGTCATCTTGACTATAAGAACAGGCAAAGAAAAGGGAAACAAATCAATCCGGCTGCCTAGAAAATCAAAAGGGGAAGCCTCGGTATCTGCTCCCAGAATCACCATTTGAAAAATTATTACTAGACCAATTTGCAATGAAATAGAATAATTCTAAAAGAAATTGGAAAACCAACAGTCCTCTTCAAATGGACAGGTAGAAGCTGAAAACTCATCTCTTTGACAATTTCGAAATTCATCTATTTTCAAGTTATTGAAATTGCAAAAACTAATGAAGTAGTTTGATGTCTGATAGTTGTCAGAAATTTATCAAATATCGCTCTCTCTAGAGTGTCTTTTCTGAAAGTTCTATGAGTTTAGCAGGAATGTAACAAAAAACTGAAACCAGAAAGCAAAAGGGCAGACAAACCATTATTGCATTCACCGCCATCGATCTCACCGCTGTGAGCATAAAAAAACTAAAATTGCAAGTTCGTTTTTGTTTTTCAGTTTTGGTCTATTAGGAAAAGGGAACGAAAAAACAAAAGCAAAAGCTTTTCGAATATAAAAAAAAAGGAAGTAGAGCGACGACGAAAAGACTCCAAATTTGGAATAAACAGAGAAAGAGAGAGAAAAAATACACTTGGAGATGAGATTCAGCTGTAAAATGGATTCGAACAAGAAAGGGAAAGCGAAAGCAGAAGCTTGAATCAGCAACTTCAGCCCAAACTTCAACATAGAATTCAGTAATCCACTATAGAAAGACGGACAAGATACAAATGTCGCAAACTGGGACTTTGAAGGAACGGTAAACGTGAGCTCGTCGAGGAATTTATGGAAACTAAACCAGGCATATCAGTTATCACCCTGTTTTCTCCGATTCTCTCACCAACCAAACATAGCAGAATTTAACCAAAACACCCAGTTCTCTAAACACTTAATGATCCTCCAGTAATCAACAGTAAAAGCACGAACAGTACGATTAACCCATGCACGATAACTGAAGACAACAAAAACGTAAAGGAGTATGATTTGCTCTTACAATCCCAAAGTGTCGATTTGATAAGTATCATTCCCATTGGAAAAAGTGAGCGGAGTGGACCCATCTGTGGTAGCAAGTCTACGCCCATGAACTGCGCGGTCACGGTGGGCCATAGCAGAGTAATATTGAAAACTACCCTTCTCTGGCAACTCATCAACGGCCAAAATTCCCTTTACCGGATCGGAGTACAGGTGATGGATTTCTAACCCAAACGTTCCGATCCCATGGCAAGTTCTCACCGATAACAACAGCAACGAGAGTAACGAACAACACAGAGACTTGTAGTAGTAACGGCTACAGTAACTATAAGAAAAGATTGGAACTTGGGCCATGAACATCCCCTGAATTATGTGCTAGAAAGGACTAAGAAGATGAGATGATGACACCAAGAAGGGTGGCAGGCCGTTGCTTACGACGGAATGCGTGCGTGTCGCTTCCGTTGTAGTTAGAGAGAGAAAGAGAGTTACTTTGTGTTAGAAGAAGAAGAACCGCGGGTCTGTTGGGTACCATGTAAAATGAGAATTGTGGGTGTGGGTCCTACGTTGTTTGAATAAAATCGTGCTTTCTGTTGACATCCGATTACATCATTTGATATCTAGTCTCCCTACCTAATCAGACAAGTGTCACACATCCAACGGCTTAGAATCTTCGGTGCCTCCAGCCTACGTTTCCGGGTCTCTGCATTCAGAGTCAAACGGCTAGTGATTTCCTTAATTGAATTGCCATTTGCCAGGTTTCGGATTGGCTTAGGCAGGCGTAGTTGTGTAGTCTTCTGGAATTGGAGGAAGTGCGAATAGGAAGGGTGTTTTTCTAGAGAACGGAAGAATTCAACCACGATCTTCAGTCTCGTCTTTCTAAAGGCACCCCCAAAAACACACCACGAAACTTGAAACTTGTCCTTGCGCGTTCATCTTTGAACTTTTCTTCGGTCAAGGAAAACAACGTTTAACTGTTTTCCCATGAACATTTTCCTCACTATGTTCAAACTTTTTTACTTTCAATATGTTTTTAAGTTACGCGCAATTAATAATCATGCACTTATTACAACTAAAGTACTGAATAATAGACCATAACTAATGACAGATTCAAGCCCAAATTTTCAGACTTTGAATTAAAAACCTTTTAAGTATTAGAACTTGTGAGGCTAGCGAACATACTTTTAACTATTTGTGATTGACAAATGGTACTTCACCTTTAGGGTTGGAGGTAAGAAAAACATGATATTTCACTTTGTTTACACTCGTTCTTGGGTACGCAACCGCGACTTTCTTTGCTATTTATAAAGATAAGAAAATGGGAAATGAGGACTTGGTCATCTCTCTAGCAAAGTCAAAATGAGAAAGGAGTCGAGATCGGTAATTAATAGTTGCCTGGTTTGAATATTTGGTAATGGAAGGAGACCAACTTCGCCGGTAAGGTCCCGAGAAGAGAGTACTTCCAAGAATGAGTCGAATTATAGGAAATTTCTTGCTTTATATATACAACAACCTTTATTCAATTGAATAGTCGTTGTTTATTGTCATGGCTGAGTTAACCTGTCCACACGACACGAGTATCAAACTACGCCAAGTGTGGAGGACTACCAGACCTTTTCCTGTACAGGAAGACTTGACAAACTTTTGGCTTTTGGGTCAATTTTGGTCCCCCATGTTCATAAGCCTAACAGGAAAAAATATTCATCGCCGCCTCATCAATATAGGTACTTACCCAACAGCAAGAAGATCCACTACCAACTTTTCATAGCTCCTGATGATGAAGGAGCTTAATTTACCTAACTAGACTTTATAAAATTGCATGTAAAGTCAAACATGATGACAACCGGGCTAAACTTTTTGTAAGAATCCTATGTTCAACTTTTCTTCAAAACTTTTTCAACATTTTTTAATCTTTTTATAAAAAAAAAGCAACGAAATAGAAGCCTGATTGAACTCGATCACTAACTTCGTTGGCATGGATTTAGCGTATGCATAATTATTGACCTAAGAGCACAAGAACCTCAGAGATATTTCAAATAGAAGGAAGACTTATTTTTATTATCATAAAGTTGAAATTTTGGTAATATAGATCGAAAATGATAGGTCATAGTTGTATATTTCGAATGAGATATTTTAAAATGCAAATGCTATTGGCTGTCTGTTACCTAACAAATTTAATAGAGAAAAAAGCAACTACAACATTCTTCTAAGCATGTTTCTTTCTCTGATATTGACTGGGGTTCTCCAGAACAAAATCTGGATTTGTTTGGCCCTTAGATGCATATACTCAAAACTTTTAGGTAATATATTCTAAATGTGAATCGCCTCTTTCTAGTAAAAACAAACGTAATTTCAGGTGATTTTTGGGTCAATTTTAATAGATAAACCTCTCCAATCTTTACGAGAGAATGTGTAGATTATGATGATGAAGAGAGAAAAAGCGTAGAGTTAAAAGTGTTGAACATCTGGGACAGGTCAGGGCAAAGTTAGGTGAATTTAATTTTTTAAAAGAGATTCAAGCAGCCTAAAACTCGATCGAGTTCAAACTTAAATAGTGTAAGTCAAGATCGAGCTTTGGGCCAAGCTCATATTGTGTCCTAAGAAGGTCAATCACCGATCTAACTCAGCCAAACTTATTGCTGTTCCTAATTAGGTCTATGATATATAAGAAGCAATTAATGCTACAAATATAGAAACTTAGACAAAGGCTAGACAAGCAAAGAAAGCAAAAAACTCCAGTTTATACAGTTTTTTGCAACATCTTACTTAAATATTGGAGAACAATGAGACTTAGCTATTTATCTAGTGTATTAAAGAAACCCATATGTCTAGATGCTTAAACTACAAAACTAAAAAATTGGCTATATCAGGTTTTGTGTTGGGCTGGATAATTAAAAAGATCTACGTGAGAAGTTGAAAATTACAAGATTGAACGAGGAAGATAGGAGAAGTAGGCGAAGATACTAATTTCATACTAATGGAAGCCACTGAAGCCTCAAAATAAGGAACAAAGACCAACTGGTAGAATATATTGCATAAGAAACTCCAATGAATTTGCAGAAGTTAAAGAGGATTTTGAGCAAACAAATGTTAGCACGAAATTGTTGAATGAGGATGAAAATAATTGTTTACCAGATTAGGTTGATAACCAAAATAGGGATGCTATGGCACCAAACTTGGATAGGAAGAAGTGGAAAAGAACTAACTAGCATTATAACTCATCATTAACCACTAGAAGTGTCTAATCTAATGCTTGAACCCAATTTAATTTAGAGAGATATTGTCAATATAGAATTAGAATTTTCCACTATAAAAAAAATATCAAGAAGAGATAAGAAGAATTAGGCAAGTTCAAACTTGAAACCCTATCAAGTTCCTTTTTAATGTGTAATATCAAGGAGCCATAATAAACTGTTGCAAATATTTTAAGGAAGAAGAAACCCTGTTTTGTAGGCCTTTGATAGGTATGTTCTAAAGTGTGTTTTCTAGGTTGTAGAATGTGTTATTATGAGTTTTCTTGGGTGATAATCATGTGTTTAGGACTTAGATTTATGTTTTTCTTAGTGTTTTGTTTAATAATTATTGATTAGGGAAAGAATGTATCTTAATGCATGTTTTAGGGGATTTTTAATGTGTTTGAATGATAAGTTGAGATAGTGAAATTCAAGAAAAGTTAAAGAAGTTGGAGGAAGAGGATTGGTGCACGATCTTGTAGGATTGAAAATGAAGCAATTGGGGAGCCTCTGACATGATCGTGCAGGACTGGGGCACAATCGTGTAGCATTGAAGCTAAAGCAGTTGGGGAGCCTCTATCACAATCGTGTTAATCATGAAAATTGTGCACAATCATGATAGTGCATGCAGACAAGAGATAGTGCTTAATTACGCACATAAACGATCGTGCAAAGGCAGAATTTCTAAATCAGGATATTTTTGTATTTTTGATAATTTGGAGCTATTTTTGAACTATAAACAATTGAGGAAACCCTAGAAAGAGCCCCGGAGGACTAAAAAGTATAAAAGGCACCCAAAAACATAAGAAGAGGTGGCTAAAACATCTAATAAGGAGACCAAAGAGGAAAAAAAAGAAGAATATATCCAAGATTCAATCTTTTACTCTTTCTTTTTCTTTCCTTGTTCTTAAATGTTGATTATGAACACTTGTGATTTATTTTAGCTATAAATTGCTAAATTTGTTTTAGGGATTACTCTTAAATTGTTTTTAAAAACTTTTATGTTCTTGATTTAATAGAAACATACTTTGTGACATTTATTTCTTTAATCTTTAATTTGAATCAGAGATTAGGATAAAATATTTATGTTATGTTGAATAGCTAAAGTCGGTACCATAATTGACCCATAAACATCATAATAATAGGCAATTGAAGAGAGATCTTACTTGTCTTTTAGTTGTCTATAGGATTGCTTTAAATCCTATTTTAATTAGGATTACTTGATTGGATCTCAAGAGAGGGTAATTTTAGATATCTAGGGTTAAGTATTACTAAATTACGGGGGTGAGGTGAGAACAAAACAAGGATAGAAGTAATTGCTAAGCTGTTATCATTGGTTGATCAAAAGTTCACTGCTACCTTCTTAATTATTCAACTGTTAATTTTCTCTAGTTTAATTTATTTTCTAGCTATATTTATTATATTGTTTACCTTAAACAAATTGTTAAATTTTTTTTTGGTGTTTAATAACAATCCTCATGGGAGCGATACTATTTATACTATAAAGATATGACCTGTATGTTTGATGTAAAAATAGATTTAAAAAATCAAACAAACAAGTTTTTTACATTGTTACCAGAGATTGTAAATTTAACATCTACTATAATTTGAGATACTTTTGCTTTAAGGAATTTAAAACTTTTCTTGTATGAATGTAAGTATACCAGCCAGAAAATGGTACAAAATCTCCTCCTTCGATACCGACCTTGGATACTGGCCAATACTGAATGTTTCGATTAGTACTGGCTGGTATTTAAAATACCAGTCAAATATTATTCGATACCGTAAACTTTGACTACTCCTGGGACTAAATTGTAATTTTTTTAACAAAACTACTAACCCACTCCACCCGACTCGCGAGCACCTCTCACTATCAATTCTCCTCGTCCTCACCAAAAAACTTTTCTCTCTCCTTCTCAACGTTCTCGTTCCTCATCTCTCACTGTCGTCGTCGTTCTAGGTCTCCCTCCAGCCACCACCCCCTGACCATTGGTCTTCCCGCCACCATGTCTGTTGGCTACTGCTCTCCTTCTCTACCATGCCTCCCCACTTATTGGTTTGCCTCTCCATCAAGCCTCCTCCTCCTACTACTCTCCCTCCCCACTACACCTAGCCCTGCTCAGCTGCTTTACTCTACCAATCTACCATCGCTACTGCTGCTTACTGAAACTAGATTTTTCAGATTTGGTTTTTGACCTAACTCGAACTGACTAACTGAACCAAATTAGAATTGATTTTTTTAGGTGTGTTTTGAATTGCTTTTTTCTGCTTCTAAATTGCATTTAAATGATGTTTTGGTTGTGTTGTGTAATATTGAATTTGTTAATGGGTTAAAAGATGGAAATTGTTGGAATTGTGAATGGTTGTGTTGTGTTGGAATTGTTTGAGTTGAGATTTGAGAAATTTGAGTTTGAACTTTGAAAGTTAGAAATATTTGTTGATGTTTAAACTTAGCTGCAATGTAAGTAATTTCTTCATCTAATAAAATGAAACACAAAAACTTTCTTCATATGATGATGTTAATGTGATGAAATTAGTAAAGAACAACCAAACATATTTAACCAAATTAGTTTTTGGATCCGCAATTTTAGGTGAAAAACAATTTATTTCTTGTAAATATTGTATCGATTCACAATCCACTTTTTCCACTATATCAAGATTTTTAGAACTTGCACTAGAATTTAGTCAATGTCTTAATTTAATGTATTTAGACTATACTGCACAAACTTCATTCAATTTACAGCTACAATTGAATTAAACTAAAAGGTGAAATCTTACTTATATCAATATACGTCAAAATCAAACCTTAAAGTCAATGTTCTAATGTTTCTTTTGATTTGTTTGACTATTTCGGTCTGTTTTTATGTCCAATGAACATGTTTATTTTTAACATATCATATAACAATTTACATAATCTATTTCATAACATAGGTTAGGCTTCCCAAAAAATCTTGAAATTATTTTCTATCTATCATTGGGCAGCACATACAAGTGAAAGTTGTTCACATGCAAGTGAAAGGTTGACAACTGTGTTGGGAGACTTTTTGATAGATTTCAATATTGACAATAAATTATCCACCATAATAGTCAATAATTGTAGCAAGAATGATGCAATGATTGAAAAGTTGAACAATAAGATACTGGTTCGGAGTTTGTTAGTTAGTGGAAGGTTATTCCATATGCATTTTTTTGCATATTCTGAACTTGATTATAAAGGATAGATTGGATATCATAAAGAAAGGAATATATTCGATTTAGAATGGTGTAATATATTGGAGTGCAACATCTAAAAGAGCTGAGAAATTTGAAGAAAATGCATGATATCTATGGATTTTAAGTACGAAGATATTGGCTTTGGATTGTTCAACCAGATGGAACTCAACCTTCAACATGTTGGAGTCAACAGTCTAGTATGTTGATATGTTTACTAGGCTAAGACAAAGAGATTCTTAGTACACTTACATGCCTATAAAAGACCAATGAGAGTTGGTTATATAACTTTATGCAAACTTGGAATTATTTTATTATGATACTACTATGGGGAACAAAATATCTAACTTCACACTATTGCTTTAGCACTATGTGTGAAATAAAGAAAGCTATATTAGATTGAATGTTTGATTCCAATGAGGTTATTCAAGTTATGGCAGAGCTGAAGATGGAGAAACTAAACTTTTATTAATATATGGTTAGACATATTATTGCAGTCTTATCTTTACTGGGCCCAAGATATAAGATGGAGGGGGTTACTTTTATATATAATGTGTTGTATGATGATTAAGCCCAAGACCATGAAGATGTCATTAACCAATTATGGTATCATTTGTTTAATGATTATCAACTTAGAATGGACAAAATTCATAATTGGGATCACAGTGGTTAAGGTTGTTCAACTCTGGCTTTAGTTTCAAGTTCGAGCTCATCTTCTAAGAGCAATTTGTTACTTTCACTTTCAAAATTTATGAAAGACAAAAGGGCTAGGACTTCATTCAATGTGATGGAATTAGATAAAAATTTGACAGAAGATTGTATGGTCAAAGTTGAGCAAGTAATTGTATGAGACCTATTAACAATTCCATCATCCACAGTTGCTTTGGAGTCTAGATTTAGCACTAGTGGTCAGGCTATTAGTCCTCATCGTGGTCGACATCATCCTTGTATTATGGAAGCCCTTATGTGTGCCTAATTTTGGTTAGATGATGAATAAATTATTTTCTTTTAGATATATTAATTTCGTCTATTTTTATATTGTCTTACCTTATATTGTTTTTTTATTTGTATATTAATATAGTCACAAGTATTAATGCGGAGGTGACTAGTTATACTACTCGATCAAGTGGACATTATTTTGATAAAATATTTGAAAATGAAGGTATATTTAATTATTTATTAATTAATTTCCTTGATATTCATTTAATTTGAATATTACATTACTAAATATAATGTTGGTATATACAAAAGAAATGATGCAGACTATTGACAATCCTAACTACAACGATTAACTACTCTCCCAGTCGATCTAGTCTCTACCCTCTCTAGTTTCTAGTCTCCAATCCCCATCATGATTTTATCTTATTTTTTTGTAAATTGTATCATTTTTTTGAAATGATTTGGATAATCATTTTTTACAATTAACTGATTAAGATTACTATAAATAACTGAATTGATCACTTGAATTATAATCTTTTTCTTTCATTTCCTATAATCATATGCTCCTCCACTAACGAATTTGGTCTCTTAACTATAATTAATTTAATTTATCACTTCAATTATAATAATTTTCTTTCATTTCCTATAATCATATCCTCTTTTATTAATGAATTTAGTTTCATCTTATTCATTTTATCAATATATGTAAGTTTTTATATATTTATCCATTATAAAATCTCAATTTTTATTAATTAATTGAAATTCGTAACTATACTTAATTGAATTGATCACTTAAATTATAATATTTTTCTTTCATTTCCTATATTCATATCCTCCTTCATTAATGAATTTGGATTCATTTTATCAATATATGTAAGTTTTTATAAATTCATTCATTATAAAATCTCAATTTTTATTAATTAATCAAAATTTGTAACTATAATTAATTAAGTTAACACTTTAATTATAGTATTTTTCTTTCATTTCCTTTAACCACATCCTTCTTTAGCGATTAATTTCGTTTCATCTTATTTATTTTATTAGTATATCTACGTTTTATATATTCATTTATCATAAACTCTCAATTTTTATTAATAAATAGAAATTCGTAACTATAATTAATTGAATTGATTAGTTTAATTATAGTTTTTTTCTTTCATTTCCTATAATTATATCCTCCTTCATTAATGCATTTGGTTTCAACTTATTCATTTTATCAATTTATGTAAATTTTCATACATTCATTCGTTATAAAATCTCAATTTTTCATTAATTAATTGAAATTCATAACTATAATTAATTGAATTGATCACTTTAATTATAATATTTTTCTTTTATTTCCTATAATCATATCCTCCTTCATTAATGAATTTGATTTTATCTTATTTATTTTATCAGTATATCTACATTTTATATATTGATTATTTATAAAATTTCAATTTTTATTAATCTATTGAAATTCGTAATTTCAATTAATTGAAATGATCACTTTAATTATAATATTTTTCTTGTAATCATATCCTCCTTCATTAACGAATTTGATTTCATCTTATTAATTTTATCAGTATATTTACGTTTTATATATTCATTTATTATAAAATCTCAATTTTATTAATTAATTAAAATTTGTAACTTCAATTAATTAAATTGATCACTTTAATTTTAATCCTTTTCTTTTATTGCCTATAATTTTATCCTAAATTATTAATTAATTTAATTTAAAACTATTTTATTTTCAAATTAAATTAAATTATATTTCAAAAATTAAAAATTAAAAATTAAAAAAATCGAACCTACTAGAGCCCAATCGGGCTTTGGGCCTATTGAGCAAGATTGGGCTCTAGCCTTGGGCTGAAAAATTTGACCCGATCGGGCCTTTGATTTCCCGAGGTTCAATCGGGTCGGCAAGGTCCTAACAGGCCTCAAGTCTAGCCCGGTCCCTTTTCCTTCAAGTTGGGCCTAGCTCGAGCCCAACCTAACCCACTGTCATCCTTGTCAAGATGAGACCAACATCAAACATAGTTAAAAAAACCACTGTCATTTTGGTTTTGTTTCTTCAATGTTAATCACCCAGAAGATTAGTTTGGGATATGCTTTCTATGCCACCGTAGATTATGTTGTATTTTTAGACACTGCCTTACATTATTTTCGCATTAATGCTTGTTCCTCCTTTCAGACCACAGTTAGTTGCTCTCTGCAACCCTGAATTCATTCTTCATCTTTATTTTTCAGTACTCTTTCCATTAAGCCTCATCTATTATTACGTTTGCCTTATCAAACATGATTGTTTTCATGAAATAATGCTCACTAATATATAAAACAAAACTTAACAAAGAAATTATGATGATAAAACATAAAAGATAGTGGAAAAACTTAGAAATTTTTATCTCCAATACGTAAACATGGAAATACCCTTAAAGAAAAATAATCAAGATTTAAAATCAATTAAATAGGTAATTAAGATTTAGAATTCTCTCTAATTCTATGTAAGTTTGGTAAGGTAAATATCTAAGATATACTACAAAAATTAACCTTCAAGTAAAAATAAAAATTTGTAAAGAAAATTAAAAATGAAGGAAGTAAAACAAAAGAAAATAAAACCTAGAATTGTTGGGTTACCTCTGACGAACTTCTTCTTTAAAAGTTCTTAGCTGAACTTTAATTCAAGATCTTTAGGATTACCATTTGGATAAGGTTCCCTTCCTATATAGAACATAAAGGAGAAGTGAGGTTAGTACAATACATATGATAATCTCCTAAGTGTGCATACTGTTAATTAGGAGTTCATAAATAAATATTTGACTATAATTATACACCCATATTTAATGTATTTTGCTTGATATTTTATAGTTTTGTTGTATTTTTGATACTTAATTCTCTCCAAGTGCATTTATAGGTAATAACTGTCTTCATGGACCTAAATGAGAAGAATTTGGATGAAACTGTGGCATGGAAAGAAGATTTGAAGCAACTAAGGACCTACACAATAGTGTATAGTGATTATGTAAGTCTCTGTAAATATGTCAAGATTGAAGAATTATATTTCTAGTTGTGTAGAGTTATAAGGTCGTGTATGTTGACATACACAGCCATGTATGTTGCCTGTGTAAGTCTCTCTGCCCATGTGAAATCACATATTGAAGTGCTTTTGAATATACATGGTCTTATACACGCCCGTGTAAGTGACCATGTATATCCTAGAAACCTTAATTTTTGCTATAAAAGGACATGAATGAAGGCAAACAAAGGAGAGGTAAGTTTTAAAGCAAGTTTAAGTCGTGAGACACATTCAAAGGTGATAGTTCTGATCAAAGGATGAGGAAAACATAAAGAATACATTTAGAGATCCATTAGATAACAATATCAAATCCAAACTTACAAGAAGAATCAATAGAAGAGAAAGGGAGATGTAGAATTATGATTTCTTTTTTATTAGTTTTTTTGCATGTTTGTTATTGATTTTGTTTTCTATAAGTAACTAAATGTATTTAGTGTCCATGTATGATGAACTCTACTATGTGATAACAACATGATTTGATTTTTTATTCAATGCAATTATATTGATTGATTTATTATTATTCAATTATGTGTTTTATTCTTGTTTTATTATATTTAGAATATTAGTTTATGATTTGATTTCCTACGATTAACAATGAGAAATCCTATTATATGAATAGATCTATCATAATTAGAAGAAGTTACATTCAAATCTAGAGATAGGTCAACATAAGTCCTTTAGATTATGGTCAAGCCTAATATCGAAATTCATAAATCGATAATACAATCCTCGAAGTTTTAACTAAAAATATTTCTGTTAGTCAATTGATGGGTTAGTTATTAATAGTCTTGAAAAACATGTTAATATAAGATAGGAATTCTCACAGTCCAATATTCAATAATATAATTGCATGATAAAGGGTTAATATTTAATGATTCATAAAGAGGATTCATCAACTAGAAACTATTATTTGATATTTATTTTTCTATGTACTTTCCTCTATCTTGTGTTTAGAATTATTTTAATTCCTATTTTGATTCTTTAGTTTAAGTTTTAATTAAAATCCAAAACTTGATCCTTAAATTAGAAAATAAAAAAATTATAATTACTGGTACTTCCAGTTTTCATGGGATCGACCTATACTGGCCTATGCTAGCTACAACTATATCATGAACTTACGGTAAATTTAAATATTAACCTAATCACAGTCAACCAAGAGGTAAGATCTTTAACTCCATAGCATGTGCTTCTTTGATAGAAAGTGAAGGCATAAGTTATCCTTCTAACCTCAAAGCATTATCCTTCCTCATATGATCCTTCTCTTTGTCCTTAAGTTCTAAAGCTTTACATTTTTCCAATGACTTATTAACATTAGCCTTAGGAGCTTTATACATAACTAAGGTCTGTTATGTTTATCCTAAAATAATCCTCATCTAGGGTAAAAGGCCTTTCAACATCCTATAGATATGGAACTCTACTTTCCTCTTACTTACGCTAAGTGTCAACTTTTCCTTAACCACATTAATAGTACCTCCTCCAATGGCCAAAAAAAGGTCTCCTTAAAATGATGACATCCTAATGCCATACTCTATTTCCATTATTAGAAAGTCAATAGAAAGATAATTTTTTCTACTTTCATAAGTAGGTTTTCCGTAACATAATTGGGTACTTAATAGAATGATATGCCAACTAAAGTGACATGTTTGTCAACTTGAGCTTTCCTATTTCTATTGTCTTGAAAATATATAAGAGCATTAGATTGATACTAGCACTTAAATCACATAAGCATTTAATATTTTTAGAAGCACCAAATTCACAAAGAATTAAAGCTCCAAAAATCCTTTAACCTTATAAGTAATTTATTATTTATGATGGCACTGCACTCCTCGATTAAGCACACCACATACTCCTCTAATTTGTTTTTTTGGATATGATTTCCTTCAAAAACTTCACACATGAAGGCATTTAAGCTAATGCTTCGATGAAGAGTATATTAATGTTTAACATCTTAAAGACAACTGTAATGCCAGATTTTCTGAGCCCTTTTGTATTGGTCTGTACTTGAAAATACTACTGTATATTGATATATATACATGGTTGTATATGAGTTAAAAAATGTATTTGAACCCTTTTGGTATATATGTCAGTGATATATAATGTTATATGCCCTTACATGAACTTAGAGTTCTTCGGTATGTGAAATCTTGGAGATTTCTAACATATAAGCTTCTAAATGTGTAAAACTGAGTCCATTGGATAGATATGGCCATGGTGGCCGAGTTAAATGTGTTCTAATGCCTCCAGTGCTTGCTTTACCTACCCAGGGGGTTGAGTATGACGTATACAGTGATGCCAGTTATTAGGGACTTGGTTGTGTACTTATGCAGGCCTTGTGAGTGATTGCATATGCTTCCAGAAAGTTGAAGAAGCACGAATTAAATTATCCTACCCATGATTTAGAGCTCGCAGCAGTGGTGTTTGTACTCAAGATTTGGAGACACTATCTTTATGGGGAGACTTGTCGTATATACACCAACCACAAGAGACTGAAGTATATAATGACACAAAAGGAGTTAAACCTCAGACAAAGGAGATGGTTGGAATTAATTAAGGTTATGATTTAGTGATTGACTATCACCTGGGAAAAGCAAATGTGGTAGTCGGTGCTCTGAGTCGTAAGTCCTGTTCAGTAGTAACTATTAGGAAAAATCCTTATATGACTCATTTGATGAGTATACGGAGCCTTGGGGTTGGACTCTCAGTGGCTGAAGATGATAGGATTCGGCCAACAGTATTTGATGAGATTAGGAGATCACTGGTCGATGATCCCGAGTTAAAGGTCATTCGAGAGAGATTACCATCCAAAGAGGATGAGGGGTTCCAACTGAGAGAAGACGGATTGTTAGTATTCAGAAACAGTGTGTGTATACTAGATGACCAAGATTTCAAGCGAGCTATTTTGGAAGAAGCTCACAATTCGGCTTATGCTATGCATCTCGATAGCACCAAGATATATTGAGCTCTTATAGAGCTATTGGAGGCCAGGGATGAAGAAAGAGATAGTGTAAGTTGTGACCAGATGCCTTCCTTGTCAACAGATAAAGGCAGAGCATCAAAAGCCAACGGGTATGTTACAGTCTTTACCCATTCTGGAATGGAATCGGGAGCATGTGACAATGGACTTTATAGCTGGACTACCTTATACATCAAAGGATCAAGATTCTATTTGGGTTATAATGGATAGATCGATGAAGTCTGATCATTTTCTGTCTATCCGCACATCCTACTCGTTCGAGAGGTTGGAAAAATTATATATTGATGAGATTGTGAAACTATACGAGGTGCCAGTTTCTATAATATCAGATAGAGATATGAGATTCACCTCCTGATTTTGGCCAAAATTCTAGGAATCTTTGGGGACTAAGCTGAAGTTTAGTACTGCTTTTCACCCCCAGACTAACGGTTAGTCAGAGACGACTATTCGGACACTAGAGGACATGCTGAGGCATGTGTGATGGAGGTCCAAGGAAGCTGGGATCGACAATTGCCTTTAATAGAATTTGCTTATAACAATAGTTATCAAACAAGTATCGAGATGGCACCATATGAAGCACTTTATGGGAGAGTGCAGGACACCTCTATGTTAGGATGAGGTTGGTACAACTAAAGTTGAAGGAGCCAAATTGATAGAAATTACCACTCGGAAAGTAAAAATTATTTGGGAGAAAATGAAAGCCACCCAGGATCTTCAAAAGAGTTATGCGGATAAGAGGCGACGACCATTGGAGTTTGCAGTGGGTGATATGATTTTTCTTCGGATATTACCATGAAAAGGTATAATCTGATTTCAGAGCTGAGGGGAGCTGAACCCTCGATATAACAGACATTTCTGTATTCTGGAGTGCGTTGAGACTGTGGCGTATCGGTTGGAATTGCCACCTAATTTGGATAGGATCCATAATGTGTTCCATGTCTCGATGCTTAAGAAATATATACCGGTCCCATCTCATGTTTTGGAGACACCTTTAGTGGAGCTGACAGAAGACCTGAGTTTTAAGGTAAAACCAGTCCAAATTTTAGATCAACAAATAAAGAAGTTATACAGCAAGGAAGTTCCCACGTTCAAAGTTCTTTAGAAGAGCGACGAAGTCGAAGAGATGACATGGGAACCTGAGAATGCTATAAGACATCAGTACCCCCATTTATTTGTATCCTCGACTTAGGAGTTTAAAGGACGAAACTTTTTTGAGGGGGGTACTTGTAATGCCGGATTTTTTTAGCCCTTTTGTATTGGTCTGTACTTGGAGATACTACTGTATATTGATATATATACATGGTTGTATATGAGTTCAAAAATGTATTTGAACCCTTTTAATATATATGTCAGTGATATATAATGTTATATGCCCTTACATGAACTTAGAGTCCATCGATATGTGAAATCTTGGAGATTTCTAACATATAAGCTTCTAAATGTGTAAAATCGAGTCCAATGGATGGATATGGCCATGGTGGCCAAGTTAAATGTGTTATAATATCTTAGAGGTGATTAGACATAATTTATAGACTTATTGGACACTTAGAAAGCTTAATTTGAAATGTTGATGTACATAAGGGCTTATTTATAACCTGTTAAAAGTTAAGGGACTTAAATGTAAATTTTCAATTCTTAGAGGACCAATACGTAATTTTATAAAGTTAAGGGGCTTAATTATAATGTTCAAAAGACTAGGGATCAAAATGAAAATAAAAGTTTTGATCATTCTCAAATCTTGGGCTTAATTGCAAATTTACGAAAAGTTTGAAGGGTATAATCGTAATTTCACATAAACTAAGGGCAAAAAGGTAAATTCACCATGTTTTATCAAAGAAGGGTCAAATTCTAGACCCTTCTTCTTGTGTGGCCATGTATCCTACCATAAAACATTAAAAACGCTTTGTTTTTAATTAAAAGAAAGGCAAAGAAAGGAGAAGAGAGGAGAAGAAGAATTTTCCGTCATCATCAAATTTCCACCATTCTTTTGATTCTCCAACCCAAACCAAGATGTTCTAAGTTAATTTGGGGTTAGGGAACTGAAATCTATCATTAGATTTGAGAAATTTTCAAAGCGTTTTAAGATATCACCAAAGGACATTTTAGGTAAATTTTGTCTCATCTCCCTCTACATTATGATTTTGAGCTTGGGGTTAAGATATGTTGTTCTCCACACTTGACTACGCATGAGACATGGTTTAGATGAATAAAATGAATCATGGAGAAGCTTCTTTAAGCCAAAATAGAAATGCCATCTCTTTGCTGAAAGTTGGTGAAATTTTGAATATCTTTTGAAATTGATGGTTTAAATGAATTCTATGATGTTAATTATGTATGTATAATGTGAATTGATGATGAAAAATGAGGAAGAAGTACATTAGAAGGAGGCTTTCAAGTTTATGCCTTTAGGTATTTGATAAAATGCCAAAGTAAATTTGGGTTAGGATTTCAGGATTTTAATGGTTTGCATTGGAAAGAGGCTTTCATGTATACTTAGAGTAAACTTGAATTTTTACTTAGATTGATAAGAAGTGGCCTAATGTACTTGGATAAAAATGTGTTTAATTATGCTTTGAAATATGTAAGTATTGGAAGGCATCAAATGCCTTAGAAAACGTAAAAGAAAGCTTATGTGAATAATAAGAGAAGTAACCAATTGTGTGCTGGGCACAATAGATTAAGCAACCCCCGTACCCTTAATGTTGGTACATAAAAGCTGAGTCCTTATAACGACACCATTCTACAGGACTCGCGGGTGATTGCACACCTAGAGGTCTGATCACCGACAAGATCGTCACCTAAGGTCATGACACTCTTATCGACTGTAATCTAGACTCACCACAGATGAAATTCGAGCCAAAACCAAGATTTGGTGGGTGTGCACAATAGTTTGGCCGATTACTAGTGACACATATAATTATTTTGGCTTATTATGAGATTTGGCATCCTGACAAGATTTGATTTTTACATGTGATGCTTTTCTGCTCATGTGTACTAGAACTAGAACTTATGTTCACTGAATTAGTGATTAATAGGCTAGGCCTATGTGGTTCCTAACCATTATGGCATGAGTCATAGATTAGGTCAATGTGTTTCTATGTCATGCATATTCACTTCATAGGAGGTTATGTGTATGTTCTATGTGTAAAGTTGTCCTTAGGTTATTTAGATCGTTTTGGTGTGTACCAGGTTCTATTTGTAATGTATTTTTTTCCTGTGCACTGAGTATATAATGTACTCACGCCCTTCGCTTCCTAACCATGTAGGTTAATTTGGTAAGTTTGAAGTTCTGAGTGGATCATGCGGTCTTTTAACATTTTCAGGTATTACCGCACGTGGGTAGTCTCTGTTTTGTACTTTTATTATATACTGGCTCATAATCATGTTGATATGCTTTATAATTTTGTAAATTAACTCTTGACTATCTTATGGTTTGTAAATGACCTTATGTGTGAACCTTTTGTGCTGCCCAAATGTTTTTAAAAATATTCAGTTAATCTTGCATAGTCAGGTTAAGGGTATCGTAAGTATCCGTAGCCTGGGTTTATGGCAGTTGTCATATGCCCGATGTGATTCTGAGTCATGACAATTAAATTGGTATTAGAGAAAGGTTTTTATGTTTTCAAAAGCTGTTTTCAAAAGATTCATGAGCCTTAGGAGTTGAGTCTGGGTGCCGACAATCTTTGGTCAAAAAGTTGAGTATTGGATCATTAAGTTGATGTCCTTAATGGTCGGATGATTTTAACCTCGATGAGAGTACTTGCCGACATTCCTTGGGGTGTAAGGGACATCAGATAAGCTAGACTTAGATCGATCTATTTTATTAAACGTCTTTTTCTTTGATTTTATAGTGATATCATGGTTGGAAGAGGAAGGGGAAGTCATCGCAAGGTTAGACCTTTGTGACCCGAGCCAGAGAAACACAGCACTGAAGCTGTTAGATCCCCCTCTCATTATAGTCACTCCTCTTAGAGAGCAAGTGGCTCTTGATGAAGCATATACGTCCTATGAGATAAAGGTCGGTGATATTGTGTTAGAGGCAGATCTTATTCCCCTCAATCTTTAAGATTTCGAGGTGATATTGGGGATTGACTGGTTAGAGAGGCATCACACCAGGGTTAATTGTTTTAAGAAAGAGGTGGAGTTTGACACTCAGGGTGGAGCCTTGATTAAATTTACTGGTGACCGACGGGTGTTCCTGAGTTGTTTGATATCAGTGGTCAAGGCTAAGAAGTTGATTCGTCAGGGATGCCAGGCATACCTCACACATGTGATTAACACTTGGCACAGAAGGTCGAACTAGGAGATGTTCCTATTGTATGTGAGTTCCCTGATGTCTTTCCCAAGGAGTTACCTAGATTGCCACATGATCGGAAGTTTGATTTTGCTATTGACTTAGTCCTGGGGATAAAATCGATATCTTTACCACCACTTTGTATGGCACTAGCTGAATTGAAAGAGCTGAAGAGCTGAAGGTTCAGTTGCAAGAGTTATTAGATAAGGGCTTCATCAGACCAAGTCATTCATGGTAGAGAGCACCAATACTGTTTGTCAAGAAGAAGGATGGGACCCTCCGTTTATGTGTTGATTATCGACAGTTAAGCAAGGTTACCATAAAAAATTAAATATTCACTCCCCAGGATTGACAACTTGTTCGATCAGTTAACATGAGCTACAGTATTCTCAAAAATAGATATAAGGTTTGGGTACCATCAGTTGAAGATTGCTGAAAGTGGTGTGCACAAGACTGCTTTCCAAACGAGGTATGGACATTATAAATTTTTGGTGATGCCGTTCGGATTGACAAATGCACTTGCAGCATTTATGGATCTTATGAACAGGGTATTCCATCCTTATTTAGATTAGTTTGTCATAGTCTTCATATATGACTTCCTGATTTACTCTAAGGATGGGGAGCAGCATGTTAGACATCTCTGCATTGTGCTGCAAATACTTCGTGAAAGATAGATGTACGCAAAGTTTTCAAAGTGTGAATTTTGGCTGAAGGAGATAGGATTCCTTGGGCATATGGTATCAAGAGAAAGTACATATGTGGAACAAAAAAATGGAAGCTATACTTGAGCAGGAACAGTCTAAGAATGTGACTGAAGTTCGCAACTTTCTGGGGTTAGCTGGTTATTATCAGGGATTTATTGAGGGCTTCTCAATACTTCCGGCCCCTTTCTCGAGGCTTACCTGAAAGGGCGTAAAATTTCAGTGGGAGGACAAATGCGAGGCGAGTTTTTAGGAATTTAAGACATAATTGACTTTTGCACCAGTGTTTACTTTACCTACCCAGGGGGTTGAGTATGAGGTATATAGTGATGCCAGTCGTCATGGACTTGGCTGTGCACTTATAAAGGCTGGGCGAGTGATTGCATATGCTTCTAGAAAGCTGAAGAAGCACAAATTAAATTATCCTACTTATGATTTGGAGCTCGCAATGGTGGTGTTTATACTTAAGATTTGGAGACACTTTCTTTATGAGAAGACTTGTTGTATATACATCGACTACAAAAGCTTGAAGTACCTAATGACACAAAAGGAGTTAAACCTCATACAAAGGAGATGGTTGGAATTAATTAAGGATTATGACTTAGTGATTGACTGTCACCCAAGAAAAGTAAATATGGTAGTCGATGCTCTGAGTCGTAAGTCTTATTCGGTAGTAACTGTCAGGAAAAATACTTATATGACTCATTTGATGAGTTTACAGAGCCTTGGGGGACTCTCAGTGACTGAGGATGACGGGACACTGCTAGCACAGTTTGAAGTTCGACCAATAGTATTTAATGAGATCAGGAGATCACAGGTTGATGATCCTAAGTTAAAGGTCATTCGAGAGAGATTACCATCCAAAAAGGATGAGGGGTTCCGACTAAGAGAAGACGGATTGTTAGTCTTTAGAAACAGAGTGTGTGTACCGGATGATCAAGATCTCAAGCGAGCTATCTTGGAAGAAGCTCACAGTTTGGCTTATGCTATGCATCCTGGTAGCACCAATATGTATCGAACTCTTAGAAAGAGCTATTGGTGGCCAGGGATGAAGAGAGAGATAGCAAAATTTATGACCAAATGCCTTCCCTGTCAACAGATAAAGGCAGAGCATCAGAAACCAACGGGTATGTTACAGTCTTTACCCATTCCGGAATGGAAGGGAGCACGTGATAATGGACTTTGTAGTTGGACTACCTTATACATCGAATGATCATGATGCTATTTGGGTTATAGTGGATAGACTGATGAATCTGCTTATTTTCTGCCTATCCACACAACATACTCGTTGGAGAGGTTGGCAAAACTGTATATTGATGAGATTGTGAAACTACACGGGGTGTCAGTTTCTATAATATCGGATAAAGATCCGAGATTCACCTCCTAATTTTGGCCAAAATTCCAGGAATCTTTAGGGACTAAGCTGAAGTTTAGTACTACTTTTCACCCCCAGACTGATGGTCAGTCGAAGAGGACTATTCAAACACTAAAGGACATGTTGAGAGCATGTGTGATAGAGTTCTAAGGAAGTTGGGACCCGTAATTGCCTTTGATAGAATTTACTTATAACAATAGTTATCAGACAAGTATCGAGATTCTACCATATGAAGCACTTTATGGGAGAAAGTGGAGGACATCTCCATGTTGAGATGAAGTTGGTACAGCTAAAGTCGAAGGAGCCGAATTGATAGAAATTACTACTCAGAAAGTAAAAATCCTCTGGGAGAAAATGAAAGCCGCGTAGGATCTTCAAAAGAGTTATGCGAATAAGAGGCAACGACCATTGGAGTTTGCAGTGGGTGATATGGTTTTTCTTTGGATATCACCATGGAAAGGTATAATTTGATTTCAGAGTCGAGGGAAGCTGAACCCTCGATATATCGGACCTTTCATATTCTGGAGTACGTTGGGACTGTGGCGTATCGGTTGGAATTGCCACCTGATTTGGATAGGATCCATAATATGTTCTATGTCTCAATGCTTAAGAAGTATATACCAGACCCATCTCATGTTTTGGAGACACCTCCAGTAGAGTTGAGAGAAGACTTGAATTTTGAGGTAAAACCAATCTAGATTTTAGATCGGTAGATAAATAGGTTACACAGCAAGGAATTTCCCATGGTCAAAGTTTTTTGGAAGAGTGACGAAGTCGAAGAGATGACATAAGAGCCTGAGAATGCTATGAGACATCAGTACCCCTATTTATTTGTATCCTCGACTTAGGAGTTTCAAGGACGAAACTCTTTTGAGGGAGGGGGAGTACTTGTAACGCTGAATTTTCTGAGCCCTTTTGTTTTGGTATGTACTTGGAGATACTACTATATATTGATATATATACATGGTTGTATATGAGTTCAAAAATGTATTTGAACCATCTTGGTATATATGTCAGTGATATATAATATTATATGCCCTTACATGAACTTAGAGTTCATCAGTATGTGAAATCTTGGAGATTTCTAACATATAAGCTTATAAATGTATAAAACTGAGTCCATTGGATGGATATGGCCATGGTGGCCGAGTTAAATGTGTTCTGATGCCTTAGAGGTGATTAGACATGATTTATAGACTTATTGGACATTTAGAAAGCTTAATTTGAAAAGTTGGTATACATAAGGGCTTATTTATAACTTGTTAAAAGTTAAGGGACTTAAATGTAATTTTTCAATTCTTGGAGGACTAATATGTAATTTTATAAAGTTAAAGGGCTTAATTATAATGTTCAAAAGACTGGGGATTAAAATGAAAATAAAAGTTTTGGTAATTCTCAAATCTTGGGCTTAATTGCAAATTTAGGAAAAGTTTGACGGGCATAATGATAATTTCATATAAACTAAGGGCAAAAAAGTAAATTCACCATGTTTTGTCAAAGAAGAGTCAAATTCTAGACCCTTCTCCTTGTGTGGTCGTGCATCCCACTATAAAACATTAAAAACACTTTGTTTATAATTAAAAGAAAGGAAAAGAATGGAGAAGAGAGGAGAAGAAGAAGAATTTTCGGTCATCATCAAATTTCCACCATTCTTTTGATTCTCCAACCCAAACCAAGATGGTCTAAGTTAATTTAGGGTCAAGGAACTGAAATCTATCATTAGATTTGAGAAATTCTAAAAGGATTTTAAGATATCACTAAAGGAAAGTTTAGGTAAATTTTGTCTCATCTCTGTCTACATTATGAATTTGAGATTGGTGTTAAGATATGTTGTTCTCCATGCTTGACTATGCATGAGACATGGTTTAGATGAATGAAATGAGTCATAGAGAAGCTTCTTTAAGTCAAAATCGAGATGCCCTCTCTTTGGTGAAAATTGGTAAAATTTTGAATATCTTTTGAAATTGATGGTTTAAATGAATTATATGATGTTAATTGTGTATGTATAATGTGAATTAATGATGAAAAATGAGGAAGAAGGGATAGCAATTCCGGCCCATTTTTGGCCCTAGTTGGGCAGGCCATGAGCCGATTATAGTCCACCCGGGTCCATTTTTTCGAAACCACGTCGTTTTTTATCAAAATGACGTTGTTTTAAAAATATTTTAAAAATATATGGGTGGGCCAAGCCGACCCTACCGGCCCGTGGCCCCCGGGGTCATGGGCCAATTAGCTTGCTGGCAGGCCGGGCCAAGGGCTGGCCCATCCCGACCAGCACGGGCCACCATAGGAGAGGCTGAGCTAAGTCGGACGGAGGATGGCTTGGCCCATTGACATGTCTAGAAGAAGTACACTAAAAGGAGGCCTTCAAGTTTAAATATTACAACACAATGATGTAATGTTGATTGTGCACCTACTAATAGCTAAATGATGTCTACAGAACTGAATTTGTTTGCTCCTAAGAATCTGCATCTCTTCCATGAATGTCAAACTTTAGCTTTAACTCAGGGAATAGAGATAAACAAAACATAAATAACCATCAACAAAGCTAAACCAAGTGACACAAATCATATTACAATGTCAAGTAAATGGGGAAGAGAAAACTTGATCATATCCTATATAAAAATGTATAATAGAATTGCACATGAAAACAATTATAATTTACACGCTATTCAACCTTATAATCAAACCCATTTAAAGAAGATAAAGTAATTTACTTAAATGTAACATTGTTAACAAAACTTTCCATAAAAAGGGAAAAAAAGGCAAAAGAATAAAGTGAAGATTCAAACATCATAAATTATATACAAAAATTAAAAGGGAGCATGAGTCATTACCTACTTGGGTCTTCAATCAGAGCACATGTACATTTCAGATCTCCAAAAACCTAACCACCCATTCACCTCCAACGCCAAAAGAGAGAGCTTACACTACCAAGAAGGCACAAGTAAGATTAGAGTGAAGGCACATGCATTAAGTGATGATGTGTGAAGGGATTAGAGTGAAGGCACAACCAAGAGAAGAGAAAGAGGATGAAAACACCTGTTTAAAAAAATGGTTGATTTAGGGTTAAAAAGTAGAAATTAAAATGAAATTAAATTTTTTTTCTTAAATTTCACTTGGTTTGGACAATAACTTATGTGTTCTTAACATGACATCTAATGACTAATTAACCTGCATGTAACGGCGTGTGAAAAACACCCCTAATTTTTGTGTTAAAAAGTCTTAAATTGAGTAGACTCGTGAAATTTTAGGCCTTCTTTAAGCAAGTTACAAGTTTAAGTCCCAAACTGATCAAACTCAAAAAGGTTAAGCCCTAAGTTAGGCGTTTAGCCTAATAAGATTATCTTAATATGTAACCGTATCCTCTCTTCTTCTCACTTTGTTCTTCCCAAAAGTTTGTTTGATTTCGGGATTAAATTGAAGTAGGCAATCCAAGCTTTCACTCCCAAATCTCCTATCTAAAATAAAATAAAAAACAAAATAAAATTAACAAAGATTTAAAAAATTAAGTTCTCCTACAACACCACCAAAACTTAATCAAACTAATCTGCAAATGCATATAGTCAATTTAGCACGTTTATTAATGTAAATTACTTTAAAGTATCAAATCCTATAGGAAAATATGTCACATAATTATTAATCCTAGTTTAATAAGAAAACTATATAAAATCATATTTGAAAGAAATAATTAAACTACTGAACTAACAAAAACAAGGCAAATCAACTAATGAAGAGATAAATCAATTAGTTAATTGTGAGGACTTTAAGGTTCATTCATAAGGAATTTCAATTATCATACAAGTTTAATTATAAGTTAAAATAATAATTAAATCAAGTTGTTTATCCTCTTTCTCGAGGCACACAAGTATATCTAGTAAGGTAACTACCACCTTTTAATATGTAATTTAACGTAATAAAACTTAATAAACATAGTTAATATATTTGATTATCACTAAAGTTCATGATATTATCTTTTCCTAACGTTAAAGAGTTTATTTTTCTAGTCTATAGATTCTACTTTACCTCTCAGTCATTTATACAATCCCTAAGATTAAATATATGAAGGTTTGGAATACATTCAAAAATTAAGAATAAAGAGAATAAATTCAACCAATTAAGTAATTGTATAGATAATTAAAGAAACCTTACAAACTACATTTGTAACCCTAAATAGGGTTTTTAACTAATAAACTTAATAAAAATAAAGAATAAACAAATAAATCTCAACATAAACGAAAGAATAGAAGAAACAAATAGTAATAGTTACAATGGGCTTCTTCATCCTTACTACAAATCTTCCTCTAATGTTAAGAAAGATTAAAACTATAGAAAACAAATTAAGGTGGCTACTAAACACCTTCCAAAAGTCTCTTAATTTAATTATAATACAAGTCTTTATACTCAGGATTACAAAAGTAGAGTCCTAGACTACTTAAACTTATGAAATAACATGTTTTAGTAAGTTATGTATAAGACTAGCATCATACCATCATTGACACCAACATCGATATTATTATAAAACTTTTACATATTATGAATTCTCATCTAATCCACTCCTAGTTCCAAGTTGTAACTAGCATTGATTTCATTTTATTTCTTTCTTCATAAAATAGTGATGAGTTTGGCACTACTCCAGGATTAACTTTGATGTTGGTTTTATTCTATTTCTCAACTTCTCAAACTTTCACAAAAGACAAACACCCATCTTCATACATGTATGGTGCCTATTATACTTTTTTCTATTAACTTCTCTACTTCTTGACATCTTTAAGCTATAATTAACTCCCTATACTTTCTACAAAGTTTTTTTCCATCTCCTTATCTTCTAAATGATTCTAAAATCTCCTCTATTTAACAAATATAAAGAAAGTTACACTCAAATTTGTATCTTCTCCTTAAGATAATTACCTATAAGACAGTGAACTAAACATCAAAACACATTATAATATTTCATATAAAACATGTTATAAAAGTGTCAAATACCAAGTAACTTAACCCTCAAATATATTCATTAAGTTTTATATTCATTACTGATTGCAAAAATTTTGCCTTTGAATGAAAGCTACCATATGCACATGTTTTATGCTTAAATGCTATCTAGTATTCTATTTAAGACATCTATGTTTAACACAGCATTATCATAGATGATTTATGCTTTTACAAACCTAAAAAGGATAAATGCATAAGATCATTACTTAACAATTAATAAAATTAGTACATTAAATATATTATAAATTTATTGTAACATCCCGGTCCCACTTAACGGGTCGGATCAGGGAACCGGGTCTATGAGGAGACCAATAAGAGAAGTAATGACAGACATACCGCATGCTCATGTATTTGTGAAAATGGGAATTGTTGTGCATAAAAATAATGGTACATGCATTCATGACTTATTCCCGGTATTAGTGTAAATAAACAGTGATTTTCAAAAATAGACGTTGTGTGTGTAAAAGTGATTTGGAGAGGACTCTAGTGGTTTTCCCAATTTTTGAAAATTATAGGAAATTTCCGGGAATTTTCTGGAATCGTT
>JAOTAY010000191.1:9682132-9717411 GCA_025629805.1 Erythroxylum baracoense
CTTTGAAGATTGGACCAATCGGCCTGTGGATCATTACGAATGGGCTCGGGCCCAGCACGACCGACTCGACCATACCAGGCTACATATACGAGGGAAGTTTGAAACCGCGACCTCATTTAAATCAAAAGAACTCCTTAATAACTCACATGCACCCTGGAAGGTTTAATTTCAGTTTAGATGTCTATTTACGAATGTATCATCTGGTACTTTTACATAACCAAACTCGACACCAGACTTTCCCTCAAAGACTATATATTTTGAAAATACATACGCATGTGCAAAATACATATAAGCCTGTGCATCTCGTGTTATTTACAAAAGAAACACAAATTTGTAACAAGAAGAGGCAAAAGTTGAAAACGTAAATGATGTCTTTTGATACTACAAAAATGCAAGTAAGAAAAAGATCGTCAAAAGTAATTCCGGTGGTGGAAAATTCCCATTGCTTGAAGGATGACACATAATTTCTGAGAAGCCGATTAGAACGGGGAAGCAGACTTGAGGCCAAATTTATCTGAAAGCTTGGTTCTGGTAAAAGGAGAAAGTAGCTCCATCTGGTGAATAAATTGGACGTCATGAACCAATGGATTGTCTGTTCTTCCAGGAGGAGAACCTGAGTAACAAGATGGTGAACAGCCAGTGCACACAGAGTCTCTGCCTTCCGCCGATGTCTGCAAGTGGGACAGTTCATGACACGTTTGCTCGTTTTTTTCTACGCAAAGCATCGGGAAATATGCTGATATGGAACCGTACTAACCTTGCCAGGAATCAGATTCAGAATCCCACCTCTTCCATCAGGAATTGGTTGGCTGATATTAACGGAGAAAAATGAATCAGCTCCAAGAATAGCAACAGCTGTTCATAGTATGGTATGTTATACAAAAATTGGTGGGTTTGGAAGGAATTTTAGATAGGGTGCAAAAGTTTCATAACCCAGAGAAAAGAACTCAACTTGTATGCAAGGATAGGAATAACAGCAACAGCGTCCAAACCTGTGTTTGCTGCACCTGAGAGACTTGAGAAAATCAGGCATGGTGGGGCTGAGCCGCCGAGGTCTTGGACAAAGGGGCTGGTTATTGCCTCCAAACCCGAGTTTGGTAGCCTCTGAACCTGAATCGACGAGGTTGCTTTTAACGGTTAGATGATGCATATCTATTCTTTTGCGATCCTCTCCACATGAATTGCAGAAGCAAAATGAAAGTGACAAGAAATGAATTCAACAATTCTTCTGCAACTTGAAACTCCCAACTACTAATTTTACCTATTAGCTCTCCTAGATATATAACTTTGCCACACAAGTGTATCAGAGAAAGAGAAAGATTGCAAGTGACAAATTACTGATCAGTGGAGCCACATTGTTCATGTGGAGAAGAGAATTTGTTAGGCTAAGAGTGAGTTTAGGATCGATCTTGACTTTTGGATCTCCTGAACTTACTCTGTTTCATATATAGCCTGGAATTCATTTGGACCACGCATTTCATCATCGACTGTCAAGCTAGTTGCCAGTATTTTTATTATGCACAACTGTATCTGCCGAGCTTTGTTTCCAATGATTTCTTGTATAACTGGAATTCTTCTCGATTTTTCCTTGCATAGGTGATTTTCACGATGCACATCACACCTCTTGCGGAAATGGTATAATAAACCTTCCCATCTGCAACATAGAGCTAGAGCAGGGGATTTTTGGATGATTCTCGTCTTTTCTTTGAGGGTCCTGATCGATTGGACTCTTAGTCCAATAGATATTCCATTTCAATTAATCAATTTTTATCCTATTTCATTAAATGGTACGAAATTGAAACACCTTAGGGAAACATATGCTCCAAGCCTCCAACCCGTCAGTTGGATGTTTACAAAAGCTGAACAACTCGTTTTCTTTCCTAGTACTTTGAACCTTCAAGTAGAAAGTGAAAGCTAGAAGGGAGCAGAGAATGATCATAAATCCCTCTCTCTATTTACAATAAATTACAAAGGCAGAAATTCTCATCTCAAAACTCTCATCCGAAAGTGCCCAAGACATCATTGCAATATTAAGCACCTCATTAGCAAGATCTGAAAAGACATCATATTCTATTCTTAAACTAAATTAATGTGGCAAAATGCAACTGCATTTACTTTTGCGGAAAGTAGGAACTAGTTAAAGCATCTTAAGGTTTCTGTTCATTGCTCTTGGCAACTGCCATTACGACCTTAGACAACATAGAACAACAATGACACGGGGAAAGTACAAAGCAAGGGAGATATGCTTTACAAAATGCGTTGCCTTGATTCCAGCAGAAAAGTAAAGAGATCTAATGATATGCCTGTACAATACGTCAATAACAGATTTTCTGCCATAAAAATCACCAGGGAGGTACCACTAAAGCTATATATTAAGATTCACATCATGAATAGTAAGTATCCCAGTCAAATCTGGGTTGTGAGAAAACCTCATAATCAATAGGTCCACCTACAATGCTATCAATGGCTTGTATGCCTTCCAAAAGAGATAGTTGCATACTATCATTATCAGAAGGCAGCAATTTGTACATTACTAATATTCCGAGTGTGAAAATGGCTTGCAGCTTAGTGGAGTCCCCCTGGACTGAAAAAAACAAAAGCATTGAAAGGAGAAACAGATCCACACAGAACCGCATGACCCACAGTACAGTGTCCATCAACCTCCCGTCATTACCAGCAGGAAAACCTCGCACTCTATAAACAAACAGAAAATTGTACTTGTCAACAACATACCTATACCCAAAGTACACCGCACCAACAGGAACCACAAGTGGAGCAAATGATGAATAAATCAAGGTCAGAGCAAATATAGTCAAGTTGAACGCATAGTATTGAGCAAAATCGAACGTCTGCTTGGGAATGGGAGATGTTCTGCTTATTGGATAAACAGAAAGATCTTGTCCCTCTGGTTCAACCTCGTTGAATCTAGGAGAGAACGACGAATAATCATTCAACAACGGTCTCTGAAGACCATCTACGGCTTGATTTTCCAATGGATACTCCTCAGATTGCTCTGGCACTAGCTGGACCATGTCATTCTTCCGAAACTTCTGCATCTTCTTCTTTATCCATGGGATTGGAGCCAATAGATCAAATGATATTCCCAAGAAAGTGCTTGTGATTAAAAATGCAAGAGAAGAGAGGCAAGATCTGGACAAGAATGATGCACTCATATATTGCTGTATCCTCTTGCAATCTTCTCCATCCAAATAACACCTACCCATTTTCAGAATGGCGCTTTCTAAAGAAGACTCAACCAGGCCTCTCAATACAATAAGATTTACAAGGAAAAAACAAACCATCTTCACAAGTGCAGCTTTTTGCTCCCCAGAAACAGTTAGGTGTCTTTCAAACTTCGAAAGATACGAAAGAGCTGAAGGAACTATAATATACATGCTGATGAATACAATAACATTCGGCAAGAACTGAAAGATTATGGATGCAAACCAGCTAGAACTCTGTACCCAAGCCAACCATGATTGTGCATGGTCCATTGCTTCTGTGTTAATAATCCGGCCAGCACCTTGCAGAGCACTTATCAATGCCAGTGGAGAACTAAAGAACAATAACAGCAAAAGCAAGCATGAATTCACAATCAGTCTCCGTAACCTAAGTGATAACTTTGTCAATCCCAAATGATTCCAATAAATGTCTGTTGCCAATGGTGCTCGCTCTACTTTCCATTGGTTCCTCTGCAACCGCAACTCCATGATAGAGAAAAACTTACCAAAGCGACTCTTCTTCTCATATCGGAAATCTTGAACAGCTTTATTGGCAGTATAAACATCCTTAAATACCACAAAAGCAACTCCAGCACTAGGAGCACGACCTTCTTTGTATGCTGCCAACTCAGCTTCTAATTCTGCTCTCTGTTCTTGCAATCTCCTCAACTTATCTTCATCAGCATAACCTATCTTTTCCATTACCTGATCCCACAAATGTTGCAATCTTTTCCAAATACAAAAACCCCACCAACGTAATCTGGCCCAAACACCATCGCCTACACCATTATCTACATTTCCCTCGGGCAAAAGTCTGGAGTCAATACGGGCAACCAACCAAGTAATTTCATCTCTAACTCTAAGCAACTCGGTGGCTAAATCGTCCAATGCACACAAATCCATAGGCACAATAACCCTATAAACCTTACCGGGATACTTGTGCTGAAGATAGTCTTGCAGCACCCTCCTATCATCCCCCAAACTCTTAGGCAATCCCTGCACCATTATGGTAAAAATCGCAGAAGAATTTGCATTTGGGTCACTCAAATTCCCATTCCCATCCCTAAACCTAGTAATTCTCAACCTCTCTTCAATTGCAGACATACCAAAATGAACCAGAAAGGCGACAACGACAACAAACAGGAAATGTATCCACAGATAACCAGAACCTTTCGTTATATGAGTTATGGTCGTCTTTGAAAACTGGTCATCAATAAACGCAGTCCCAGCGTAGATATTCAACGGAAGGATAATACAAATAGACAAAGCGCCGATACACAGCAAAACCGTGAAGCTGCCGCCTTCAATTATAAGGAATTGGGCGGCGTCAGCCCCACAATGCCGGGCGATTTCCCGGCCTGTGGCATGCCAGACAGCTAGGAGCTTCGCTGCCAGAGCAGCGGGTCCCGGCATCCGGCGGTGGTCACTCCGAAGCTTCACGAAGAGAAAGATCAAAACGCAACACAACAAACCAATCGCCGATATATTAAGAAGGTATTGGATGTTCCCGTACCACGCGTCAGGGATGTCGCCATCACCATTCGCAGAGGGCGGAGGGGAGAAGGAGTCGTTCATCGAGACGCCAGAGAAGTTGACGAAAAACGGCAACAGAGGTGGTTCCATGAGGAATCGTGATCTGGGGTTTACCGATTCGATTTGGGAATTTGGTTGTAATTAGGGTTTGAGAGTCCAAATTGGGGGAGACAGTGCAAAGCTTTCAGCCCTCTATAGTGGAGGGACATGCGAAGACGACGAGACGATTGCCTTCGTCACTTTGATCTCTAGCGTGGAATTTCAATTGGCCCATATTTTAGGATGAGCCTCATTCTGAGACCCATCTTATTGTCAAACAAGGATCCGACCCGTTTGTAGGGCTCATAAAATTGTTTTCATTTTGTAAGAAGAAAAATAATTTGTGTTTAGTATAAATTAATTATTAAATTTAATAAAAATAATTTGATATTCATTTTTTTTTGTGTATTTTCAAATCGGAAAATCTACGTAAACCTTTTAACTAATTGTGTTGTTGACTTATTGTTCATAAACTTGAGAAGCAAGTAAGTTGTAAATAATACGCATATCCAAGTCCAACTCCATTTGCATACGTCATCACTGAGGTCAAGTGCTTGCACAAATTGACAATTTGACATAGCATCGTCAGTGATGAGTGAAGCTAAATGTGCTCTACATGTACAAGACCAAATCAAGCTAAACGTGAAATTATCTCGCCTACAAAGGGTTGATGATTACGAAATTAGATCCCTAAGCTAAGATAAGAGAAAGTTAAAGGAGCGCTTGGTTCAAAGAAAGAAATGAGAATAGGAATAAGAATGAATATAGTAAAGAATGAGAATGGATATAATCATTATAATTATGATGATTGGTTAAAATAAAGGAATGATTACCATTACCATTGATGATAGTTGGTTTGTTAAAAATATTGAGAAATAAAAATTTATTAATTTTTTTTATATCAAATTTTAAATATATTTTAATTGATTATATTTAATTTATGGACCCTATTTATAATGACATAATGTCTAAAATCATGTATATTGCAGTATTTCCTTTCCGATAACTCTTGAAAAAAAATGCTCCAATATTTTCTTGCATCATCATATCATTAGTTACATAATATCCTTAAGTATAGTTTAATCATCTAAAATATTATACAATTCATCGATATAACCATAATATCCATTATTCCATTGCTCTAATAAAATCAAGTAACATAGTTTAATACAATTTACATTCCTCTAATAATGCAAATGATGTAAAATATCATAGTTATATACAATACCTTAATCAAAAGCTTTCAAATGATGCAAAATAACTGGGTTAACATTACAAATTTTGTTGGCATCAAAACTACAAAATTCCCACCTAATACAAAATAACCTGGTTATGCAACATTAATTGCATCATGAGTTCATAATACTTACAAAAATATTAATATGCTTTCTCGAATGATTCATAGACTAGAAGATGAATAGAGGAATCTAAGTACAAAAGACCTTTTTAAATGACTTGGCAAAGCGAACAAAACTTGAACTTTAGCTGGATCATTACAGAATAACAAAGCAGCCTTACCAACTTCCATTTTAGATATGTCCATACTAATAAGCTCACTGATAAGTTCTTGCATCTTCTCATGAGTTAGGGAATCAGATTTAGACTCCACAATAAAAGCATTTGTAACAGTTGTATATTATGAGGCCATTTGTTCGTAAATAGACTCAAACTTAACAGTGAAGCTATCTAACCTTAACTCAATAGTATTCTGAAGTGTTGCTGGTTTTTTCTTCTTGTAAGACCTTTCCTTTCTTGGTGACAGGTTTTTTTGCCTTTTTATTCCATGGCTGCTTGAAGGAATAGCTGAGGATCCTTGTGTATTAGATACCATAAGTTCATCTCCACTGTCCAATGAAGAACACACTGTCATATTTTGTGGACTATTAGCTTTAGCACTTGCTTCAGCTATATCCTCAGTTTTGAGTCCCGTCGCTCTATATTTACCCCACACTATGTCCAATTTCCACAAATATGGGAATTTAAAGTTCCATAATCCAATTGCATTCTTGTGATTCTGTAAAAAAGAATTACAAGAAGAAGAAGATTAAAAACGCAATAATAAGAAAATGTAATAATTATGAGAAAAGAAACTATTAAAATAAGAATTCAATCAACTTTTGCGTTAAATCTCCTTACTAAGCACTATTCAGTAAATCATTGTTTTTCACAATTGATCTTATGCTCAATATCATCCCACTGACAGCCACTTTGCATACACATTTCAGAAATTGGATTGTACTTATTTCTTAACCATTTAATCTTAGAGTTAATGTGGGGATCAACATCCTTATCAAAATTGGGAATCTTGCTCAACAACACCTTGTGCACTTCATCCATATAATTGTTCTTAAACCTCCCATATATTTTCCATAAAGGATCACAAGCTAGTTCTTATAAAACGTCAACCAAAGCTTCAACCTCATCATCCTTCCAATACTGCTTATTCTTACCCTTCCCACAGGCAGGCATAGCCATTCCTAATAAAAGTACGACAATGTAAGAGTTATCAAAGAAATAACATATAATAAAATTAACTTTGTTGAAAATTCTAAATAAAACGATGTAATCTAATAACTCACAAACACATAATCAACCAAATAGAGATGTTCACATTGGTCCACTTCAAAAGAAATCCAATAACTCTCAGTTATAAATTACTAATAGTAAACAAACAGAGATGTTAAACATTCAAGTACATTAATCAAAATCAAAACATTTCAACAATCTAATAAGTATATGAAACAAATATATCTTAAATTACTAATCTACATCATTGTCATTGGATTTAGTTGCCCATATATTATACATGTTGGTTGCCATATTATTCCTAAATGTCAACCACTCATCAATTGGACTAATTTGTGTAATGTATTTCATTTCATCATCTTCATCACTCTCATCTTCCTCACTCTCTTCTTCATCTTTAGTGATTGACTCTTATGGATCAAAGCTCATGAACTTGCGAATCAAGTTATGTAGAAGGGAACAAGTCATTATAATGTGAACTTGAGTTTGAATTGAGAAAAATGAAGGGGATTCAAGGATCTTCCATCTTCCATTCAACAATCCAAAGCATCTCTCAATAGCATTCCTTGCCTTGGAGTGTTTCATATTAAAGTATTCCTTTGCCATCTCTGGTCGATGGCCATCGAATTCTTTCAAATGATAGTGTTGCCCTCGATATGGAGCAAGAAATCTATTTGCATTACAATATCCAGAGTCAACCAAGTAATAACATCCTTCATAATTAAACAATGAGTTATGATTGAGCAGCATAACTCAAAGAGAAACAAAATTGGATATTGTAATAGAACTTTACCTCAAGGGACTCGTAAACCATGAAGCCTTGAGATCACATCTCAAAGCACACAACCATCGTGTGCAGAGCCCTCCCAACCAGGTAATACATATATGAATTGCATGTTTAGGCAACAAACACCTAAAACATTTGTTGAAATACATCCTTTTCTTGTGCTATATCGGGCTTATCTTCATTAGGAGGTGTAACTTTAATTAGTGTCCCATTAGGTAACCCTACTAATTAAAACTAAAAGGTGATTTCGCACATAAAAGTTATGATATTAATGTTATAGGTTAATTATAGTGTTCAATTACCTGAAAACATTTCCGTCTCTCATCTTGACAATCTTGAGTAATAGGCTCTGACTTCTTGAGCAAAATATGATGCAATCTTATAATTGCATGAAGAACTTGATGGAATTGCCGACTCACGATTTCTTTACTACGGAGAAAAAGTAGGCTTATTATCCTACTCTTTTTATGGTGAGCTAAGGTGTATATGAACATTGCTATAACCTCTTCCACGGATGTGTTCCTAGTATCTTTTAAACCCACAACATCTCTTACCATATCACACAATATTCTAAAGGTTGCTCTATCCATACGAAGTTCACTAATGCAAGCATTATCACAATCCATGGTCAATCTAAAAATTCATCTCATTCTATCAATCATTTTTTCTTCCTTTGTTTTAATTTCACGAACCTTCTCTCGAAGGTACAAACAATAGATAATATAATGGATAGAAAATAAGAAAACCATCATATTATTTGTTGTTTGTTGAAATATCAAAAGTTGCTTTATTTTGTGCCGTCGTTTGCTAATAGATGGGCGAGCCATGTTGATCTACATTAAAAAAATCAGAAAATAATTGTCCAACATATAGATAGGGCATGTTGAAAAGCCAGGTAATAGCAGTAGAAAAGAGATAAAAAAAATAAGCGAAGGTAATAGAGAAACATGATCAAAAAGAAGATCAATTTCTATGCATACTTAAAACCAAATAGCTTATGTACTTCTAGCTCCCAAAAGGTGGGTAATAAAGAGCTAAAATGACAGGGAGATGACTCAACTTGTTTCTAAAAAAATTAGAATGAGATCTAATAACTCTACTCCTTTCTGAAAAATTAGAATGAGATATAATAACTTTATTCGTTTATGCATACTTTTTGGAGTAACTGTACTAATTACTGCCCCACTTTTTGAGTAACTAAAAGAAACTAGTTACACAAAAGGGATTCAAGTTGCAAGCAAAGAAAGGCCATCTCCACAACGCATAGATCAAAAAATAAAAATGTAAAATTGGCCTGCATTGGTCAAGTTATAACATCATAAAATAAGTAGACATGTTATAATTGAAGTCCCATTTCATAATAGAGCTACTGAGATTGTAAATGAGAGTGAACAGGTGCTTGACCCCAATTCACCACTAGTGATATCACGATATACAGGTATTATAAAAGCATACAAAAGGACTAAATATAAGTAAAGAGAGACAACATATAAAAAGGAGTTATTAATGCACAACTAAATCTCAAATTTAATCCAATATCTCCATTGGACATTATGTCAAAGTTCATATTTTCATGGTCAACAAGGTCAAGAGTACATAAGTTGTCTATATATCTTAAACTCATATGTAAAAATATTTTAGATAAGATTAAATAAAATCACCAAGATGATAGTCATATACTTAGGTCCATTGGATAATTGTCAAGATCTTGTTGAAATTGTAAAATCCTTGCAACATGATAACTACACTACATATAAATTCATTATTAGTATTTGTATGATAAATGGTGTGAAATATAAAATTTTAATTTCACCTACTAATGATATTTGCTATATCTATTTTTTTAACTTATGCATAGTAGAGCATGTCCAAAAGCAGGAGAAGATGGCTTAGATCACTGTCTTTATTAACTTATGCGTAGCAGAGCATGTCTAATGATATTTGCTATTTCTATTTTTCTAACTTATGCATAGCAGAGCATGTCTAAAAGTAGGAGAAGATGGCTTAGATACTTTATTAATTCAGTGATCAAACACGCATCATAAATACACCAAATACATATGCAAAGACGTAATGCTCTGATGCTTGTCAGATGCTTTTAATGTTCTTCATGCATCACGATCTCTTCATGCCTCACGATATACAGGTATTATAAAGTATACAAAAGGACTAAAAACAAGTAAAAAGAGACAAGCCAGGTGCATGAGTATAATTATCACAACCAATTCATCTATCCTGCTGGTCAAAGAATATAATAAGATCCAGCATTTAGCTATCCAGATAAAAATATACTCCAGAAACAGTTCGTAGGAACCATAACAACAAAAAACCAAATGAACCCATACATCCAACAATTAAATTTAAGCTAAAGAGTAATGTGATTTCTCTTACAGACTACCACTTCTTGGGTACCCAAAACTTCTCAAACGAAAAAGGAAGATAAACTATAACAGAACGGACAGATAAAGTGATGCAGATAAAGTGAGTCATAAATAGATAAATTGTTGCATAAGTACCTTTTCCTCTCTAGTAGTTAGTACGAAATCACCATCTTCCTACATCATGTAAGGAACAAGCAAATGATGTTAAGCATAGGAGCAATATTTAATATCAGATAATGCAAATACCGAATGTGTAGGCATCATTAAGGAACAAAACAATCAAAATCATCACCCATCAATACAACCCATTTTTGAAACAGTAAAAGATTTTTAAACAACTTGATTACATGTTATCGGTATGAAAAAGACAAGAGTTCTGATCAACAAAACAACCTGGGAATTTTTCAATCATAACATATGTGGGATATCACTCGACAACCCATAAAAAACAAAACACATCCTGGAAGATGATAATGGTTGCTTGATAAAATAAATTAATGGGCCAAATATTTTAAGATCAAGTCACGAAAGAGTATACCTTATCTTCTGGACTTGAAATTGTCAATACTGATTCACCTGTTAATGCTCAAGATCAGAGTTAAGTTACTCCAGAGCAACCACTGAGATGCAGATTTGTATATATGACGTGTAAGTATCATTTGACATATAACCAATTCACTGAATGTAACGAAGAACACCAAGAAGAAGCTGATCACAAATGGAGACAAAAAGAATTTTTAAAGTATGAACAAAAAAGAAAAGGAGTACACGGGATGGAGTGCGTGATCGTGTTTAAAGTAACGAGACGAAGCAACTTTTTCTTGCTTCCTACAATTCTATAAAGACCTGACCTATTTTTGATAGTAAGAAGACCCTCGTCTGTTTCAAGATATTTTGGAAATACTACCACTTTTTGGGTACCCAAAACTTCTCAAACGAAAAAGGAAGATAAACCATAAGAGAATGGACAGATAAAGTCCTGCAGATAAAGTGATAATAAACATTTAAATTGCTGCATAAATACCTTTTCCTCCCTAGTAGTTAGTACGAAATCACCATCGTCCTACATCATATAAGGAACAAGAAAATGATGTTAAGCATAGGAACATTATATAGTATCAGATAATGCAAATATCGAATGTGTAGGCATCATAAGGGAACAAAACAATCAAAATCGTCACCCATCAACACAACCCTTTTTGAAACAGTAAAAGATTTTCAAACAACTTGATTACATGTTGTCGGTATGAAAAAAGACAAGAGTTCTGATCAACAAAACAAAAGTACGATAATAGCTACTGTTTCTAAGGTAAGAATCAACCTAGTTTTGTTTACAGTCAAACAGGACAAAAAGAAGAGCAAACGAAAGCACAACTGAATGAAGACGGTAGAAGAGATAATCCAGACAGCTACAGTCAGAATATTTACAGTCCGAAAGCAAACAAAAAAGCCAAAGAAGCCTAACCTTGTTTTGTTTCTTTCCTTAAGAAACCCAGAGATTCTCCGGACTGTACGAGTATATTTACAGTTCGAAAGCAAACAAAAAAGCCAAACAAGCCAAGTGCATGAGTATAATTGTCACAACCAAGAGAAAGGAATTGAAAATCCAAACTTAGTAGAGCAGAAGAGAGAAATATGCAATTATATCAACAACAAAAAAATAAAGAAGAAAGAAAGAAAGAAAATTACTATTGCTACTTTGTGGTTTCCGCTATTTGGTAGGTTGGGATGACTTTGTGGAGAGGCGGGAGCAAGATTGAAAAATGTGGCTTGTAAGATCAAAAGTGAAGATGAGTATTGATGCTGTTAATTGCTTACGAGAGTCTACTGATTGAAGAAGAAACTCGTGTCTAAAATGTGCGAGAGTTTTATAAATTAATGATACCCATTCCTTTAGGTTACGAGAAGAATGAGGCATTACCTCAAAGTGGGTAATCAAATTCATAACCCTATAATCATAAATGCCTACTAAATACTATATTTCATTTCATACCCGTTCTTTTTCTTTCACACCTACTGACCATGCACACGGTAAGTAATGGAATCAAACTAGCAAATTTGTTTTTGAATGCCACCCAACGGTCAATTTTATCATAAGAGAACTCTGGTTTTTCTTTTCTATCACTTTTTTTTGACGTGACATGAATAGATGAGAAAAGCAGAGCAATGATGTTCCGGAAAAGTCAAAGTTTATATAAACTGTGCATGTAGTTCCACAAAATTGAATAAGATATTATATATTTTGAATATTCTTTGTACAATTAAAATTAAATAGTACAATTTACAAAGATGATGTAATCTTCTTTGCCCATAACTTAGTTCCAATTCTGTGAAAAAAGATCTCATCTACATATATAATTAGGATCAAAAAAATTTGTAGAAGAGTCTACTATGTATTAAATTAATCATTTACAGTAAAAATTGATTAATACATGCTAATATAAGTTAATGAAAATTTTAATAACAATCTTCTCTTTCGCGATCTTTTGCGTAAAGGATATAAATGTATTTATCTCTAAGTTAACGAGTACTTTATATAGATTCAAAATTTTCATAAAAATTTAATGATTTGATATTAATATTTTTTCATATAATTTTAGCATCATTTAATATGGCATTAAAATTAATAATTTTATGTTATAATATTACAAAAAAATTGTAAATGAAATATATTAAAATTTTATAATATGAACATCAAAAGGAGGATTTACCTATACCTTTGACGTAGTCTGAAAATGACAAGAAACAAACTAATTACTGTTGGCGGAGGCTGAAACGGTTAAGAAGTGAGTGAGATTTTGTCTAAAACAGTCCAGAAAGCAATTGCCACTTGCTTCTTTACGTGGTTGACACGTACATTATTCAACGACACCTAAGCACTAATGACATTTATAAGAAGTCTCCGAAAGAGAGAATGAAGAAGAAGAAATCGTGGAGTAGTTGCGTTACACGTGAGTTCTCATATTGATAGCGAGGTGTATGTTAAAAAAATGCAAGTCAAAATGTTTGAAAGTACCAAATGTTTGTGTATGTAATGTTGTTCTAAATGATTGTTATTGATTGAAAGAGTAAACGATACAATTACAAGATCATAAAAGTATCATAAAACAGAACAAACCCTTGTAAACATTTTGCAGTGTAAATCATGTTTTAATATTGAAGAACAACACCAAATGATTCATTTGGATTTCCAACAATACCAAACGCTCAAAACAAATTCTTTTTGGATTTTAGGCTCATTTTCTATGGTTAAATATAAATAAAAGAAAGCAAAATTTATCAAGAATTAAATGAATCTACTTATTTCCATGTAATTATACAAATATCATGCATAGATATGAAAGTGGAGCCCATGGGTGCCCATATGCATTGATGGCTTTTTGAGCCATCGATTTGATCATAGCGGGCTTTTGTCTGCCGATAAAGACCCAACAGACAAGCTTCAGTTTCTCCCGTCACACTGATTCAGAGAAACTTCTTCTCTGCTTATTCTAACTTCTCTCCTTTCTCTGGATTACCCACCCAGAACGTAAAAGGATTCAGGGAAAAGTGATTTGTGTTTAAGGTGGAGAAGCATCAAGAAGCCAAGCAAACAAGAAAAGGAAAAGTCTTTTCTCTTTTCATGATCAGAGCTTTGATTCTGATGGATCTACAGATCTATCTCTTTTAGACCCACATGTATTGCTCTGTCTCCTTCAGATCTCCATCCTTTTCATCTGGCATATAATTCCGTGGCTGACCAGAATTTCTGGAGATAACCTAATTTAACTGTGAGTTGATTTATCGTTGTTTGTTTAACTGTGAGTTGATTTATCGTTGTTTGTTTTCTTTGTATTTGTTAGTTAGTCGGATTGATGGTTCTTTTTATGTTTTGGACACTTAAAAAGAAAAAGTTCCTGAATTTGTCATTCTGTGACAAAAAATCTTATAAGGTAGGACTCTGAGGTGTGGAATGTGGACTTGGATTGGACCGTATTCATTTTTGGCTCGACCCTTTGTTGTTTCTTCTTTTTTAATTTCTCTTAGGCAGTATCAGCTTAAGGGTACTGATTTTTTTTTTCTCTTTTGCTATATTAAGCAGGAGATGAAATGGATGTCATGTTTCTTTCTCTTTTTTTCCCAGTCGTTGAGATTTTGTCTGATATTAGGGGTCAAAAGTTTTTTTTTTCTCTTTTTCATCATTTCAGTTGCATTTGGGAATTGTTTATGTCGCATAAAGTTTTGACCTTTCACTTGCTATATGTTCATAAGTTCAGTGGTTTCTGCAGAGATTTAAGGGGAAGACTGGTGAGGGTTATTGGAAGGAATGTTATTGCATCCAATTTTGGATGTGGACGAATTGTAGGCTCGTCCGGATGAGATGAGGGATGTTATCAAGGTTGATGGACTTTTTGAGGGCCTGCTGGCAGCCGTCCTCAGAGAGTTCTCACACGAGCTCAGATGCAGCAGGTCGGCAAGACGGGCTTCTCTGGTACAAAGATGCTGGGCAGCACTGTTTCGGTGAATTTTCTATGGCTGTTGTGCAGGCAAACAATTTGCTCGAGGATCAATGCCAGATTGAGTCTGGACCCTTGAGCACTCTCGAGTCAGGTCCTTATGGTACATTTGTTGGGGTATATGATGGCCACGGAGGGCCAGAGACATCACGTTATGTCTGTGATCATTTATTCCAGCATCTAAAGAGTAAGAGACCTAAAACCCTTTATGAGTTTGTGGAGTTTGGATACCCGGTTGACTGGCTTTCTTCCCCATTGGAGAATTTTTAATTTACTTTGACGCCTGAAATTGTATCTGTTCCAGTGGTCTTATTTGAAGTTAAATTAATGTTTATGAACTGATGAATGGCTTTATAGGGTTCACCACGGAGCAGCAGTCCATGTCTGCAGATGTTATACGGAAAGCATACCAAGCAACTGAGGAAGGTTTTCTTTCTCTTGTCACTAAACAGTGGCCTGTGAAGCCTCAAATTGCAGCTGTTGGATCTTGCTGTCTGGTGGGAGTCATTTGCGAGGGTATCCTTTATATAGCTAATCTTGGTGATTCAAGAGCTGTCCTTGGGAGGCTTGTCAATGCAACTGGTGAGGTTCGTGCTATCCAGTTGTCATCAGAGCACAATGTGTGCTTGGAATCAGTCAGACAGGAGATGCATTCTTTGCACCCAGATGACTCGCAGATTGTTGTTTTAAAGCATAATGTATGGCGGGTGAAGGGCCTGATACAGGTGATGTATCGTCTGAGTAGCTGCTGCAATTATGTTATTTCCGTATGATCATTTTTTGCTTCCTGATTCTTTGCACAATACTTTTCATGCTAGTATTTGTAATTTACTGCTGTATGAATTCCTTGAAACATTCTTCAATTGACTGACGATATGTACTGCTTGTGATGTTTGCCTTCTTCTCAAAAGACATATATTGTTAAAGTCCGGTATTCTGATTGCATTTATGTTAGAATGGGTTAAAAAGACGGGGATCCTCGGTATAAAAATTTGGATTCTGTTAATTATAAAAATTTAGCTGTTGTTTTAAATGTGTTGATATTGATCTTCAATGTGTGGTTCACTTGACTGATTTTGGATATTATTTATACTATTTTGAATATTGAATAGCTTATAGGATGCTCCAAGTAGATAATGTTCTATTGTTCTCATTCACATGACAGGTTTCCCGATCAATTGGTGATGTGTATCTTAAAAAGGCTGAGTTCAACAGAGAGCCTTTGTATGCAAAGTTCCGCCTCCGGGAACCTTTTAATAGGCCAATTTTGAGTGCAGATCCATCCACTTCAGTTCATGAGCTACAACCTCATGATCAGTTTCTCATATGTGCCTCTGACGGGTTGTGGGAACATCTTAGTAATCAAGAAGCAGTTGATATAGTTCAAAATCATCCACACAATGTAAGCCATCTGTTTCAAAGCACAATTGCTGTTTCTGTTGTGATATTAGTCCAATATTGCAGAAGTTCTGAGGTTGGACATTTTCTTGGAAACAGCTTTCATTGCTTTGTAAGAATTTGCCACTTTTGTTTTAACATAAAATGACAAGAGAAGAAAGAGGTTGCAATTATTGCTTCATTATATTGACTGTTACAAGTGTGCTGCAATTAACACAAGTAACTAACCATCATTTTGTTTGATTTATCTTTTTCGTTCTGTTGTGTCATTTCTGGACTTGGTACTTGGTAAGAAATGCAAGAACTTTGGTCCACTTTGTGGAGTCCTATTGGGTGCTTGCTCTGCAGGGCAGATGTGAGGCAAATATTGACTGTTGATCTATCTACTTTTCTGCATGAATGCAGGGAATTGCTCGCAGGCTTGTGAAAACTGCTTTGCAGGAAGCTGCTAAAAAAAGAGAAATGAGATATTCAGATTTGAAGAAAATTGACCGTGGGGTCCGTCGGCATTTCCATGATGACATCACGGTCATAGTTGTGTTTCTTGATTCGAATCTTGTGAGCAGAGCCAGTTCATGCAGAGGTCCTTTGGTATCTGTTAAACGGGGTGGAGTAAGCTTCCCTGGAAAAACTCTGGCAGCAACTAATCAAACTGTAGCTTGATATTGTTGTACAATATTCAGGATCCTTCTCAAGAATTTCCATCGTGCTATTGAATATAAGGGAGGAGAAGATGTTAAAAGACGTACAATGTTACACACTTTAACTGGGAATATGTATCTTCCGTAGTTTCTGTACGAATGCAATTGATAAGAGAAGGAAAGAATGAGGGGAAATGCAATGCAAAGATCTTCTTGGTTTATCATTTTGGCTTATCTTCCCCCACTCGTTTAGGTTCCTGTAAATTTTTTATGTCAAATGAACACCCAAATGCTTTTATTTAGCTGATGAAAGTTCGAACAGAGCCACTGCTGTTTTGGCATTCTGCAATGCAACTTCTTGGGGGGTCACCGGTACTTTTGATTCGATCTCTTTAAATGCTGCTATGTAGTAGTAGGTACGAGGGAAGGATGGTTTATAATTTGGAAATAGGACCCTGTCCTTGTGCCAATATCTTTATTTTATTCTAAAGCTGAAGCTCTGAATGAGAGTTCCATTTCCTTGCTGCCATTTTCGTGTTTTCTTTCCTCTGGGATGATACTTCTGCTATTTTCTTCACAGCTGTAGCCACTCCTGCTCTAGTGGAGGCAAAAGGAGAAAGGGAAAAGTTGCAATCACAAAATAGATAGAAAAACAAATATCTGTGTCTTTACACGAACTGGACTGGTGTTGCACCAATATTGATGAGTTTTGTACCGGACAGAGTTATGGGGACTGTACTGGACTGTCATCGGCTGAATAATTTAGTATCGAGTCATCCGTACTGTAATTTGGCACTGGACGATATCGATTTGCCAGTTACCGGATAAAAACGTAATGGTTAAATTGAAATTTTGAAAAATTTTAATCTTACGTGACCCTGTCCCCAATCCCGTCTATCGCTATCGCTTGCATCTCGCTCACTCTCATCTCACTACTCTTACTCTCAACCCTCGGGTCTCAACGTCTTAGCCATTAGCCCGTCGCACTGTCAGGTCCCAATCGTCAGCTCATTGCACCCACCCATCGCACTCACACCATCACACCTGCACCATCGCACCCGCACAATCACACCTGCAGACCGCTTGAGCGCATATACCAGTCACCCACATCGCACTTGCACTGTAGCCCACACGCACCTGCATTGAACCTACATTGCACCCGCACGCAAACCCGTCACCGCACCTACTGACTCGCGCCACTACACTGCAATCCACATGTATACGTGCAGACCCGATGACCCGACCGAACTAGTCCAAGGATTGAGTGAAGGTTACAAAAAATTGTGTATTTATGTGCTGCAATGATTAAGTGAAGGTTGTAAAAAATTATGTATTTACATTTTGCAACGTTTATGTCTCCGAGATAGGGATTCAGTTAAGGTTGCAAAAAATTGCAACAAATTTTGTGGAATTGTAGATTTTGGAATTATGGAATATGAATATTGAAATATTGAATTGTGTTGATTGTTGATTTGAATATTGTATTGTGCATTGGTGTTTTGATGAATACTGAATACAAATAAATGAATATTGAATTGTAAATTTATGATGAATTGTGTATTTGTGTCTTGTAACTTTGTGTTGTGTAGTAATTGTGTATGTTGAATTGTTAGTTCACGGTAAATTGTGTTGGATGAAATTGAATTGTGTAATGTATCATATATGTTGACTTTTGACTATGGAGTTAGTTTGAGTAAGAGACTAAGAATATTGATTAAAATTGGAGAATAAAAGATTGTTAAATTAAAGTTGGGAATTAGTATTTTAGTAACAATGTTGATTACAATTAGTTAAGGAAACAAATTAATGATAAGTATTATAAATTGAATTGTATAAGCAAATAAAATATATTAGTTTATAGTTAAATTATGTGATTATATAAAATAGGTTGTAAACTTATAGTTGTGAGTTGTGGTTGAATTTGAATAACTTGTGGTTATGAGTGTATGCATTTATAGTTAAATTATGTAATCATACAAAATAAGTTATATAAGATGTATATGTGTAATTGTATAGGTTGAATTGCTGGTTTTTGGTAAATTGTATTGGATGAAATTGAATTGTGCTGTATATGTTGACTCTTGACTGTGGAGTTAATTTGAGTAAGAAACTAAGAAAGTTAATTAAAATTGGTGAATAAAAGATTGTTAAATTAAAGTTGGGAATTAAGACTTCAGTAACAATGTTGATTAAAAATAGTTATAATGATAAGCATTATAAATTGAATTGTACAAGCAAACAAAATAGATTAGTTTATAGTTGAATTATGTGATTACATAAAATAGGTTGTAAACTTATAGCTATTAGTTATGATTGAAATTTAATAGGTTATAATTGTGAGTGTATGTCTTTATGGTTGAATTATGTAATTCTATAAAATGAGTTATATAAGATGTATGTGCTTTTATGTTAATTTAGAGTTAAACAATACATATTTTATGATAATAGTTGATGATGAAATTAAGTGTTCTTTATTTTAATATGAAGTTATTAATTTAATTTTGACATATGTCTTTATGCATTTTATAGATAAATGGAGAATAGTTCAAATACTCATGATAATTCAGTCGCTTTAGGTATAGGAAGATTCAGTGATTCAACTCAGGCTTATGATAAATTGGTTCTTTGAATGAAGAACCATATTATTTGTTTGTATTGTAACATGTATTTGAAAGGTAAGAGAATCACCAAATTAAGAAGGATTTAGTTGGAGTCAAAGTTGATGTGAAGCCTTGTAAGAAAGTCATGATGTAAAATGACAAATAAAGACTTTGCTTGAAGAGTATCATCAACATGAGAAAGATAGAAGACAAGGATTGAACAAAGAAATTGACAGTGAAAGTGCTTTTATTGGTAGTCAGGATGAAAATGGTGGATGTTGAAGGTGGTAGCATTATTACCTAACAAGAAGGAAATGTTGCACTTGATATTAAGAAAAGAAAAAGACAAGTATTTAATAATTTTTACATCACGATCAACTCCTAGAGCTCAGCCTTCAATTCGTAGTGCCTTACAATCTAGAGAAATGGCTCATAGTATAGACATAACAATGGTTAAATGATGGTATGATTCAGGTATAACATTTAAAGCTGCTCAATCTTATTATTATCGGCGTGTGGTGGATGTTATTGCCTCTTACGGTCCAAGATACAAAACTTCTTCAATTAATGACTACAGAGGTAAACTTCCGAGCAGCATTGTTATGAAATGAAAAGTTATTTGGATGAAAGAAGAATGACTTGGGCTACACATGGGTGTTTACTCATATGTGATAGTTAAACAAAAAGAAAACATGAGTCTATTATTAATTTTTTGGTTTATTCTGCAAAAGGGACAATGTTTTTTAATTCTATTTATACATCTAATCTTGCTTATGTTTCAAATATTTGATAAAGTTATAAATGAAGATGGGTCAAAAAATATTATTCAATTTATCATTAACAATGATTATGCTTATAAAGTTGCTGGAAAAGATTGTAAAGCAAGTATAATTCTTTTTATTGGACTCTGAAGTGTTGCACATTATATTGACTTGATGTTAAAAAATATAAGAGATGCTAGGTATTTTTTTATTGATGAGACTGTGAAGAAAGCAGAAAAGGTGACCAAGTTCATCTACAATCGTGTATGAGTCATGATTTTAATGAGAAAGGATTTCACCAATAATAAGAATTTGTGTCATCTTATTATTGTAAGATATGTAACTAATTTCTTATCACTCTAGTATTTTATTCAAATGAAGGAGTTGAGACAAATATTTACAAGTGATAAATTAGTTACATCTCAGCATGCTAAGTCTAATGTTGGATTGAAGATTTTTAGAATTATACTTGAAGATAATAAATTTTAATCCCAATGTCAATTTACCATTAAAATTTGTAAGCCTTTGATGAGGATACTTCGTCTGACTGATAATGATGAGAAGGTAACAATGAGTTATTTTTATGATGTCATAAAAGGGCGACGGAAGTAATCGAGGCTAATACAAAAACTAAATCTTATTTGTACACACCTTATTTTGCAATCATCAATAACAGATAAGAAAGACAATTTTACTCTCTTTTGTTTGCAATTGGGGCATTTTGAATCTTAATGTCTATATCGAATTGAATTTTACAAAGAAAACTAAAGTTACTAGGAGAATGTTATTAACTATTGAAACAATCGTTACCTATAAGATGATATAAGATCTCCTAAGCTCACAAATGGAGACTTATAAGGATACTTCTAGTGATTTTAGGATTCAAAATGCTATTCGTCAAAGAGACAAACTTCATCGAGGTATATATTTTTTCACTTTTGTTACTTGTTTAAAATCAATGATCACTTTATTTTATTTATATGCTACTTTTTTTGTCTTATAGTTACTTGATGAGACCAATTTAAAAGTGGTATTTCAAAATTGCAAAGGTTTGCAATTCAAATTCAGAGTCAAATGTGAGTGCAATAAGGTGTGAAAAGAATTAGAACACATTTGAATTCATCCATCCTAAGAAAAGCAATAGGTTGAAGTACAAAAGATTGAATGAATTGATCTTTGTTTGATACAATTTAAAGCTTCAAGAAATGTATGTTATTATTTAATAGAACAAGTAGTTATGTAGATTTAATTTGCCTTGACATGCCATTTGGTGCAGTGAATTTGAAAGAAGGTGATAATGAGGTTTTTCTCAATGATGAAGACTTTGTATTAAATAAGAATTAGAGTCAATGTGATTTGAGTAGGTATTCGATTGAATAAAGTTTTAAATTCTCATTTCTTCTCTTTTTTGAACTTTACTTATATTTGATGTACATGTTAAATTCTATATATACAATATAAATATAATTGTAAATATTTTTGTTTCAGATTTCATTTTTAGTTGGTTGTTTTTTCGTCACATATTCTTGTTGTAAACTGTAATAGTTAAAGAATCATGGATATTTATTATTATTTTTATTTGATATTTTGATATAATTATTATTTATTATATGATGAAATGACATTATTTTAAATACTTTGTATTGTCCTTAATTTTATATTTATATAATAATTTAAATGATCTTTTTTACATTAATTATGGTTGTTATTTGTATATGAAAGATGCGAAATATAATATTAATAAAAATAAATAATTATTGTTATTTTAAATTTATATTATTATAATTTTTTAGAGACATGATTGATATTAAATTATAAATTATATAATATAATATACATATTGAGAGACTATTTTGCAAATTTTAAAATTTAAGCAGTGTTTTATAAATTTTACAAATTACCCAAACGGTACACCAAATGCAGTTTCGATGTTGATATGATATTGTAACTTTAGTAACAGATAAAGATTTCAGATGGATACATTGAAATTAAAACATATATTTTTTATATTTAAATAAATGTAAAAACATTTTTAGTATAATTAAAGATAATTTAAAAAAATATTCAAAATACAAAAATTTTTCTCAAAACTTAACCAAGTCTCATTGAAAAGTCTTTTCACCGACAAATGGCGCTGTAAACAATTGGGGTCCTTAGCCACCTTCCTCACCTGCCACGCCCACGTCATTTTCCCGTTAACGAAAACCGAGTCTCCTACACCTAGTAGCCTACTCCCTGCCAATTGCCAAATCGCCTCGTTCCTCCTCGTTCTTCACTGGCACGCTTGCCAATCCTTAAACTGTCAAATCAAATTCTCTGTTGATTTTCCCCGGAGATAAATTCTTGGGCATCTCTCCTCTTTTTCAGCAGTCAACCAGCAGAATGTACAGTCAAGATCGAATTTTTATTTCTACTTCCAATTCCTAAAACAGCTCTTGTCTTTTTCTTTTTCTTTTTCTATTGCTCTTCTTTTACTGGGGTCACAAGGACCAAGAGCAACCATGGTTGTTACCAAAGAAAAATGTAAAACAAGATAGGATAGGTACTTACTCTGTAGTACAACGAAAACAAAACCTGTAAAATAATGAGTACATATCAAAATTCCTATTACTGATAAAGCATTTAATGTCATCTTTTGTTGTATTAGTAGTACAGATTCTACAGAAAGTCTGTCATGATCTGGTTTCGATTTTTCTTTCTTGATCATTAACTTGCTTTGCGTGGGATAGGATGGATACATATAATTCGGGTCTGATGGCTAAGTGCGCATTCGAACATTGCCCTCGTGAACACACCTTTAAGGTTTGCATTTGCCTAGAGCAGCCTTTAGTCAATTCAGGGACCAATCAATCTTTGTCTGTTTGTCATTTTTTAAGAGTGGTCCTCCAAGAACTGACGCTGATTTTTCTTCTTTCTTACATTCGATTTATATCAATTCCTGTTAACGAAACCTCTTATTACGACATCATATATCTCCTTTAGGTTTTGTTTTCTCAAAGTCAATTACGTCACTCTAATAATGTTGTCATCTCAAGATCTCCAGCCTCCAATAACCATTCCCATGGGGAGTGATGACTGTTCATGTGTCAGTTCCCCAAGTAAGGAGAACATCTCTCCCTATGAATTTTAAATTTACCCAAAAATACAAATGGTGATGTGGCGCAATCTCATATAATAAACTCGGAATAACCATACTATCGGGATTCAGGAGTCAGGCTGGGATCTTTCTGTAGGAGTAGCTTGTGTTTTCTCATTTCTCGTTTCTCGGCCAGGTCCACCATAGAATTTCATGTGAGAGAGAGAGAGATCAGTGCCGCTTTTTGACTCTTCTTTCTTTTGTTAGTCATCTCACCTGTTTACCCGCCAAGAGTATCTTGGAAATGGAGTAAATGTGATGTGCCGTTAAAGACATTTTACTAAAGATGGAACAAACTGAACAGTGAAACAAATTGGAATCAGTGTCTTTCTTTATGTGAAGAACAAAAGAACAAGGAGTAATTGTTTATGCCACCAGTTTGGCTGTCGTCTACTCTTGCCTGTTGAGCTCTTCGTCTTATCCACTGACAATGACCAGACCAGCTGTTTTTCAACTTTACTGCAAAACACATGTTAGTAGAAACTCGAAAGGCTCTTCGATTGCCAATCTCATTTCCTTGAGAACCCTTCTCTGTCTATATCCTGCCTTTTCAGTTAGTCCCTCATAGTATTATTCTCTTTAACTTTTCAGCATTTCCTTTCTGCCACACCAACCAAACAGCACTACATTTTAGCAAAATCTAGCTTCAGTTTCAGGAAAAATATCACTTCTTTGTGCTCCGGGAAAGAACACTTCAGGTGGAATTCGGCGGAGATGGGGTGTGGTTTGTCCAAGCAGAATGAAGCTGACGATGTCGTGTCTTTGTGCAGAGAAAGAAAACGGCTTTTGAAATTGGCTGTAGAGAAAAGGTACGGTTTTGCAGATGCACACCGCATGTATAATCAATCTCTCCATGAAATGGCAACGGCTTTGAGGCTATTTGTGGCTAGACAATCCTCGTCATCTTCTCCTTTTCTCATAACTTTCCCTTCGTCTTCAGTAACTGACTACCCCAACATGACCCCTATCTCCAAACCAACTTTTCTTCTACAGAGACCGCCCGAACCCGTCAAGGTCACCACTGCATGTCAGCCCACAGAATTTGAAGAAACTTCAGATGCTTCTAGGTTAGAGACACAAGAAGAAGAAGTTCTTGAAGTTGATGAACAAGAGGAAGATAGTGAGAGTGAAGATGTTGAGAAACTTTGCAACCACTTTTATGGAGACGATGGTCAGGCAATGCCAATGCCATCATCACAGAGAGGATTTGGGTGGGATTTTTTCAACCCGTTTGATGAAATGACGACAAAGGAGGTAAATTGTTTTAGTCAAAGCTGTGATGAGGATTTGATGGCTGTCAGAGAGAAAGAGGGCGTTCCAGAGCTGGAAAAGGACAAAGAAAGGGTGATGAATGAGAGTGAAGTTGTCCATGAACAAAATGGTGATGTGGATCAAAACCAAAACATGGCAGATACGAAGATAAGTGGTGACTTTGTTGATACGAGACTAGCTGAGAGCAAGGGTCTCACAACAATTGATGTAGCAGCAAATGGGAGGGAATTATTGGAAGCACTGAAGGACGTTGAGGATCATTTCATCAGGGCTTATGATTCTGGTTTCGAAATTTCCAGGATGCTAGAGGCCAACAGAGCGCAAGTGCACTCCGGTTTGGAGGAAATTAAAGGTATGTTCTTATTTAGACCTTCTTCTTACTTGCGATTCCTCTCTTTCTTTTGTTTTTTCTGAAGATTGTTAAGCAAGAATCGAGTGAGAAAGTAATGACCGAGGATCCACTGGCGAGGCCATGTTCTGATTGTATTTGTAGCAACGTTGCCTAAGGACACAATCTTGTTACCTAGTAATTAACACGAAGAAAAGATATGATCATCCACCAAACGCATGTCTTCATTTCCTTTTTGTTAATGCAGTTGTCTAATTTCATTTCCTCCAAATTCGCTTCTAGAGGATCATTATAAGTCCTGTAGGTAGAATTTGCTTAATTCGACTTGAGTGTAATCTTCAACTAGTTTTTGTTTGTTAATTTTGACTTTATGACTTGAATTCTGCATTGTTCATTGCTGATTCCTGGCATCTGAATGCAGAGAACTCAAATAAGCTTATCCAATCCATTACATGGAACCGATCTACCTCATCTCGGTCTTCGTCGCGTAGAAGTCTGCTCACGTCTTACTCTACAAATTCATCAGCTTGGACAGATTTCAAGAATGACCTCTTTGATTACTATGGAATGGAAGCAGGGAACCATGCGCTGACTCTAGAAAGGTTGTTTGCTTGGGAGAAGAAGCTCTATGAAGAGGTGAAGGTAAATCATGGATCCTGGATTTTCACTCCTTATGCCCGTCGTTCTGACATTCATAATTTGCTTCCAAGGCACTGATTCCTAACATATGCTAGTGAGATGATTTATTATACTCCTTCCTAATTGTCCTTGACATTCCAATGCCTGATGAAGTTGCATTGTCTGCTAGTATTGGTCATTACTTTAGGCTCCAGGCATGATTGCAGATACTTCTCTGCACCATTTAACAACTTTCTTAAACATGTACGGTTGCTCAGACCGGAGAAGAGGCTAGGAAAAATTATGTGCGCAAGTTCTCTAAGGATAAGCATAGTGCTGATGTGAACGACCTACATGCCAGAATAACAGTTGGAATAAGAACTGTAGAATCAATCTCTAACAGAATCCGGAAACTGAGAGATGAAGAGTTACAACCACAACTTATTGAACTGCTACATGGGTAAGAAAAAATATTTACTATTTAATTTGAAGCACTAAATGAATCTGAAAACCAAATTTACTCCATGATCAATATATTTGGATAACATTTTGAATTTGATCTCTGCAGGCTAATGAGGAGCTGGAAAATAATGTCAGAATCGCATCAAAGTCAAAATAGAGTTACGCTTGAGGTCACATCTTTCAGCCCTCCTTATGGAAAGTTCTGCAATGACTCTCATCGACTTGCCACTATTCAGCTTGAGGCAGCCATTGACAATTGGGATTCATGTTTTGCTGCATACGTCTCAACTCAGAAGGCATACATTGAAGCACTTTTTTGTTGGTTATGCAAATTCATTGCTCCAGAAGATGAATTGTTCTACAGGAGCAAGTTTTCAATGCCATCAACCCAATTTAGAGGGCCCCCATTACTTGTAACCTGTCACAAGTGGTTTGTTTGTCTACAGAATCTGCCAGATAAGGCTGTAACATATGCTATGAAAAACCTTGGGAAGAATATCCATGTCCTACGCGTTCAACAAGGAGAGGAGCAACAACAGAAAAGAAAGGTTGATAGACTTGCCAAAGAGATCGACAAGAGGGACCTGGTATTTCAGAGGGAGGAAAGGAGGATTCTTCAATCCAAACTTTCTGATCAGTTACCTGAGTCAAGTGTGCTTAAATGTATAGACTATCTGGCAGAACGGAAAAATCAATTGGATATGTTCAGGAAAAGGCTAGATGCAGAGAAGGTGAAGCATCTAACCAGTATGCAGGAGACTCAGCAAGTCACCATACATGGAATTCAGACAGGACTATCTTCAGTTTTTGAGACTTTGACAGAGTTTTCAGAGGCATCAACGCTCATGTATACCAACCTTATAACAGAGAATGCCAATGCAAAGACACTAGACGAAAATGATATGAATGTATCCCACATAGGAGACTTTGTGTTCTAAGGTTCTTGTGTGAAAGATACGTAAAGAAAGGAGAAATATGGAGGTTTGGAACAATTCTGATGACTAGGTCTTTTGATTCTCAGTTTGAGAAGATGGAAATATCAGTCGGTGAAGCCATGCGAAGGGAGAGAAGCATGAAGTTATGTGAAGGGAGAAGCAGCATTTTCATTGTCAAAGTTAAAATGTTTAATTGTGAAGGACACAAATCAAGTTCTTCATCTCAGCTTCTTGTTTTCGTTTAGTGATAGTTCATTGATGATGTTCAGCTAGTTTAAGGAGTTTTCCATGTAATTATCTGTTTCTTTTAAATTGAAAACTTGCAGGCAGTTTGTTCTTATACCGGAATTTAAGAAAGTAAAAAAAAAAAAATGGAACAGAAGATTATTGCAATGCACGAGTTGTACTAAGCAGCATGAATAATTGCACCTGAATCGGCTCTAGGAAACTTTTAACCGATCCAGCTGTTGTAACTTTTGAGTGAATGAAAATAAAATAAATACAGCGTGGAGTCAACTTGAAAGCTGGATCTCTGCTTCTTCCTTCTTGTCACTATTCTCAAAGATGACAGTGCTAGTCTCAAAACATCTCAAGGGTGGAGTTTCAAAAGAGATAGAGATGCTATCAAAGTCTATATGAAATCTTTGTAGGCCAACACCATCTATGCTAATAAAGCTTTGGGAATAATCTTCAGTTGATGAAACAAAACAAGAATCTTTTGAATTGATGAAGAAGCTATCATCATCGGCTGACAGAAGTGCCCCTTCCAGCTCTTTCCATACCTCGGTCATTGTCGGGCGGTCTTTAGGATTTCTAACCACACACCTCAGACCAAGTTGACCCATCTTTAGCATAACTCCGACGTTGCATGGTTCAACTAGAAGCTCAACATCTAGAATTTCTTCAACCTTGCCTCTCTCCAAGCTAGGCCTTGCCCAATCAATGATGTGATTTGTGCGATTTTTAGATGTATCAACTGCTGGCCGGGCCGTAACAAGTTGGAGGAGTATAACTCCAAAGCTGTACACATCGCTAAAAGGAGTCAAGTGAAAACTTGAAAAATAAGCAGGATCAAGGTACCCTGGAGTGCCTTTGATCTGAGCGCTAACATGAGATTTATCCTCAGTTGGCCCCATTTTCACTAGTCCGAAGTCTGAGACCTTGGCTTCGAGCCCCTCTCCAACTAAGATGTTACTTGGTTTTATATCACGGTGAATTATTCCAGGCTTCACCCCCTCGTGCAAATGAGCTATTCCTGCAAATTGTTTCTTCATCAGTAACTTTTCTTCTCTGTTAACCTGCAGAGCTCTTTAGTCATTGTTAGGACAAGGTAAACATACCTTTAGCTGTTCCAACGGCTATATATACTCTTTGCCTCCACGCTAAGGTTCTACCTCCTCTTCCTATACGGAACTCGACGATAAGAAGTCACATAAATGAAGGTCAACTACATCCTGCAATAAGCACCAAATTGGAGCCTACCTGTGAGGTAGTCGAGCAGTGAACCGTTTGGTGCATACTCGTATACCAGTATTTTTCCTCCATTAACTCCTGTTTGAGGCAATCATTGAACAAATCTCTTTAATGTTTTCTACTACACTTTTCCTGTGTGCATAGTTAAAGAAAGCAGCTTTACAGGAAGAAAATGCTAGAAATTTTATCATTGATATGGTGAGTTGAAATGTATCATAGCTTATTATCTGCCTACCTGATTCTTCACAAAACCCCACCAAACCTAGTAGGTTCTTGTGCTTAACTTTCGCAAGAAGCCTCACTTCTGTTTTAAGGAAGCACTGCAGATGGATCAGTTACTCGAAGCTTGACGAGTCTTCTTTCTTTCAAATTCCTCAAATGCTTGAAAACTACATCTTTAGACTAAGCTTACCATTTCTAAACTCTTCAAGGCTCTGGTATGAATCAGAATGCGCTTTCTTAATGGCTAGAGTGCCTTCTACGTCAAATGTTCCTTTGTAGACATTACCAAATGCCCCAGTTCCTATCAAACATTCTGTACTGAAATTCTTTGTAGCTTTTTGCAAATCTTCAAACTGGAAGCGCCTCAGCGGTAGTTCCTCATCAGCTTTTAAATTTCCTAAATCAACTTCCAGAAACCACAGTAAGACTGAATTTTTATCCTAGAAACACAGATTATGGAGTAAAGTAAAGCAAGAAATACATTTCCAAGTTTAAATTTATGTTCCCTTACATTGGTTGGTACATTTATATATGGCAAGAATCATTAGAGAAATCTGAACGGCATTTCTAAGCAAGCTCTATCAGGTGAAATCAGATATGGAAAGAACATCTATAAAACAAAACTTTGGCTGGATTTTATACGATGATTTGATTCACAAGTTTTAGGATACATATCATACAAACATGAGAAATACAGAAGATTGTGACTAACCTTTCATTGTCCACCGGTTCCTACAAAGACAAGTGAGCCTATTCCTGAAAGATAGACACAAGGAAGCGACTAGGACCAGCACAACTATGCTTACAAGTATTTCCGCTACTTGAAGATGCCCTGGATGGGAAGTATCATGAGAGACTGGAGGAGGAAATGAAGCTGTATAGTCCATTAAAGTTGCTGGTGCCTCTGGTAGCAAGTTATACGGTTTCATTGTGATCTTGCATATTATCTCCTCTTTGTTCTATGTCATCCTAAAGGCTCAAAGTCGTTGTTGGTGAGATAGAGACAGGAATACTGGAAAGTGTGGCGTGTGGATGGAAGTTTTAGCCGGCAGTCCATACTCTGAAAGCACCATGTACAGCTGCTTCCAAGTAGACAAATGACTTGGTCTCTCTGTACTTGGACGGCCAATGTCTCAATACTTTCTAAGACATGTACGCATACGCTATACATGAATAGATGCCTCTGCTCGTCCTTGGAATGCAGTTTGTATTATTGAGAGAAAAATAATTCCCACAAAACTACTCTTTCAGGACTTGATTCTTGTTCAACGTCCGAGGTAAGAAGTGTGTTATTGAGAATAAATGAAATTTCATTCTAGCTCAACATGTAAGGTTAAAATTCCTAAGATACAGGTCCCAAGTTCGAAGCCACAGTTGTTAGTAGAAAGAAATTTAAGGGCTAGGAGCTCTACTTTGTTGTGTAATTGAACATTCCAATGAAGAAAAAAGAAGTAAATAAATAAAACATGGTTACTGCAAAACATGAGAGTATTGCAACTTGAATCGTTTGCATTACAGGGCATATTTTGGATATTAAATTGGTGGTTTGGCAGAATAAACTATAATGTAATTGCCTTTAATATGAGATGATATGTCTTATGTTACGTCTTAAGCCACATAGGACATTTGTCTACAGCCATGTGCTAATATGAAAATCTTGAGGAAACCTACTCTTCTAAGACTCTTACCTCATATTTGCTTCACAGCATTGTTTTGTTGCATTTCTTCTTCTAACATTGACGACCATAAGATAATGCTCTCAACAGCTACGTTGTCTTATTTTTGGGTCACCAGATGAAGAAGACTCCTGTTGTAGTATATTGACACTAAATAATAGAAAGATGTCGAATCCTTGAGTTTTATTATATAGAGTCTGTCATCTGCTAGTGGACACGATTGACCTGGTAATTAGGCACTAGCTTATGAGTTTGATGGTGATTGAGAGCAGTTCACGGGATGTCTGTTGTATTTGTTTTGGCCTATGGACTTGATTATCAAATGCACATATTAGCTATCAACCGCACCTTCATTCTGATTGCTTTTGATAAAGATGAGTCAAATGCCTAAAAAAGTTAGGTTCATTAGAAGTTTTTTCTCAAGTCCAAGAGTGCATGAAATTGTATCAAGTCAGATTTACGAGCAGTTAACTCTTTCCTGGAACAGTTATCTTTGTCAAGCCTGAGGCAGGAAAAGATAACTTACTACTGTTTCAAACGCCGGAACTTTGACAATTGTGCAGGATCTTCAGTTTTCCTTTTGTAGACCGTTTCAAAGCCTTTCAGAGAACAGGAAAACTTAAAACGCACAAGACAAAAACAGATTTCGAAGAGCACAGGTCTAAGCTAAACGTCGACCTTTCTCCATTTTTATTCGTCGACAAGAATTGGAACATTGGACTAATAGGCAATAGCCAGAGTACCCTCATTGACAGTTCATTCCATCTTACAATATAGATCAGAACTCAAAGATAGCCACCCAAAGGGTTTCCTCATCTTAGCTTGTGCATAATCTACTTCAACATGATTCATTATTAGCTTTTAATTTAGGTGGCTTTAACACGAAGATCTGTTACAGAGGAAAGGTGAAAAAGAGATTAGCAAAGTGAAGCAGTGGAACGAGTTCACTTTGTAAAGTTAGAAGTTGAGGAGTATAGGGAAGCGTGGTCGTGGAACAAGTAGGAATCGAAAGAATTGAACACATGTCATGATCTTATGATAGTTAGCCAACGACTAGAAAGCCATTACATATAATGTCTCTAACAGGTTTTTCAATTGGTTAATGAATAAGTAGTTCATGATTCTTCTCCTTTCTCTTTCTCTCTTTATCCATTCTTTTTTTTGGAACATAGGTAGTATATTCATTCACAAAAAGGTGGAAATTACGAAAGAAAGTGATAATCATTTCCAACAGTTAGAGTATGTACAAACTGGCTAACTACAAAATCTATTAACAATACGTGCATTGTCTATATTCTAATTAGCTGCTTGATACTAGTTGAGATGAGATATTGATGAAACATTGTCAAAATAATCATCCTTAGCTTGAGATAAAACTCCATCCAGGTGTACTTACTATAAAGCTCAGATCTTAGTGTTTCTCATTATCAATATGAATTGTACAGGCATTGCAAAACCAGCCTTGAACACCTTTAGATCCTCCTTGCTTTTCCATTTCAGCTCAATTATCCAATACAGATAGTCTTCCCAATTGAGATTTATATCCTGTAGCTTAGATAAGCTGAGAAAATTTTTCCATAGTGGACTTGTTGGCAACACTTGAAGAAGATGCGGTCAATTGATTCGTCCTCACTAGTACATAGAGGATATAACTTATATGAGATTTGAAATTTTGTCTTATCTTTGGTATTTAGCTTTAGCTGAGTACCTAACCAGAGTATGAAAGAGTGTGTTTTAGCTATTCCAAAACTCCATATTAGTTTGTAAAAGGGGAAAATGATCAATGTACCAAGCAACATCTGTTTATGTGACTGAGTAGTAAACTTTTGAGAGTTATGTAACTCCCATCTAACTTCATCCTCTTGCCTCAGATTAGGTGAATAATCTGGCATAGAATCTACTATTGGTCCGATTCTTCTCCCTACATAAAATGACCAATACCAGTTGTTATTTCAAACAAATATGTGCATTTTGGTATTTTCAGGGATTAGCCGTGTTAGAGCTATAAAATGTTGAGTCTTGTATAAAACTCCAAGAAAATGTCAGTTGTCAAACTAGAATGTTGTGCCTTTTCCATCTCTAATGTGATGCTTGATATGAGAATGCATAAAAGATCTGGTACATAATATTTGTTGAAAAGTATAGGGTTAAGTACTTTTTTAAGCCATAGAACAAATGCTTCCTTGTTTGACATGAAACATGTGCACGCATTTTACCCAAAGACTCTCCTTATCATAGTAAATCCTTCGTAACTTTTTAGCTAACAATACTTTGCTTATTCTACTAGCTGAGTTGATATCTAATCTACCATATTTTTTGGAAAACAAATGACACTCCATTTAACTTTGGAAGTCTTCTTATCACTGAGATTTTGTCTATGCCATATGAAGTGTCTTACACTTCTGTTAATCTTTTTCAATACTCTTGTAAGTATTGCTAAGTGTGATTGCCAATAGATGTGTAGGTTATTGAAAATAGATATAGCTAGTTATAACCTACCTTTATAAGATAGAAATCTATTGCTCTAGTTAGTGATTCTTTTATGAACTTTGTCTAGTCAAAGTTTGCATTAAGCTTCCTTGTAGCGATGGGAACACCTAAGTAGTTAAAAGGTAAATTTTCACTACAAGAAATATGTAGTTTAGCGATGGAATTATTGATGGAAAACCTAAACATTCCGTCAGCAAGCCAGGTTAGAAACAGAATTTATCGACAGACCAAGGCGTCGTAGAAATAACTGTAGGTAATAATTTTCGACAAATAACAGAATGTCCATCAGTAAATGTACCGACGAACAATTTATGAAACCGTTGGTCAATATACTGACAGTTTTTAGTGCGATCGACTGTCGGTAAATTGGCAACGGTCGAATTTGTCCATCGGCATATTTACAATCGGTATTAGTTAATCCATCGATAAGTTTATTACAACATTACCAACGGTTATGTTGGTTCTGTTGATGAGTGTATCGACGATTATTCTGTGTTAAATCCTGTCGGTAAATTTGGCGATGAAATTGGTTATTCCATCTGTAACTTAATGTTAAAATTACTGACGAATTGTTGTTGTCCGTCAGTAAATAGAGTTACTTTTATCGACAACTTTTGTTTTTCCGTTAATAAATTAACAAAGAATTTTTTTTTAAAAAATATCCCGTCATTAAATTTTATTTGACAATTTTATGATTGATGCATAATTTAAACAGTTATGAATTATCTGTGTATAATATTTTGATTTGTTTAAACAAAAAGTTGATTGATGATATAAAGTTAAAATTATCTTAATTGATAATAAAAACATTAAATTGTATATAATAAGTATTTGTAATTCAAATGAAATGACTATAAGTACACTATTGATTTGGTGACGACGGATGGTCTGATTGGAGCGATGATGTGCTACCCCTACCCTTCAACTCACCACTTCATTACGAAGCTGAGTTATGTACTCCATCAATGCCTGCACTGTGCTCACAAGCTCTTGGACTTCATTGGTTATGGACCGCTTACTAGATGTTGTTGTACTAGATGTGGAGGATTGCAAATAACATGTATTTGCAAATGAACTTAAGCCGAATATCTTTCCACGACGGTCCTACCACCCACTACATAAAGATAGGTTTGATTCTCATCAACATCTTCAGACTGCTGAGACGATTGTTAAATGCTTTCTTGTACTTGGTCCTATCAGAAGACAATTCATATGTTAGTAAGCGATAATTATTAAGCATTAATATTAAACCATAAATTTCATATACATTTAGTTCTCTAAAACGGCTATTGACGAATGTCACACCGTCATGCTTCTTAGTGTGAGTGTGTAAAAAGAGCTGACGGAGTATAGGCCTTATGCCCATGGACTTTTTCTGCAAAAGGATAAAATGTTATAAGTGAACTAGAATTTATAAAAAATTCGGCAAAGTTTTCTCTATTTTTATGATATTTACAACAAAGAAAACAAGTCAACAACATAGCTATATATGGTACTAGACATTTATAACATTATCATTCTCCATAATACACATATTTTCATTCCAAAATTCACACATCAAAATTAATTGAAATATAACAAAGTAAAGAAATCAGAATATAAATGTAAAGTATAGATACTCACAAGTCTCTCTGCATGCTCGTAGTGGGTAATAGATCCTCGCGTATGTACGGGAAAACTCTCTCCCCCCGATCCTCCATATCTATTAGTAGAATTACATTCTGAAATGGACATTGCCTCAGGTGATGTCCAATACTATTGCTAACGACTCCATATTTATTCAGAAATATAAGATGGTTGTACACCAGCCTTGTGTATCGTAGCAACAAAGTCCTGATAACGTGTACGTGCTCGTCTCTCCTATATTTTATAAATGATCGCGCCAAATTTAGAATCCTAAAAAATTCTTTCTGAAACAAAAGGAAAGGTATTCGATAAATACTTATAATGTAATAATATTTATCTAATTAATGTATAAAAATTAATTAAAAAAGAAAATATTAATTTTTGTTGTATCACAAACTCCTGATAGTAAAATTCCTTTGTGGCCTGAGAGATATTCTTCCATACATAACCCTTAAGATCAATCTTCTCCTTGAATTTAGATGTTATGTTTCTTGAGCACAATCCAGATGGAATCAACCTCATATAAAAACAAATAATTTTATAACATTTTTAAAATTTAAACCTATAACTTAATTATAAACATATAGTGTTTCATGTATTTTCACTTACATATTATTGACAATTGTGATGTAAGTTC
>JAOTAY010000191.1:9732506-9756500 GCA_025629805.1 Erythroxylum baracoense
TATCTAACCAAATCTTTTGTATGGATTATAACATAAGTAAAACTAATATCAAAAATAAATATTAAAACATATAAAAAGTCAAATAATATTATATGAATCTCAAAATAAATGTAAAGATGTGTTTGTGGGTATTGTGGAAATTATTTGTAAAACATAAGGATAAAATGGACTAAAAAATAGGCTCATTAATTGATATGAAAAATCTACCTTAAAAAGTACTTTTTTTAGAAGCTCTATATTTGAGTTTCTTAAAAAGCTGTATTTTAGCTGCCAAAAAAGCTATATCTACTATAAAAGTGTCTTTTCATTTTACAACTAAACACTCCTTTTTTTTAAAAAAAGTTTTGCGGTAAAAAAAAGTGCTTATTCACCCTCCAAAAGCTCAACCAAACAGGCACTAAGAAAGAAACTACTCAATCTTTCTTTATAAATAGGAGGAACATATGAGGGAGCTAATACTCTTAACTTTACCTCTTAAAAGTCGAGTTCTTTTTCTCTATTTTATGGATACTATTAGAGGCTGGATACTTAGACATCTCATGAAGAACCTTTTATACGAATTTGAATTAGGTATAGTTCAGTTACCTCTTGTGATTCATATTTTTTAAATTATTCAATTATTAAGCTCCAATCAAGAAATTGTAAAAATTTATTTTCACTGCTGTCGTAATTAGATCACATTAGTTTTCTAAGGCAAATCCCATAAAAACACCCATGTGTTATACTTAATCATTCAAAAAAACCCCTGTGATATCAATTGAATCACAATAACACTTGTAATATTTGATTTACTTCACTTTGGCCCTTTTAACTCAATTAGGACACATTTACCTCTCAGCCCACCTTTTTCCATTTTCCATCACATTTTTCATATAAATGAATGAATATGAAAATAATACAAATATGGTATTATATGGTATAAATACTATATGTGGGGCCCACCATCTTAACAAAAAAAAAGAGACAAAACCCCTTCATCGAGAGAAAAAGAAGCACAAAAAAGTGAAGCAGAGAACAAAGAATTAAGAACCCAAAAAGGTCTCAACTTTTACAACCAAACCGAATGAATTAAAGAGGATATTTACTGGAAAGAGAAGAGTGAAGGTGACTGAATGTAAAAGTTGAAAGATTATGAAGAATGACATGTTAGGGCAATAATTGAGAAGTAAGTTTCTGAATTCTTAAATAGGTTTACTTTGGAATGTACAAAAGCAAAGGTAGACGTAAATAAGATTTTAATGTACAGGTTTTGCACAGCATGTGGTCCCGTTTAAAATTAATTACGTTTCTTTTCTTCTTGTGTTTCGTTCATGTCTGGTTAACACAAATGTTGTGGTCCCAAAGTGAAAAAGAAGGCGTCATGTGTGTTGTTTGTGCATAATAAAAAAAACCGTTTGCTTATATATTGTTATTTAAAATGCACATGACGGATCCCCTATATACCGTGGAGATGCATTATGGTGATCATTATAAGATTAAACGTAGGACAAAAACATACGTTGGTGGTGAGACCTATAACATGAATTTCAGAAATCGTGACATGTTGCGTTATTATAGGTTCATGAAAGAATAAAAAAATTTTGGTTTTGCAAATGGTGGGCACATGCTTTTTTTTAACTCTAGGCAAGACTTATATGGATGGATCGAGGTTGTTATGGGACGATGATAGTTATCAGGAGCTGTGTAGGTTGTTAAAAAAGTATAAGTTAGTGCAAGTGTTTGTGGAGCATTCTATGGACACGTATGAAATCATAGAGCATTTGGATAGACTAGAGGTCACTGAACATGAAGACAATGACACTGGAAGTTGTAGGAAAGAGAGTGAAGATTTTGAAGTTAATGAATATGCATATTATGATGATGAGGAAGATTTGGTGAATGTGCATGTCAAATGTGAAGAAGAGGAAGATAATGAATTCCAAGAGGCTAGAAGCAATGCTAGGCAGTATATTAGAAAGAGAGCTGAGGAAAGGGACTATTCTGATTATAATAATATTGATGAAGAAGAAATCCTAGTGGAGATAATCAATGAATCTAACACTATTGAAAATGAAACAAATGGTGAAGATGAGGCTGGTGAACCTAAGGTTATAAATGGTGCTAATTTAGTTGTGCAATATAATAGAAGAACAGTTGTGGATGATAAAGATGTGATAGATACTGAGGAAGATGTTGATGGGAAGGTCCCCGGTTATACAAATGATTACCTGGACTTTGATGACCTAGGAAGTTTTGAATGTACTGATGAGGATGGTGAAATTCTAAGGAAACAACAAAGATCAATGTTTTATGATCCTACTACTCAAATCCCAGTATTTTCTGTGGGTATGGTGTTTAAAAGTCAAAAACAATGTAAAGATGTAGTGAATAAGTGGGCTTTGATTAAAAGATTTGCACTGTCATATGTAAACAATGAGCTTAGAAGAATAAAGTATAGATGCAAGTCAGGTTGTCCCTTTATTTTTCATGCTAGTTTCAACCAAGAGGGGAAATTTCAGATTAAGACCTTTAAGAACAAGCATAGATGCTTTGGTTGCAATGATATCCAGTTGATTAAAATAGGAGATTTGAATAACTTGCTAAGGGAAAATTTTTTGGGAGAACCTAGAATCACCTATAAAAGACTAAAGGGTTATCTAAGAGAAATGTTTAAGTTGAATGTATCTGAAATAATAGTTGGAAGGATTAAAAAAGAGGTGATGGAGGAGGTTAATGGTGGGTTTATGGAAGAATATGGGAAATTGCATGATTATGCAATTGAATTGGAAAAAAGTAATGAAGGTACCACAACAAAAGTGGTGGTGGATGCTGAAAATCCTACAAACATACCATATTTCAAAGAATTTTATGTTTTCTTTCAAGCTTGCAAGGAAGGATGGAAAGCTGGATGTAGGCCAACAATTGGAATTGATGGTTGTTTTTTAAAACATATATGCAAGGGGCAGTTGTTAGCTGTAGTTGGAAGGGATGGAAACAATCAAATGCTTCCGATTGTTTGGGCTCTAGTAGATGTTAAGACAAAAAAGAATTGGATATGGTTTCTTAAGCACTTTGTTAAAGACTTAGACATTCCTGACAAAGGTCGGGGATTAACTATTACTTCAGATATGTAAAAGGTCTGTTTTTATTTCATAATTTTTTGGTTCAAGAATTTATGATTCACAAATAACTTCATGCATGATATGATTCATTTTATATTTTGTGTATAGGGAATTATAGCAGCAATAGATGTGGTTTTACCAAATGCTGAGCACAGGCAGTGTGCAAGGCATATATATGCTGCTTGGCAAAAGAAATGGAAAGGGGAGGAAAGAAAAATTCAGTTTTGGAATTGTGCTAGGGCAACATTTGTGCAGCAATTCAAAGAAGAGTTGAAGGAACTTGACAAGCTAAGTGATGGAATTGTTGAAGATGCTTTATAATATGGAGAATGAAATTGGTGTAAGGCTTTTTTTAGCTTTGAACCAAAGTGTGATATTGTGGACAATAATCTCACAGAGACTTTCAATGGATGGACACTACCAACAAGAACCAAACCTATTATTAGCATGCTTGAAGAGATTAGGGTAATGGTGATGACTCGGCTTCAAGTGAAGAGGGCATTTACAGCTAAGTGGAGAACTTTTATTGCTCCTATGATAGTGAAGTTGTTGGAGAAGAATAAGCTGGATTCATTTAATTGTAGATCTTGGGAATTGACTGGCATTCCTTATGTACATTGTATCCCTGCATTGTACAGAGAAGAAACTTTGCCAGAGAACAAGGTCAGCTCCTACTAACATAAAGATACTTACCTGAAGGTGTATGATCATTCAATTCAGCCTGTGAGAAGACATATTTTATGGGAACAATGTGGTAAACCAGCTCCTATACCACTTGTTATTGAGAGGAAGTCTAGTAGGAAAAAGAAAAATAGGAGGAAGGACAAAGATGAGCCCAAAAAGAATGGTAGGTTATCTAGAAGGGGTTGTATAAAGTCATGCAAAAATTGTGGAGAAATAGGGCATAATGGTCGGACATGCAAACAACCAAAGAGGCCTACACCTGAAAAGGTTATTTTTTAACAAAATTCTTTGAATATCAATGAGAAATTTTAACACTATTTCTCGTTGTTTATTTATTTGATGTGATATCTCTATTTTATATGGTTACCAGGGAAACAAAGTTGCAACCAAAAACAAAGATAAAGGGAAACAGAAAGTTGGTGAGCCATCTAAGATAAACAAAGCTTCCAAAAAAGGCATTCCAGCAATCATGACTGACATTCATGAACAAAGACCTACAAGTAACAAGAACTCAAACATAAAATATATTAATAGGTAATCCATTAAGTATAGCATGGGAGTTTTTTTCACTGATAATGGTAGTGTCATTATGAGGGTGAGTTACATGTTTAGTTTACTTAAAGTTAGTCATTTTATATATTTAATGATTTGATTGACAACTTATTGATTTTTTGTAGAGTGGTGATCGTGAAACACTAGTACCTCCACCAAAGAAAAGTAAGATAGGAACACAAGCTGATCCTGGATTTGGTACCCATCCTGCATTGAATGAATGGGGTCCGAAATGGCAAAGGAATGCTGCTGTAACATTACCAACATTAGAGCACCAAAGGCTTACCAAGCTTCAGTGTAGGAAGAAGGCTGCCAGCTATGCCAGTGATAACACATCATCAACATAGCAAAGTCACACAAATGCACCAAACTGATATTTATATATGCAAATATATTGCTACATTTTTGAACTTTTTTTATGTTATTATTAGGTAGTTGCAAAAGCTTTGCTTTTGGGTTAGACAGTATTAGTTAGAGGTTAGAGCAATGGTTTCTACAAAACCACTTCAACATTCTGCCATTTTCAACTTTTTAGATATTATTACTAAGTAGTTGTAACATCTTGCACCAATTCCTTTGTTATCAGTAGCTTCTCAAACCTTTTCTTTTTAATTAGTCCTATTCATAGACACTACATGAAAACAACACAATTGACAACGTTTAAAAAATGTCACATAATCTTAAAAAACGTCACAAAATACCATTTGCGAAATTAAAAAATGTCACAAAAAATGTTGCAGAATGTGGTGTAGGCAAAAGGTTTCTGCGACGTTTTTGAAAAAACGTCACAGAAAACACTAATATTTGGTGACGCTTTTGAAAACGTCACTGAAAGATTGGGCATTCCATGACATTTTTAGAAACGTTGCGGAAAGTCACAAGACTCGTATAAATATCAGAAAAACAAAAACAACAATTAAACAAAAGCTTAATTCCCACTCAAGATTATACAAGGATAAATCAACCATCTGAGCACTTTGTTGATTGAATAAAAAAACTTAGTACTATAGCTAGATAAACTAGACCAACAATCTTACATCATCTTCATCATTAGACTCATCTCAAAGCAACTGTTTCTGCATTCTGTAGAAAATGTTGTAACATGTTTCATCATCTTCTCTCTGTAAGACCAAAAAAATAACATATTTCTATGAGTTCTCTAAAGTTTTCTTTCACAAAAAAATCACAAACTAAATGTAGTCACATGGGAAGATGGGGTAAAGGGAAATACCCCATTCAAACAGATCTCCTGTCGCAACTTTTAGCTCATCCCTAAACTATGGATGATTATAATTGTGATATTCCACTCCAATAGACTCCACTAGGACTTCATAGAATAGCATCCAACAACTTAAACCAATAATTAAAAGACCACAAGCTTTCAAGCCACCCACACGGTAATCACTAATAAGATATCCACTTGAAAGTAGAAAGAGCACTTGGAATTGAAAATGAAAATAATCAATCCTTTGCAACTTCAATGGCGATTTCGTCAAAAACTAAATTTGACTTCAATCACAAAGCACTACGTGTCACATTACCCAGTTTTATAAATAATTACCCTAGCTTCACTTTACCTACAAAACACAATTGCTATTAAGCAAAGAAAACACAACACCGATACCCAACAGTCACAAAAAATCAGAAAATCACATATATGCAATCAACACAAAAAAATCACAACCAGAACTTCGATGAGTTTCTCAAACCCAACTTCCACAATTCTCACGAGGGTGACGGTAACAAAATTCTCACCCTCGTGCAGAAGCACGAGGGTGACTCAACGAAAATGTCACCCTCGTGCATAAGCAGGAGGGTGACAATGTGATGAACTTTTACATATAACCCTCGTGCTTGTGCACGAGGGTTACGGTAACAAAATTATGCACGAGGGTGATAATGTGATGACCTTTTACATGTCACCCTCGTGCTTGTACACGAGGGTGACTTTAATTTATTGATAATGAATAATATAATTATAATTTAATTTGTTATTAATTTTAATAAAAATAAAATAAAAATTTTGTTGAAATATAAATATAATTTATACTTTTAAAAAATAAATTATAATAATGGTATTATCAAATTTATAAAAAACTTACATTAAATAGTTTTATCATATTTTATTATTCTTATTACTATTAATTATTAATTATTATTATTATTAGTTTTCTACTTGAGTATATATACTTATTATTATTATTATTATTTATTCTTAAATTCCTTGTTGTTTTTAATTAAATAAATTTGGGGAAATTTTAATAAAACAAAATATATAATTTTAACGCCCGTGCACATGGCGTGTGAAGGAAGTAGCTACTTAAAATTTTAAAGCAAAAACAACGTCGTTTTATTATTGGACAGAGTAGGACATGGTTGCCTTGGACAGAGGATCTGGACTCCTACGGCAGAACGTTTTAGCTTACCCTTCTGTGACATTTTCTTCAACAAAACGTCGCGGTTTTTATTCCGTAACGTTTTATTCATAAAATGTCACGAAAAGTGTCACATATCTGCGACGTTTTCATAAAACGTTGTCGCGGATTGTATAAATTTTTTGTAGTGAGATTTGTAACAGGGTTATATATCAACTTTATCCCAAAATCTAGGCATTAGAAGAAACAAAGCTACTGGTTTCTGTAGAAGCACTTGAACATTCAATACAATAAACAACACTTCATTTTACTACATTTAAAGTGGGGTTACATAGCAGAATTGGGCATACCCAATTTTTTTGCATGTTCAACAACTATCATTTAAAGATAACTATCATGACAATTACAATGCATATAAAACATACAATCCTATAAAATTTCACGGCCTTCACTAGCCTTTTTGCTTCACATTCTACTGTCTGCACTTTCAGAACCACACACTCAATTTCAGCTTGCTAACATTAAATTTTAGTCTTCAAGTCATTCAACTTATTCTTTTCACCAATTTCCATCCTCCCACCAATTTGCATGAACCTGCTATTCTTCAACTCTCTATTCTCATTCCTCAATTCAACACATTGATTTCTTAAAGACAAAATCAGAAACTTAGCTCTATCATTCATTTCTCCATCAACCCAATCAAAATACTTACGATCATTCGGCTTCTGATAGTTCGGGCATCGCCAAAATCTTCTACCTGGATTCTCTTGGGTCCAAGACATTAAGACAGTAGTAGATTTTCCACAATCACAATGCACTTGCCTCAACTTCATGCCATAATTTCTTGCGAACCTTTGACTCCTTTCAGTTGAAACTTGTGTTGATGATGATGAATACGATCCACTTCCTCTCATCGAGCTTGGCATTCTTCAATTTTTCGTTAAATAATTTCGAAGTTAGGGTTTTCAGTTTGAATTGAGAATTTGGAGATTTCTAGATTTTCTGTTGATAGTGAATGTTTTATGCCACTTAAAAACACAAAATTATGCCCAATTACATTACGATTGATGTTGAAGAATTGTTGGTTGAGGATAGATTGCAAGGAGAAAACGAGATGGATGTTTGCGTGTTTTTTTATTTATCTATCTTCGAACTGTGTTAAAAGGGGTTTTTTTAAGGTAGTGGGTCCCAATTATGGTATTTATACTGTATAATACCATATCTGTATTATTTTCGTATTCTTTTATTTATATGAAAAATGTGATGGAAAATAAAAAAAGGTGGGCTGAGGGTAAATGTGTCCCAATTGGGTTAAAAAGATCAAAGTAAAGTAAATCAAATATCACAAGTATTATTACGATTCAAAAGATATCAAGAGGGATTTTTTGAATGATTAAGTATAACACGGGTATTTTTATGGGATTTGCCTGATATTTAGCATCGAACACGTTTTCAAGGCCTTGATTGTGGCAGACAGCACGGAGATGCAAATTTATATTGCCCCCTTCATGTGATGTCATTTTCTTTACCTCAAAAGGGAAGGCATTGAGCAGTTCCTTCTCTCATTACCAGACAAATTTCAGGACCAGTTTGAAGTTCGTGTCTTTTGAAGGTCGTTACTTTGTTAACAATAGTCCGTGAAGTGGAAGTATAACATCAAGACCAAACTGAACATGTGAGCAGATCACAAGGCTATCGTCCTTTTTGGGCAACGAAAGCGACTGTTGTTAAACTCCCATGATCGCTGGGTTGAAGAAATATCGATCGCATGCTATGTAACATAAACCACTAATTCAGAACACGATAAGTTCTTGCGGAGTAAAATGACAGTTGCAGAAAATTGGGTTTGTTTTGGCCATACTACGGAGTCGTTTCACTGTTGTTCCTACACGGTGTCGTTTACTTTATCACAGCTGACAGGGACTCGATATGCCCCATTGGAGTGGAGAACACACTCATTAACCTGAAGATATATTTGTACAAGAACAAGAAAAAGAAGAGAGGAAGACAAAAACATAAGAGGAAAGATAGAAACGTAAAGATCTATCCATTATCTATCTTCATAAACCCTAGTGGCTACTTAGGTGGAAGTAAACCAATACCGAAATGGGTTTGTTCTGGCTAGATCACCAGAAGATGGAACCCCAAGAACAAGGAAGTTTCAAATCATCAATTTGCTTTGTGAATTCTTGCCTCCTAATTAGAACTCTTTAATTGCTGGCCAATGGTTTCAGGGATAAAATTGCCTTGTCTTGAGTGGGTCCTCTCTTTTTTCTTGATAGAGTAGACCATGCTGTGCTCTGAACTGCAATAAATCTATACTGGTCTGTCTATGTTTATTGGATGCACCTCAAGTAAAATACAGCTGGCTATGGAGTCTACTAGTGCTATGAATCTTATCTTTTAATTAAGAACTGAGGATAAGAGTGAGAAAACAATAAGAAGATTTTGCCCCATGTCTGGACCTCTCTATATAAATATTTTGCACTTTTATCTTGGGATTTTGGTCATATAATTTCTGTTTAAGCAAATAATGGTCTCCAACGTGTTCTTATGTGCAGCAAATGTAGTCTTGAGGGCCAAGTTTTAAGGTTTTTAGGCACCAATTGATTTATACGTCGTAGCGTGTGAGAGTTGATAGCAAACTTGACCAGGTATTACCAGTTCTATTAAATCTCATTAATATATATTTATATGAGATTCATAAAATTGATTGGAACAAAATTAGAACACCATTTTTATCGTAGAAGATCTGGTGCCCAATTTGCTACCCTGAGTTGAGGTTGCTTGAGAACATTATTAAAGTTGTCTTTTAGTGCTGCTTATCGGAATTTTTGGTCCCTGTATTTTATAATTGTTGGAGGGGGATATAACTTTAGATGATATTACCAATGCATGATCCTGGAAATTCATATTTTATTGTTGCCCATTAAATTATTTTGTGTTCACTTAGGTGTTAAGTTTCAGATACCAATTAGCTTACTGACAAGTTACTCAATGCAGAGACCTGCTTTCATTAATAATCTAGTGCTGGTATCTTTTCACCAACTTGTGAGAGAGATAGGGGTAACCTTCAATCAAGAATAATGAAGAAGAATCTCAGTAATTATGGCTAGAGATATAGAAAACGAATCAAGTTCCTTTGACGTGGGATTCTAGAGAAGGAAAAATTATGGTAAATTTATTGGGTTAGTGTGGTGAATGCCAGGGATTCCCAAAATCTGGCTGACTAGCTGCAGCTGCTGTTTTAACAGAATTTCACCATGTAAAATTTCGTCCTTAGCAGGAATTAGACCAGCCCATTCATGGCGCTGGTAGTTACAGTGGTGCTGAGAGTTTGCTCAAAGCTTGAGTTATTCATGTTCAAAGCTTAAGGTTAAGGATTCCATTACCCATTTCCAATACCCTCAGATTGCAGGATAGACTTGGGACCAACCTGTGCAGTACTAAGCTATTCACAATCCAGTCCTTTGAAGTAGACTACTATTAATCATATGGTTAGAGGTATCTTGTCAACGAAGACATACACAAGTCTGTTAAGCATTACATTCAATCTCTCTACTGATCAACAAACAATGGTTTTGGAAATAACAACACTCATGATAACTAGAGTATTTCCAGTTTCCTCTCACACTCTCCAATTCTGGTTTTGGGAAGTTCAGTATGGAAACATCGAACCAAACCCCATCAACTTCCTTTTATGGGTATTTATTGCAAGAACCTGTAACGTGCTTGTCTTTGCGGCTTCGAAAAGCATAATAGACTAGGTTTATTGATGTTTTTAGGATACCTTCACTGGAGGGGATGGAGCCATAAACAAGTGTGCCTAAAGACTAACATTAAATAAGTCTCAGTAAATAGCTCCTCTCAGGAAAACGTAAAACATGTCGATGTGTCTTCTGAGTAGATGATGAGTAACTCAAGATCAAAAAGACCATCTGTACATATTCTGGAAAATATTACGTTATTCTTAAGACAAACTTTCTTTAGCTCTTCGGTTCTTTTTCCAAAGTTCTTTTCTTTGCTTATTTTTGAGTGTTCAAACAAACATTGGAAGAGTACCAAAACTATCAAATCTGAAAACTTTTTATACAGATCACTAATCTATTACAAGGATCGATCCCACGATGTTGCAGACTCGAAACACCAAGGCAACAGGGCAACGAATCATCTAGCAGAACAAAATTACAGAGGCCGTGAAAAGGCAGTGGCAAGTTAAGGAACAAAAGAACATTTCTATGTCGTGTAATTTACAGAAGCATCACAGATCCCTTCTACAAAGGGGACAAGAAGCATGCCTAAGAAGCCATTTATCTATGCAAGGTAGGTGAAACATGTGATGACAATGAGGCAAGCTTCTAACGGTCTCTCCGAGCTGGAAGTCCTGTGAGAATGGAAAATGTTGCAAAATCAATCAGTAAAGACCATTCCCAGAGTGCTGCATAATCTGTTCAGAAGGCACAACCCAAGCAAACAAAAACCGTGAGATAGGATCAAACCTGAAGGCAAACTGAACACGAGACTTTATCTCCAGAAGTGTCCACATTGTTCTTGCTTGTGATTTTGATCTTTGGGATCTTTTCAACAGAATCTCCAGGTAATCCTTTGGAACCACCAATATCAAAGATGTTGGGAACCTCTTCAAAGCTTGTTTCAACGGCACCCATCTAATTGAACACAATCAACTTGTAAGCAAAGAATAATGGGAATGCACATTCAACATCTAATCCAGCAATGTAATGATTCTTTGATAGAAAAATACCTGACTTTGCACAGCACTCAACATGGCCGGACCAATTCGCTCGCGTACAAGTCTTCCGCTGAGAAGACTCGCAATAACATCAATCTGACCCATAAGAAACAGTAAACATGAATTAAGCAGAGATATTAAATAAATACAAGATTCCTTGAAGAACAAATATATGCAAAAGACGGTGTGTTAAACCTTCAAATTTTATGAACTTAATAGTTGTTTTCTAAAAGTAAAATCGTAAGGGTTAAGCCAAGTTTCTCACCAAATAGAGGACGCACCCAATTCCAGATTCATCTGATTGCCAAAGAACAAGAGAAGCTTCAAAGACTTCAATAGAGAAAACAGCTCCTGATATAGCACCAACTCCAGCTCCTCTAACAAACCCACTCTCAGTTTCTTGGCCTATCAAAGCTCCTGTCATGGCTCCTAACAAGGTGCCCACTGCAGAAAAGAAAAATGTTAATCTTCCCAGAAAAGGTTACCACAAAGCAAAGTTATCCTCAGAATTTAAGCTCTATGCCTGTATTCTAAAGAAAACCAATAATTGTTGCAAAACGTTCTTCCTGAATATGAATGAAAGACCAAAATCCAAACAACGTTGGCTTCCAAGCAGACCCATCAATGCATGAATAGAAACAAACCAAATAAGTAGCGAGTCTTTATCGTTAAACATTTGAGATAAGGCACATAAAACACTTGTTCCTGGAACTAAACCAAAAATGGAATCATGAAACATAAGCAAACATTGATTGAAGAGAAATCTCAAAAACAAAACTCGATATCCGTTTATAACCTAAGACCCACATCAAAGGACAGAAAACAGATCCGTCACTATATAACTAAGAAAACGCAAATCTCGTACAAACAATGACAAGACCAAAGAACATCCACCAACGTCGAAGGGAAGAAAAAAGGTCATGTAAATAAGAAACATAGCAAACCTAAGGCAAAGAAGAAGGTGAAGATCGCAGAGAAAACGTTCCCAATGACCGCAGAAACCGCAAAGTTGCAAACTTCCTTGACCCTTTCAAGGAAATTACCACAGAAAAACAATGAAGACATGGAAAACCGAGATAGGTATGGATAGACGTCCATTGTTTCTAAAGACAGAGACTTTGTTAGGGATTATTGATGACCTACGGAGTTTTAGTTGAAACAAAGACTTTATATACTAAAAGGAGAGGTGGAATGGAAGGCTTATTTGGTATGCTTCGTCCCTAAGAAGACGAAACAAAAAGAGACATCATCAACCAACTCGCATTTAAAGCCATTTTATAATTTTCTCCGACACAAGTTTCTCTGTGTACCCGTTTTCTTTGAAACACCAATTCGATCTACGCCTCCATCTTTCATTTTCTCTTATCCCTAACAAAGTCCAGAATTCCAAGTAAACTCATATATATATATATATATAGGAGACTCATTTTCAAAGTGTTCTGGACAAACCAACGATGTCTTGGTACTAGGTAAATGGTTTCTCGTAGCCATAGGATGAGAAAATATGAATGCCGAATTATACGAGCTCTTTCAAGCGTTGATGGTATTAGTTGAGTTATCCTTCAAGAAGCCTCCAAGTCTTTTTATTATTCAAAAAAAAGATAATTCGCTTAAGTCTTTTTATTAATTAATGATCCGTACGAATGTCGCATGCAATTCGTGAACACAAACAAGGGTCGGTTTGACATTCTAGTTGGTCTCTTTCTGAAGGGTAGATTAACTAGAAAACATTATACAGTTTGTATATTGGTAATGGAAATAAAAATTTGGTGTTGTTAATAAAATACTTGTCTAATGACGTGTGTAGATGAAAATATCTCAAACGGTTAGGAGACGCAAGTACTTACGGATGAGTAATGGGATTTGGGGGCCAGGCCCACATTCACCACATGTAGAAGAAATTTTCAACTGTTATTGCTTTCTTCGGTGTCGGCGTGGTCGCTCCTTTTTTGTTCTAGGATGGTTTTGTTAGGCAAATTGGTCATTTGCATTGGATATAATCCATGCTCAAGCTCAACATGAGATGATCCTAAACAAATTAGTACCCAGAAGCCTTCGTGTGTTCTGTTAGTCAATGTTCCACAGATGTTCTGGAAGCACCGGTTTGCAACTTCTCTCCTTCAATATGTAAGTACTGTTCATTGAATTGTTGAATGATAAATATAAGTAAGACCATCGAATCAACAACAACCGTTCATTTTGGCTATTGAATGTCAAACGAAAGACTTGGATTTAACAATCGCAGTCTTCAAGTAGAGCATGCTACAAGAGAGACTGATCACACTGGATCAAAGATGGCTGCTCTGAAGCTGACTTTTAGACTATCCTTCTAATATACACATATAATTAAGCTTCGATAAGCATGTATATTAGTCGGACTGCACACATCCCTTGACTTCATTTAGTGGTCTGTGAGCGACATTACAAATTATAATTTCTAAACGTTTAACAAATTGGTTCCTTTTGAATCAGAATCATTGTTTCAATTGTACGAATAAGATACTTTATTTGTTTATCTAGAGTCCAGGTCGGGGTGAAAAGAGAAAGGAGAGAAGCATTCAATTGGTGTGTCTTTGTTCTCTGTCCTGTCCCCAGTCTGCAAAAGTATTGCTTTCCAACATTAATTTTCAGGGCGCTTTTAGAACTAGTTTTCTTTATAGAATAATGTACAATCCTTACCTCCATTAAAGGGAAAGAAACATACAAAACTTCTGATAGGAATTGAATGTCAAGAAAGCTGGAGGATTCTATTTCACTAACGTACAATAGTACCTGATGATCGGGTGAGTATTGTTATTGTGATTGTGTACTAATACCTGATGACTTAATACTAAAAAAGAAATTAATCCAAATTTACTGCATATTTTCCTTGTCTTATGTATTCTGATTTCCCCACTTTTCTTAAGTTGGATACAAGTCATTGCACCGTCATTTGCACATAATCTAAATAATTTATCTCGAATAAATATATGTTTAATTGAATGTAAAGTTTTTAATAAAATTGGATGTACATATATGTAATATTATAAAATTGTTATTCGAAATGGATGGAAGAGTTCGTAATATAATATAATAAAATATTGTTTAAAATAAAGATTTATAATATAATGTAGTAAAAAGTTATTTATCATTTTGCATTCTATTCTAAACTTTTCAAATCGGTGACATGTAATATTAAACTCTCTTATTTTATTTTATTTCGTTATAACTCCTCCACCCAAATGATAAAATAACATTACATTCTACTATATTCTATCAATAAACTCTCTACTAAACATAGCTACGTCTTAACATGAATGATTAGGGTTCGGGTACTGACTGTGAAAATAGATTGCTTGATGTAGTTTTCCAAATCTAATTTCATGACGAGGGCCACAAGAAAAGGAAGAACTTGAGTCCGGAAAACTAGAAAGGATTTTGTTCTTCAGGGTGTCCATGCTGCTCTTGCTTTACAGGCTTCTGCTTGTATTCTTTTTCTTTTTTAAATTTTCTTTTTGGGTGGGTAAGCTAAACAAGGACCAGGATGTGTGTGATGGTTAATAAAACCTGGAACAAGAATTGATCTACTTGCAATCTTCAACTTAGATTTTGGCCAAGATCAGTAGCGAAGAGAAGAGAGAAAAAAAGAAGGGATAATTGGCTTCAGCGATTCTCAAATACATCTCTAACTGTAACGATGTAAACCACCGAACAATTCATCTCTTGCGCATTTGGTTGGCCTACAATCAATATTTAAACGAAAACTGTGGTCAGTGGTTTGGACAAATCCACTCATTTCAAACCAGGTGCTGGTTTTTACAATATTTTTTTGGGGTACTTTTACAGCTATCTAAGTCCATATCTTCAGTCAAGTTAATACTAAACAAGGCTAAGTTGTCCATTCTGAAGAGGGAGTGAGGGACCAATGAATCCATAATTGTCAGTTCAAAGAAATGGGATTAAAGTCTTGCAGGGCAATTCATCTTGGTATTGGTTCAATCTTTTTGCAAGTTTATTTGATGCTTGTCAAGGGAAATGATTAGTGTGAGTTATTCACTAATCTCTCTTATATTGTTCAGTGAAACTACAACAACCGAATTTGATGATTTTGAAGAAGGGTTGTTAACCTTAATGATTAAATTTTAAGTTAATTTATTCGGCAGTTGAGATATAGAAAGAAGTGTCATTACACTTACAAAAAATGGGTCACTTTAAAGGGTTCAAATCCTTTACACGTAAAACGAGCGTCGTTTTAGAGATAGAAATGGAGTTAGAAACAGAATAACAGGCACGAAAACTTGACGCACGAGACAGAAATCAGTATTCAAAGTGGCCATTAGACTAATCAAGCAGTATAGGCATGTCAAGGAACACTAATCAGGCATAATTAATATGCTTAAACACAAATCATTACTCTGTTGCCATATGATTGAAGTAGATGATGATTTGACTAATCAATCTCTCCAGGTTTAATTAGGCAAATCCAAGTATCGAATTAGTTTAACGCAATTTACCAACATAGAAACAGAAATCGATAACACGTCAGCATACGACTAATCAGTCGTCAGATGAACCTTGGGAAGTGCGAAGAATAGGATAAAGGAGAAAAGAACAGGTATTCACTATACAGACAAAATCAGTTCTTGAATCTGACTGATATTTTCAATTACATTAAACAAAAAGTAATATCTACTACTTCTGATCCAATCTATAAAGTAACCCTAGCTACCCAGGCTGCTGCTATTTCATTTCTGTGTCCCAATCCATTTCATTCCTGTAACGCTTTCATCCTAAAATCCATTGCCATGGGTAAAACGAGATGTGGAGATATTTGTTATCTATTTTACCAAATTTTATTTTATTATTATTTCTTATTCTTCTTTTCTGGATTTGATTTCAGTGAGTGAAAATCCTTTCAAGAGCAAACTCAAAACGCTTGAGAAGCCCGATGGCGGAGAATTCGGCAAGTACTATAGCTTGCCCGCTCTTAATGACCCGAGAGTTGGTAAGTCATTTAGTTTCTTTTGGGTGAATGAAAAAGAAATTGTGAAATGGAAATTGCAGAAATGATGAATCTTATTCACTAAGATATCTTCTACTTTCTTCTACTTTTACTCAAAGCACAATTATATAGTATTTTTCGCTTGTTATTTGTAAAAGAAAAACAGTTGTTGTATAACCTGTGCGTTAAAGATTGGGTTTCATTTGAGTTTGTACAGTTGCTTCATTCTTTTCACGTGGACAGTTGTGTATGTTTCAGATAAGCTACCATATTCCATTAAGATCCTTCTGGAGTCGGCCATACGAAACTGCGATGAGTTTCAGGTCAAGAGTAAGGATGTTGAGAAGATCATTGATTGGGAGAATACTTCTCCTAAGCAAGTGGAAATCCCATTCAAGCCTGCTAGGGTGCTTCTTCAGGTGAACTAGTTCATTTTGGTCCTCACATTTTTTGTGAATTGAAGAAGTCTTCATTTTCATTATTATGATCACTAAATTGGAGACTAATGTTGTTTCTGTTGTTATTAGGATTTCACTGGTGTGCCTGCCGTTGTGGATCTTGCGTGCATGCGAGACGCAATGAATAATCTTGGAGGTGATTCAAATAAAATTAATCCATTGGTGAGTTTGTTATTCTTCCCGTTTTGTTGACCTAGTTACTCTGCCAACACTATTTCACATGCATTATTATTCAGTAAAGGAAAGGAATGTTTGAATTTTTGTCATTATGAGCTTAGGTATGTATATTTGTGTTTGTTTTCAATGTGTGAATTTTTGCATGTCTAGGTTCCTGTTGATCTTGTCATCGATCATTCTGTTCAAGTTGATGTGGCAAGGACAGAAAATGCTGTGCAAGCAAACATGGAACTTGAGTTCCAAAGAAACAAAGAAAGATTTGCTTTCTTGAAATGGGGTTCCAATGCATTCCATAACATGCTTGTTGTTCCTCCTGGGTCTGGTATAGTCCACCAGGTGAGGAAAACTTCTCCATTACACAGTCAAGCATGGTTTGTACCATGCACTTGACCTTTTTTCCCATGGGAATTCAAAAGTGCATCTTGTTTCACTTATCAGTTTTTGAGAGTATAAAACTTGCTGAATTGCTGAACTAGTTAATTGTACATGATGTTTGTACTTGATAATATGATATCCAGGTCAATTTGGAGTACCTTGGAAGGGTTGTATTCAACACAGATGGAATGCTATACCCTGACAGTGTTGTTGGAACAGATTCTCATACAACTATGATTGATGGCTTAGGTGTTGCTGGTTGGGGAGTTGGTGGGATAGAAGCTGAAGCTGCAATGCTTGGCCAGGCAAGATCTTCACTTTCATATGATTGCTCTATGTATAGGAATGAGTTCCTGGGAGAGTTAAAGAGGCAGAATTCATTTCACGATTCTCTGAATCTGGCCTACCTTCAATAAATTGATCAATGACTAAAGAGATAATAGTTGAATAATTTTTCATGCTGATCTTTAATTCCGACTTCTTGATACTTGTCAATAATGGTCTTAATTGAATTTCAATTTTGTTGCAGCCCATGAGCATGGTTCTTCCTGGTGTTGTTGGGTTTAAGTTGTCAGGGAAACTGAGAAATGGTGTTACAGCCACTGATTTGGTTTTGACTGTAACTCAAATGCTGAGGAAGCATGGGGTTGTTGGCAAGTTTGTGGAGTTCTATGGTAAGTATGGATATCATCATGGTCAGTCATTTTCTGATTTTGATCACTTGTTCCTGCATCTTTGTCATATTTTAAGCTTGGTACCTTCTCTTTTATATAGGTGAAGGCATGAGTGAATTGTCATTAGCAGATCGTGCCACCATTGCCAACATGTCTCCCGAGTATGGTGCTACCATGGGTTTCTTTCCTGTGGATCATGTCACCCTCCAATACTTGAAATTGACGGGCAGAAGTGATGAAACTGTAAGTGATTAATGAAGCTCTTTTGGACCACCTGCATCCATTTTGTTTACTAACCTGAATCATACTAATGCAGGTTTCCATGATTGAATCCTATTTAAGGGCTAACAAAATGTTTGTGGATTATAGTGAGGTACCACGCTTGTGAAATTCAGCAGTTCTAGCTTTCTTGTTCAGTGCACTTAATGATATTATTTCTTACTGCCAAATCTCTATCCAACTGCAGCCTCAGATTGAGAGACACTACTCATCAAATCTGGAACTTAACCTTGAGGATGTGGAACCTTGTGTCTCGGGACCTAAACGGTAGAACTGTATACATATATGTCTTAGTGAAATGGTTATTTTCTTCGTCTATAGTGCATGCCTTTATTGTTGGGTATACTTCAGGCCACATGATAGAGTTCCATTGAAAGAGATGAAAGCTGATTGGCATTCCTGTTTAGACAGTAAGGTTGGCTTTAAGGTGAGTATTAAAAGGAACACCATCAGTGTGTGGGTTACTATGAAGACTTTCCATGAGTTTGTGATTGTACCAAATAGATATTGCAATATGCTATACACTTATGACATGGCTGCATGATTCTGTGATTTATGTTGTCAGCGTACTTGCCTTTACATACTACTTTTAATGAGTTTATACTTGCAAAAATTGATGTACCAAATAGATATTGCAATACGCTCTACACTTCTGATATGGCTGCATGATTCTGTGATTTATGTTGTTAGCGTGCTTGCCTCCACATGCTACTTTTAATGAGTTCCTACTTGCAAAAATTGCCTCCAATGATGTTAAACTCATGTAGCTAATGGATTTATGTCCTACCAGAGAATGTAGCGATTACAAAGATATTCATGTTTATCTAGTCTAGGAAATGGACTATCTTGGGTTTGCTATGTCATGGAGCTCAGGAAAGGAATAACCAACCTAAATTTAGACGGAAAAGTTGAGTTGGGAGATATGAATTCTATAAATTTTGTCGTATTGAGAAGCCTGAGTGTGCTCATCTGCCATGTTATGACCTTCTGCATGACCTTGTAATTGTATCTTCATGTACCCAAGCCCCAATGCAGCAACTCTCTCGTCTCTCATTTTTTTTCTCTTGCATGGGATTCAGGGTTTTGCTGTGCCAAAAGAATCTCAAGCCAAGGTTGCAGAGTTCAATTTCCATGGGACTCCAGCACAACTGAGGCATGGTGATGTTGTTATAGCTGCTATCACTAGTTGCACAAATACCTCAAACCCAAGTGTGATGCTCGGAGCTGCTGTGGTTGCCAAGAAAGCTTGTGAGCTAGGATTAGAGGTTATTTTCCCTTCTTTATACCTTCAAAGTATGATTAGAGTGGCTCCTTGATATGAATTACAGTTTCAATATTAAAACAAACTATGATTCTTTGATGTGCAAAGTTATGATTCTTTGATTAGAATAACAGTACTATCTCTCAAGAACTCTACCTATAGGAGCTGATAGAATCGATACTGCCCTGTGGATTAAACTATTGTGAAGCTTTTTTCTTCTTAATATAGAATATCTTATATGTCAAGTATGTGATACAACATGTAATATATTTTTCATTCTTTTTGTTGAACAATGAGGTGGCCATATTTTAACTTCATTCTACTTTTATCAGGTGAAACCATGGGTTAAAACCAGTCTGGCTCCTGGTTCTGGGGTTGTGACCAAATACTTGCAGAAGAGGTACTGCTTCTTAGGTCCCACAAATCAGAATATTGCACATATTGAAAACGATTTCTAAGATTTGTACTGCTGCAGTGGCTTGCAGAAGTATTTGAACCAATTGGGGTTTCACATTGTTGGTTATGGATGTACCACTTGCATTGGAAATTCAGGAGATATTGATGAAGCAGTGGCATCAGCTATTACTGAAAATGGTTATTGTTTTCTTCTCTGCATTTGATAGTTATTACAAAGTTTCTTTAAAGAGTGTCAATCTCACTCCTCTCCCACTCAATGCTTTTGATTATTATGTTTACTGGTGTTGCTTTGATGGGGTTTGGGAGGAGGGGAGTGGGGTTTCTCGTAGAGTAAAAGAAAAAAACAAAAAAGAGATAAATCTTCTGGAAGTACCTTCAAATTAATATTAATTTGCACCCTCTTCCAGATCTAGTTGCTGCAGCTGTGTTGTCTGGAAATAGGAACTTTGAGGGTCGTGTGCATCCTTTAACGAGAGCTAATTACCTTGCTTCACCTCCACTTGTTGTTGCTTATGCACTTGCTGGAACGGTACTAAAGCTGTACTTTTCAAACACATACCTGTGGCTGGAGAATTTTGGATTCACAATTTAAGTAAGACTACTGTGTGACATACATGGAAACAATTTTGCAGGTAGATATTGATTTTGATACAGAATCAATAGGGGTTGGAAAAGATGGACAGAAGATATTTTTCAGAGATATTTGGCCATCAAATGATGAAGTTGCTGAGGTGACCATTTTAACCTCCTTTAATTTTGTAACTTATATTTAATGAGCCATTCTGACCACTAAATGAACTTTTAATTTTGAATGATCTACAGGTTGTACAATCAAGTGTTCTGCCTGATATGTTTAAGGCTACATATGAAGCAATCACTAAAGGAAATCCTATGTGGAACCAATTGTCTGTACCATCTGGTACTTTATATTCATGGGACCCACAATCAACTTACATTCATGAGCCTCCATATTTCAAAAGTATGAGCATGTCACCGCCCGGCCCACATAGTGTTAGGGATGCTTACTGTTTGTTAAACTTTGGGGACAGTATTACGACCGACCACATTTCACCAGCTGGTAGCATTCATAAAGACAGTCCTGCAGCCAGATATCTAATCGAACGTGGGGTGGATAGAAGAGACTTCAATTCTTATGGAAGTCGCCGTGGTAATGATGAGGTGATGGCTAGGGGCACTTTTGCAAACATTCGCCTCGTCAACAAACTATTGGGAGGAGAAGTTGGGCCTAAAACAATACATGTACCTAGCGGAGAGAAACTATCTGTTTTTGATGTTGCCATGGTAATTTCTTCTAATTGCATCTTTGCTCGTTCCTATTTGTCAAGGACCATTCTTTTTTTAAATAAATATCATTGCAAATAATAGTTTGGCCTACTGTTAGGTCACAACTAAAGTGCCTTACAAGGGCACACATTCATTGTCATTGAAACTAAGTTGACCATTAGATTTCAGGAGACTTCATTTTCAAGTTAATCATGTATGGGGTCAGCTTGACCTTTGGAGAATATTTTCAAGATTCCTTTTTTCAATTTTACGTGCGAGTCCTGTTGATTTCATTTAGGTAGAAAAGATTTCATATTTTATTTTTTATTGCTCACATTGACAGAGATACAAAAGTGAAGGGCATGATACAGTTATTTTGGCTGGTGCTGAGTATGGGAGTGGAAGTTCTCGTGACTGGGCTGCCAAGGGTCCAATGCTACTGGTATTTCTTTGCTCTCAAATTAATTCGTCTAATTCCTGAAGAAGTTTTAACCTTTATACTAATTAAATTCCTATTGGTCCAGGGTGTGAAAGCAGTGATAGCAAAGAGCTTTGAGCGGATTCATCGCAGTAACTTGGTGGGAATGGGTATTATTCCATTATGTTTTAAATCTGGACAGGACGCTGAGACACTGGGCTTAACTGGTCATGAACGTTATACCATCAATCTTCCATGCAGTGTGAGTGAAATTAGACCTGGTCAAGATGTCACTGTGGTGACGGACAATGATAAGTCATTCACTTGTACCTTGCGTTTTGATACAGAGGTAATATGGTAACTCTAAATGGCATTCTGTTCATTAGTTTCGTATATATATATATATTTTTGGTGTCCTTAACTTTGGTAATTTTGATGTAGGTTGAGCTGGCATATTTTGATCACGGAGGCATTCTACAATATGTAATCAGGAATTTGATTCATGCTAAACATTGAATCGATCTACAGTTAAATTGATGTGCATGGCTGCTGCTGCCAACCAATCATAAAATAAATATGGGCAACATGTATTAAGGGTTGAAGATTTGGTTCCCCAATGGACACTTTTTTCAGGAATAAGTCAGAACTGACTGCTGGAAAGTTACGATTGTAGAATTGCGGACATTAACTGTCTTTAGCAGGTCGCGTTTCGTATCCAGTTTCAATTCGATTTGGAAACCTTAATTTATTAAACTTTGGTGACATGTACTCCTTTAGCCACTATACCAGTTTATATGAAAACAAATCTTCCAAATTGGTTTTTAAGTTGACAAATTGTGTTTAAATCAAAGTACGGCTTTTTTGTTGTCTCAAGGCAGTTCCTAGAGTTGTGATTTATGTTTAGAAACGATATCACATTGGCACTGGGGCAGTGAATAAGTCTTGCAGAACAACGATATCACCCAATTTATAGGAAGATAGATGTCTGAAGATTGTATATTGATAGGGGACAGTTCCGCCCCTCCGTTGGGGGCGAGCCTTCTGGTCAATAAGGAAGGCAATGTCATCCGTCTCCAGTCCGCCTCAGCCTTCAAGTTAGTAGGTATAAAGATAAATTTGAGTTTGGATCAAGCTTTGTGTTACATCTGACCTGATAAACAATCTCGGTCTGATACAGGCGAGACTAGGAGACACCACCCGGCACAAGACTACATGAGAAGCCATATTGTTATCTAGAGTCAGCATGCTCAGCTCAATTTAGTCCAATTTCTGTTATTTGCATTTCCGTATTTTCTGCCACATTTCTCGCTATCTCTTTATTTAAGCTGAAGGGGACTGGATAAATATTACCTTAAGGTCTTGTTTGGTTGGCATGGATTCTTACTTAGGAAAGTAATTTTTTTCTTAAAATTTATATTATTATGTTTGGTTCATTTTTTTAAGTAGTTAGGAAAGTAAAAACTTTCCTAATCTAAGGAAAGTAATAGCATTTTCCTTGGATTCTAAATCTCACTATTCCTTTGGTATTTAGATTACTTTCCTTAGAAATTTAATCTGAAAAATAGACTAGCTAATTCAACTCTTCCTTCTCTCTCAACTCTACGACAACTTTTTTATAATAATAATAATAATAATAATAATAATAATAATAATAAAATCAATAATAATAATAAATATAATTGATAAAATTAATAAAATTAATAATTAGTAGAAAATTGACAATTATTATTATTATTATTATTATTAAATTAATAATAATCATAATAATAAATATAATTGATAAAAATAATAAAATTAATAATAAAATTAATAATTAGTAGAAAATTGACAGTTATTATTATTATTATGAATACTAAAATTAATAAGAATAAAAATAAAATAAAAATAAAAATAAAAATTATTAAATTAATAATAATAATAATAAAATTAATACTAATAATAAAATTAATAAGAATAATAAATTTAATAATAATAATAAATGTAATTAATAAAAATAATAAATTTGGTTATAATGAAATTAATAATAATAATTAATAATATTAAGAATAATAAAATTAATAAGAATAATAAATTTTATTATAATAATAATAATAATAATAATAATAATAATAATAATAAAATGAAATGGATATAATAATAAAATTAATAAGAATAATAAATTTAATAATAATAATAAATGTAATTAATAAAAATAATAAATTTGGTTAT
>JAOTAY010000191.1:9770577-9792566 GCA_025629805.1 Erythroxylum baracoense
GGAGTGCCAATTTCATCCAAAAAGTTGAGTTATAAGGATTGTCTTATAATTTTAGAAAAATATAAGAAAAGGATTAATGAATGGCAGAATAAAACACTCTTCCAAGCTACTAGAGTTTAGCTTATCCTATCAGTTTTGAACAATCTCTATTCACAGTGGAGTTCTCATCTGCTTCTTCCTAAAAGGATCATCAAAGATATTGAGAAATTCATCAAAAAATTTCTATGGTTGGGTAAATATAGTAATCCTAAAGGTGCTAAGATCAAATGGGAACAACTCTACTAGAGAAAGCAAGAAAGTGGACTTGGTTTGGTTTCAATTTAGTTACTCTAGACAACACAGGTCACTAAGAGAATTTATAGCCTATTTAATGATAAAAAATCATTATGGAGCAAATGGATGAATGAATTCTACTTAAATAATTCTAGTTTGTGGAAAATTTCTAAAACTAAGAGCACTCTTGGCCCTTAATTGACACCATTTCTAGTTTGTGGCAAATTTCTAAAAAGCAAGAGCACTCTTGGCCCCTAATTCACAGCCTTAGAAAGAGGTAATTGGTGTATTCATTCATCACAATTTAAGTGGGGAATGCGGAGAACACTTGGTTTTGGTTTGATCATTGGTCTATCCAAAGCCTTTTATATTTGAGGGATGATTTAGCAACACTCTTAGTTGGCATACCAATTCATGATAGGGTCAAAAAGGTTATTTCTCATAACTTTTGACATTTCTTTGAAAAAGGGTTGATAGGCTCCTGAATTACTACCCTAACTACTTGCCTAATAGTGCACGAATTGATAAACATATTTAGATCCTTAATAGAAATGGTTCTTTCACTAACTCCTTTTGCATTAAAACTTTTGAAATGTTTCTAACTTTCCCTGGATAATAGTCTTATTCTGTCATTTTTGTTATATAATTCCAAATAATTAGGCATTGCCTTGCAATCCCTCTTTCAATACATTTCATGACTCTCAATGAATTCATTATTTTTCAAAAAAATTAACTCATAATATCTGCTTATATATTACGTATTATTCTCTCTTTTTTAATAACATATTTAATAATCTCAAGTTAATATTTGTATCAAAAACTATATAAAAATAGTGAATAGTAGTTAATGGTACAAATATTAATTAACATAATTTTTATGAATTTTTTCTTTTTTCATAAATGTTATCACTATAACTAATTGATCCCACATCTTCTAAACTTTCAATATCAATCTCTAGCTAAATTAATAAATATTAAAATACTCTTAAATTATTAATATAAATATTACAAACTCAAAATTTTGAAAGTTCATGTTATGATTTTAAGGAAAAGGCTAGTTCTTGACCATCTAAAAGGTGCGTTCTTGACATTCAATTTCAAAGACTATTTCTTCATCAATATAAGGGTGAGTTGTAATATGTAACATAAGCCTTAGAAACATATCCCTAATCGAATGTGAAAGGAAAATAACGAAGAAATGCAAAAATACCTAATTTCGATTCTGTAACTTCGTTTGCTCAAGGTTACATGCTCTAAGTTTTACTAATTTTAACCTTAGTAATTACCGTAAGTGCACGGGTCGTTCGTGTAGTACCTAAGGTGTCGATCCCACAAGGAAGGGCACTAGTCCTAAAAATCTTAAGGCAACTAAGTTCGCAAAACTTAATTAAACAACAACTGCAGAAATTAAACTTAATCAAGAATCAAATATGAGAAATTAAATCACCAAAAGAATGAACAAAATAGCCAACTCACACAAATAATTTGAAAATCAGCCTAGAAGTGATCAATTGAGAGAAAGGTGGAATTTATTCGAAATTAAAGAAAATCTATCCAATTATACAATTTTAGATTTAACAGGCCTAGACGATCCTAGGGTGAATTACTATCTCTCAAGTTATAATTCTTAACCCTAATTAATAATCCCTAATTCAAATTACGGAAATTGTGATCTCTCGATCCACAATTAGTCTAAAACCTAAATTAGTTCTAACATTGTCTATTAACCTACTGGGCTCTCATTACACGACTCTACCGGTTTGATTTAATTCTCTACTTATCGATTTACCTAACTCTTGATAACCTAAATTGATGATTTTCACCGGCTCACCCTCTCAGTTTATTGCCAAGTTATGAAGAATCAAATTGAATCACAATTAAATAGAATAAAACACAATCAAATCAATTTTATTAATCTCAAAAACAAAAAAACTTGAAGGTGAGTTTAGACATAAAAATTAACACTCAACAACAATATTTCTAATCAATCTCCAAATTTCATACATTAATGAAATCGAAATAAAAACTAGAACATACTGTCGGAATGGATCTTGGAGGTCGCGACTGCGGGAAACCACCTGTTCTGGGAAGTATGACATGTCAAGCATGTCTCTATGCCTCTCTTTCTTTGTCTCCTTCCTCAATCACCTGATCTCTATCTAGGTCTCTCTCAGATTTTTGGCAGAGTCTCTCGCTTTTGTGCAGCTCTTGGCTCTCTAATCTTTGCTGATGACTGTCACATCATGTATTATTTATTCTGTGGAAGTCCTAGGTCAAACTCGGGGTTGAAACGATCTAAAAGATCACTCAAAATTTGAGTTTTCGTGTCAGTCTAACACAGGGCACGATCATAGCCCTACCTGGCATAATCGTGGCAGATGATTTTCCCTTTCTTTCACGATCGTGGCCTGACTTGACGCCCTTTGTCACGATCGTGGCCCATGAAGCACGATCGTCAACTAGTTGCTGCTGACTCTTCCTCTTCTGTCACGATTGTGGCCAATGTGCATGATCTTGGCCTATGTCTTTTAGCCCAAAACTCTTTATATCTTCACGTTCTTCCCTGTTTAACCTGCAACACTAGCACACACGTCAAGGTACCTCAAAAGTATAGAATTTAAGCTCAAAGATTCAAACTAACCCATAAAAAATAATTAAACACAAAAACTAATATAATTAAACCCTAAATGCCTACTTAACACTCAATTGAACATAAAATGCATAACAAATTAAACCCTAAAACATCATACAAAATACTATTATCAAACTTTCCAACAAGCTTTTCGAAGCCATAACGAGTGCAAATCTACAAATACCTTCACAAGAGTTGCTCACCGCAATGCTATAAAGCCTTTCTGTATATGTGAACCTCTGAATTGGACATAGTATCTGTACGTTCACGATTTGCTATAACAACTACAAGTGACCTTAACCTTTTATATGTAGCATCCACATCAGGCCTCCCCATCATGTGCTCAATGACACTGATCGGGGTCTATTTTCGTCCTAGACTTTGTCCTATTAACCCAGATCCTTTATTGGGCCACTTTATTGTCTTTATCTGGATCAAATTATGTAACTTAACCAATAACTTATTTAAAAACTGATAAAAATGAAATTAATTGTTGTCCACCAAATGGGAAAATATCTAACATTCTCCCCTTTGGATAATAATCATTTGCACTATTGACTCAAGTTAAACTGTTCAAAATGTAGCTAAGTGTTGATAGATTGTAAAACCTATCTACTTGTTTTACGCTCAAAAATCACAAGTGAACAAGTCATGACTTCTAGTTAGAAAGAGCAAATATCGATCCCACAGGGATTGATGCCCAGACACTACTTAATTTAGAAAAGACTTTGTTTAAGAAATAAAATTATTTAATGCAATTAATCTTGAAAATTAAACTAAAATTAAAAGACTAATGTAAACAATGGACAATACCGCAATTGCAGGAAATCTGAATTCAAGGATCTAAATACTAAAGATTACTTTTTCCTTAATCTGTCTCCCTCATATTTTATTGATTGAATTGTGTCTTACCCTAGATTTTTGAATGTATTAATTACCCTCTCTCAAGGTGTAACTATTTTTCCCTAATTGAAGTGACGGTAATCGATTAAACGATCTCTCAATCTACCCAATGACTCTACCAATTTAACTAGTTATTACAATATCATATGGATGATTAATTAATTAATTGAGATCTCTCTTCTAATTATTCAATTGATATAATAATTGTTAATCTATAGGTCGCCAACTTTTTTTGCACAATATTACATGATTTTTATCTCACTCACTCTCTCGATTTGTTGCAAGATGACAATTAAGAATAACAATTATCAAAGACACTCCATTCAATTCAATAAAACATGAGTTTTGACAAAATAATGAAAAAGTAATCCCTAATATGAAATTAACCTAACATGGTCTCCATAACACTATCAACATTCAAATAATCCATCTTTACAAAGAAAGGAAGAGATTAAAATGATGGAAAGTGAATAAGAAAAGTCCTCCTCTTTTTTACCAATATCTGGAATTTTGGTATTGATGTGCTGTTTTGCCCAATCTTGATGATGATCCTTATTTTTAATCCTTCCTTGATGCTCCAAACATGTGTTCTTCACCCAAGGATGGTCTTTTTACAGGTGGATGTTGTCTCTTCCAAGATGGAGGCTTAATGATCCTTTTATAGTCCAAAAATCCTAGGTTTAATAAAGCCTTGCAGATTGCCTCAGATTACAATTCCCACGTCTGTGGAAATCTGCATGATTCCCATAAGCATGGGAATTACAGGCAGAAACATTCTTTCTTGATTTCCCCTGTCTGTGGGAATTTTTATGATTCCCATGAACGTGGGAATTGGACACATGTGTGATCCTCTTATCTTCTCTTCTATACTCTCTTGTTCATCCTCCAACTTACTTCCATTCTTGCCCTCAATTAGCATCCAACACACAAGAACACAATGGAAATCAAAATTAATGAAAACATGCAACTAAATCTAAAACTAGAGCACCAAGCAACAATTATGCAAGAAAACATATGCTAATTACCTATAAAAACATATCTTAATGCATACCTATCTACATCCCCACACTTGAATCTTTGCTTGTCCTTGAGCAAAATAAATACAACCAATCAATTCAACCACTTCATTTTCGCAAAGAACAAAACACACAATCCCTCAAATTCAAGCCAACTTAAGTATCAAGTTAATGCATATATCATGACTACTTTTTTCATTGGTGTACACAAGCAAACTCACAATTTGCACAATCATTTAAAGATACGTCTAGATACATAAATGAATTTTCCTCACAATTTTCACTCATTTCGCTCAAGTGTTTGAGGGTTAGTGTTTCACTCAAACTTCCTATAGGAAACTACACTACCATGGGCTTGCTAATACACCAATTCTCCTCTACAATGATTGCATGCATAAATAGATCAAAAGGACTTGATTAGGGTTGTAACGTGGTAAAGGTTAAGGTGGGTCAAAAGAGAGGGAAAAAGGTTAAGCACAAGCATAAGTAGAGTAGGAAGCATATAAAATGGGATAACAGAACATAACTCTGAGAAATACACCAATATTCTGCACTTATTAATGTTACTCAGTTGTCCCCCTTTTTTTCTCTTCTTCTAATTCAATTTTTTTCATTTTTCTTTCTTTCTTTTCATACATGGAAGAACTATGAGTCCACACTAGCACTATATACAATTTAGTCCACAGGTAGATATGTACTCAACTTATCTCCGTATAAATTTCATATAATCCCATCTAAAATTGTACTTAATACTCTACTATGCTTGTGAAAAGGTTGGATAATGGGGTTTAAGGTTTTTTTAAATTTCGAGTGTTTTTAAGAAACAAAAGGTTAAGGCTCAAAGGGGGTAGCAAGGGATAATCACATGTAGGTCATTTAAGCCAAGGGTTATCACAAAAAGGGCCTTTATCATCTTTATTAAGCATGCATCTAGTAGACTCAAACCGATTCAAAGCAATTTCTGAAGGTAGTAACCTAAAGAAGTAACACTCGACAAAGAAATGAAATGACTATAAATGGAGTCATATGGCTTAATCCTCACTTTGGCTCAATTGAGAACTCATTATGCATCTCTACACTACCTCATTGCTCATATGACAATTTGTGACTAAGCTTATGCAACCAACTATATTTCATCACTCTATATGGTTCACTTTCTACTTAAATGGCCTAATTTTAGTTCAAGCATGCATTCAATCTAATTCCAACTACATGACAGAATTTTCATGGCAATATTTATCAGATTGATTTAAATGTGGTTTCATTGCTAACACAAAACACATACAATATGCCTAAATATGCATCTTATTTAACAAAATGCAAATAATGTAATTAAGCAAGTCAATGTCACCTCCCCACACTTAAAATTTCACATTGTCCTCAATGTGATAAAGCAAGAACCAAATAAAGGAAAATGACATCAAACCACACAAAAGAAAATGAAAATAAACCAAACAAAAGAAATTAAAACAATGACTGGTATGAGAATAAACAGAAGATACTGAAGTCAAAACACAATTAAGGAAATTGAAACTAAACAAAAGATATAGCATGCTAACAATTAATATGAAATCAAATACACATGAAGGAAACTGCATTCACACACATGAAATAACAAGCAAAAATCTAGAAGGTTAAGGGAAAAGAAAAGCTTATTCCAATGGTGTTGGCGAAGGTGTTGGCGAAGGGGCTTCCAAGTTATTCCTCATACAGAAGTTGAGGAACCTTTTCTTAAAGTTGCGTTGCTCCTTGTAAACCTGCCACATTTGGGTGCCAAATTCATTAAGCTAAGAGGTTATTTGTTGATGATTTGCAGCTATTTGTGTAACATCCTGTTTTTATACTAAGGGTTAGAACCGTAGATTTCTGTAATTGAGAAATAGCAATGAGATATTAGAAAATTGCATTTCATGCTCATGCATAGTGTTAGCATATATGCACGTGAATTTGAATTTTTGCACACATTAAAATGATTGTACATGCATTCATAGACATTCCAGGTATAATTGATTTATAATTAAATTGTGAATGTTATTTTGTTGAAATTGTGGCTTTTATATGTTAAAAATTGATTTGGAGAGTGTATTTAGTAATTTAGAATTTTTGGAGGTTTTTAGAGAAATTTCTGAAATTTTGGGTAAGTTTGGGCTAGGCAAAATGCTAAGTGGCAAGACAATTGATACATAGCAGTAGAATTAAGAGTCAAATGGCATTGAAAATTTTTATAAATGACATTTGCGATTAATGACATATGTCGTTTGGAGACAATTGGAGTAGAAATTGGAGTTGATTCGACAAATTGAATGAGAAAACCTAAGTGAACCTATAAGGAGATGGCAGGTGATAAGTGAAAATGTCACTTGCCAAGCAATGTCTTAAAAACCTATGATGCTTCTTAATTGAAAGATCAAGTTTAGTGTTTTGTCTTACTTCTCTTCTTCCCATTTTTGTGGTCTTCTCTTCTCCTTCTTCATGAAGTGTGTTGTCAACCGTCATCAACGTTGAACCTTGCTTCCATCTTTCAATTTCTACCTCCATTTTATTGTTGCTTTCATTTACTACAAAAAAACCCAACCAAATCCACCCTAGAATGATGATGGGATAGCTAGGGTTGGTGTGTTTTTGATGGATTTGGAGCTAAATCAAGTAAGTGATGCTTTAATCTTCATGGGTTAGTGTAAATGGGACTTTTTGATGAGTAATTTGAGTTTTTGTTTTAAATATGAAATTCCTTGGGTAAATTCGTGGGTGTTTGATTTATAAAGAGATTTTTTTCAAAACAATTGAATTTAGTGGAATTATGTTTTACTTTGGTGTTGTTAAATGGTGGATGAAAGTGTAAAAATGTGATGAATGAATGAATGAATTTCTGCCTTGTTTTGTACTAATGATGGGTTAGAGCTAGCATGATCATAAAAATGGGGTTGGAAGAGTGATGATTTGTTGATAATTAATAATTTGTTGTTGTTGAGGTGAATTTGGATGAAATTGATGATGAAGTGTGCTGGAAATGTGTTAGATGTAGTGTTTCTACAGACCATGCAATTGTATTTTAGTTATATCTTGACCTATGTACATCCAAATAGGATTATTGTTGATTTATATTAAACTAGAGACGAATGGATACAATTTTCATGAAGAAATTGAGTTTGAATTCTGTCTCTAAGAGTGCTGAAAATTGTCTTAAAGTTGAGTTTCGGATTTTGTCTCTATTGCTCAATCATATGTAGTAAATTGTGTATAACTTTCAGAATCATGAACGAAATTCTATAAACTTAATTTTTTTAGAAACTTAAGACATAGATGAACAATTGTTTAGAAGAATACTTTACCTAAAAACCTCATTTTCTAGGAGTAAAATGGAATTGAAGTTCGGATAAAAATAAAAGAAAGAGGAAGGAGTGCGTCGGCCCAGAAGCATCGCGATCGCGATCTTAGGGTTGTATACTGGTGATATTTTTTTTTAACATGTGTTGGTATTTTGATGATATATTGAGCTGTAGATATCGAAATGAGGTGATTCTTAATTCAGATTAAACTAGAGACATAATTAAACAACTTTCTTGAAGAAGTCTAAATTTAATTCTATCTCTAAGACTTTCAAAATCGGGTGCAAAATTGAGTCTTGATTGAGGTTAGAGTACTACCCGAGACAGAATTTATATGTTGATGTTTTCATAAAAAACTAAATGGATATAGGTGGAAACAGACAAAGGTATCTTCACAAAAATTGTATTCCATTCTCTTACCTTTCAATTGGTATTAAGTTTGTAATTTTTAGATATCTGAGTTGAAAGTTATAAGTTGTACGATTTGAGGGTATGATCATGAACTAGCCAAAAGTTCAATTATACACAGTCTGTGGTATTGTAAGCATAACTCATAGGATACTAAACCAAATTGAATAATCTTAGAGTCAATATAAACTTAAGACAATGGGAAACAATTTTCTAGAAGAAAGTATCTCAAATGACTTAATTTTCTTGGTCAAAAAGAACTTGGAAAGTTGACCCGAAAGTTGTTATAGGAATAATCCGAATTTGATGAAATGAGTTACGAATTTTGATTTTTATGGTTTTATTAAGGTTAATCATAAGTGTAAATGACACTTATGTGAGTTTGGAAATATGAATGATTACATGATGAGAATAATGGAAAGATACTCGAGATTGTCATTGAGCATCCATTATACACAACACATATACATATGTATGTGATTGGGTGTTCAAATGATTGTGCAATTAATAATATGTGTAAATGTGTATTATATGATGTTGAAATACAAGATAGAACATCCACATCCAGATGCTTCTGGATCATGGAAGCTAATGCTAATTTGGAGCGTACTGTGAGTAACCTAGACGGTCTCACTCAATTAATTGTTTGTTTTATATTATGTTTGAATTATCGAATGAATTTGATTTGATTGTGTTGATTTCGGATAATGAAGATCCGATGATTTTGATGAATGAATGTGATATTAGATGTGCTCCTTGCATGTGAAGATGACGAAATAAATGTGTTTTCTCAACTTAAATGTTAAATGCTGGACCAAGGTCCGATGACATGTGAAAGTGAATGTGTAAAGTGAAATAAAGTGACCGATTGAGCATATATGACTGATGCATTTCATTACATGAATACATAATAATGCAAAGGCTGTTGTGACTGGAGTAGCCACAGAAAAAGAGCTTAAACCTCAGAATGTAGAAAAGAGATTAAAGCTCAGAACGTGATTAAGAGCCAAAGGCTCACTATGTAAAGTGAGCCCTGTATCTCCAACAGATAAGAGACAATTATTAATGAGCCCAGTATCCACAATTGGTACAGGACAGTTATAGGCACTCGGTCACAATAATAACAATTGAAAGTGAGTCTCGTGAGTATTGCATATGCATTTGATATGTATGTGTAAATGATTGAAATGCACTGTTTGAATGGTTCAGATGTGAAATGTGAAATGTGAAATAAATGAATAAGGTGTTAATTGATGCTACATGATGAATTAATGTAGTGATGAGAGTTATGTGATACTTTATACAAAATGCAAAGATGTGACTTACATGTTATGTGCATTTATATGATGCATGAATTGAGTGAACCATCAATGATGGTTACCTCATCTGAGTTCGTAAAACTCACCCAAAATTTGCAATATTTTTCAGGCTCAGAAGAGTTACCCCATTAGGCTAACGGGAGTACAGACGACACATTTGAGTAAGAGATAGAAGTCGGGATCAGTTCTCATCTGTATTTGTACTTTCTTATTTTTATATCAATTTGTATATTCCTCAACTTTTGTATAATGTGTATTTGAACATTCTATTTTTAATAACTTTCCAAATGGGAAATGTTTGTAAATGATTTGTGTAAAAAAATTGTATCGAGTTTCAAGTGTTTGATTGTTCTAGCATGCCACTCTTGTGGGGTACGCACTCGAACATCACTCAGGATGTTGGGTACGTGTCTTGTGAGAGTGGGGTGCTACAATTCAACTATATAAAGTTCAATCATTGTTAATGTAATGTGCCATTACTATCATATAATTCTTTTTAATTCAATCATCCACATGTCTAATGTAATGACAACTCATCTATGTTAATCAATATCATCTTCAATGTCCAATCCTTCTGTTCTTTATAAATGTCTTTCTTGATAGTATTACGAGTTAGCATCTTAAAATTCAATTGAAGTGAGGTATCAAACATCTTAAGGTCTTGATTATCTATAATCAAGAGTGGATATTCATTATTTATTGTCATATTCTAAAGAAAATGCTTGGATCTCTCAAGATTGTAAGTCGTCGAAGTCATTTCACTTTTTTCTTTTCATTATATTAAGATGAAAAATTGACCTTCTAACATCACTGATATTTTATTACAAGAGTTCATACGCCATTTCACATAAGGTGTTCTACCTTTGGTACCTCTATCCAGATCTTGTAACAATACATGATTTTGTCTTTAAGGAGTGATTTCAAACATCACATCTTCTCTTCAAAAGGTGATTCCTTTTGTTTGAATTGTTTCTTCACTTAGCATATAACTAGGTACCAAAGTGAAACTCTCCATTATTTTGGCTCATATTGTTGATGGATTAGCTTCATCCATTTAAAACAATTATAAATAAGATAGTCATGAAAACTTTTGACATAATTGACATAATTCTTTTCATATGATCATTAATATTATGCATTTACACCTTTAGCTCAAGTTGAGCATGTTGACTTTAGGTTAGGTCAAATTTTTTCTTAGTTGAGGTTTAAAATTAGATGTTTTTGAAACATTAAGATTTTTTTGTACACTCCAAAATGGTAAATGTCTAATCTATATTTTGGTGTAAATATTAGGATTAAAAAAGGAGCTTTTGCCAAAAAAGTACTTACCATTTCATTATCAAAAAGATCTCAAAGATCAACTCAAAAAACCTATATAAAAGATTATGTCTATAATAGAGTATACATAAATATTTGATGAACTTTCTATCTGATGTAGAGGAATGGAATTTGACAACTTATATCTTTATACAAAACAACTTAATGTAATAATTTACAAGAAGCTAATATTGCAAAGGGTTTTCAACCTTGAACATACGTATCTTTTAGCATTAAGAGTGAAGCAATTCCTAGGGCAACAAGTAACAAAAAAAGGGAGTTTGGCATAAAGAGGAGTACAACTGTGTAAAATTTTAAGATAGCACCTAATGTATCAAAATTTACAACACATAACAAAAACAAATCTTCTCAAGGAGATGAACATAAAGATAAAGCCATAGTTTAGACTAGAATTAACGGAAACATCAATGACAAGAAGTGCTTTTGATGTAATGAGAGGAGCCACTTTGCTTGTGAATGTACAAATAAAGGTTTGAACATGATGGAAAAAGAAGAGGAGGAAGAATCTAACAATATATATACAAATATATATACATACATACATACATATATATATATATAGAACTTTAAGCCAGGGATGAGTTGCAATAAAGCTCTAGTGATGAACAAGTTGGTTTTATAAATCTTAATATAGTGAGAAGTATACTTATAATACTTAAGGTGGAAAAATAAAAAAGATGATTTCATATTGTTGTTTTATTTACTCAAGTTAAATATGGAGATTAAGTATGTAAACTTATCAATGATTGAGGAAGTATTATGAATATAATATCAAAAAGCATGGTGATTTGATTGAATTTACTTTTAAAGAAACATCTATATCTTTACAAAGTTGTTTGGGTGGATTATATCTCTATATTGGTTGCTTAAAGGTTCTTGGTGTCTTTAAAATTAGGAATATATGACGATTCTATTTAGTTTGATGTTATTTCTATAAAAAAATATCTCCCGTTTTATTTAATTAATCGTGGCTTTAAGATTGTAATTGTAACATTATGGAAAAGCTAACAATAATAGATTTATGTTTTATGGGAACAAGATAAATTTGAAACCTATAAAGGTGGACAAAGTCAAAGAGCAAAGAGAAAGTAACAAGGTAACAATAGATGCAAAAAAAAAAAAAACATCTTAAGGTCCTTAAGGACAAAAAGAGTTTCAAGTTATTAGTACAAAGCAGGAAACTGTGATTGTAATGGTAATGAAAGAAGTAATAGAAATAGTAGACAAAACACTTATTGCATTCCCAAAAGAAGTTTGTGAAACTATTGATTGATTTTTCAAAACCTGGTGATTTACTTAGTAAGTTACCTCCTTTATGATAAATTCTATTGACTTGATACTTTGATTTGCTCTGCTAAATCTTCTAGCCTATCAATTAAATCCTATTAAAAATGAAAAGTTAAAGAGACAAGTAGAGGAGTTGCTAAGAAAAGGATTTATGCAAGAAAGTCTTATTCTATGTGAAATCTAACATTGGTGACTCCTACAAAAGATTAAGTTAGCAAATGTGCGTTACTTTTAGCCGATAAACGAGATCAGAATAAGATATAGGTTTTTAATTGCTCGCCTTGATGACATGTTAGACATGTTGACTAAAGCTACTACATTGACCAAGAAAGACTTATGAAGTAGGCACCATCAAATCAAAATTAAATATAAGGATGAATGGAAAGTGACGTTCAAGACTAAAAAGTAGCTTTATGAATGGTTAGTGATACCATTTGGACTCACAAATTCACCTTTAAGAGTGATTAACCAAGTGTTTTAATCATTATGAGTAAAAGTTTAACGGTATATTTTGATGATATATTAACACACATCATGATTACAGAAATCATTTATTACATATTCAACAAGTCTTAAGAGTTTCTAGGTAAAAGAAACTTTATATCAACTTAAAGAAGTGATATTTTATGCAACCGAACTATGAATTGATTTTTCAAACCTTACATTAGGTGAATGGTCCTTTATAAGATATGTAGTATGTTATTGACTTGGTAACTAAATGTAGTTTACAAAATCTTCTAACGTATTGCTTAAATCTCATTGAGAATGAAGAGTTAAAGAGATAAGTAAAGGAGTTACTGAAAAAAGGATTTATTCAAAAAAAGTCTTATTGCGTGTGCAATTACAACATCAATGACTTCTAAAAAATAGAAGTTAACAAATGTGTATTGATTCAAGAAATAAATAAGATCACAAAAAGGTATAGGTTTTCAAATAATAAATTAGACATGTTAAATGGAGCTACTATTTTAACTAAGATAGACTTACAAAGTGAGTACCACCAAATCAAAATCAAAAATGGGGATGAATGGGAAATGACTTTTAACACTAAAGAATGGCTTTATAAATGTCTAATGATATCATTTAGACTCAAAAATTCATTTAACACTTTTATAAAAGTGATAAACCAAATGTTTCAATCATTTATGCGCAGACTTTTAGTGATATATTATAATATGCATCATAACTACAAAAGACCACCTATTACACCTTCAATAAGTCTTAAGAGTTTTTATGTAAGAGAAACTTATATCAACTTAAATAAATGTTCTTTCATTCAACCAAGTGTGATATATTTTGATTTATTATATTTTACCAATGAGTGGATATGAATCTCAAGAAGATTAAGGTTATACTTGAATGGCCCATTCCAAAGGATGTGTATGAGTTATGGAGTTCTCATGGCCTAGAAATATTTTATAGTTATCTTTTATAATTTCAACACCATAACGGTACACGTGATGGATTGTATGAAGGAAATATAGTTTATTTGGTCAAAGATAGTGTTTAAAGCCTTTGAAGAAACTAAGAAATAGATTAATGAATATCTTGTTTGCAACTTCCATATTTCTATAAAGTACTTGAAGTTGTTTGTGAAAGCATCTCATATGAGAATTGGATGCATACTTAACCAAGAAAGACAACTATTCGCTTACTTTACTGAGAAGTTAGGTGGGGAGAAATGATCATATTCAACCTATAATAAGGGATTTTATGCAATGGTACAGTCTCTTTAGAATTACCGTCATTATATCTCATACAAAGAGTTTATTCATATTCGAATCACAAATCTTCTAAACACTTCTATTCCTAAAAGAACATGAACAAAAGATATGTCTTACGGAGTGAATTTGTGCAGTAGTTTAACTTTATTATTAAACATCAAGTTGGAATTGAGAAAAAGACAACATATGTGTTTAGTGGAAATTGTTTCACTTAACACTTTGATAGTAAAACTTGTGGGATTTGAAAAACTAAAAAGAGAATATTTTTTAGACCAATATTTTGGAATGATTTATTTAAAAATTTTAGTTGGAAAAAGGGATAACCACTTTTCTTTTATGGACTACAATGACTAGCCTTAGAGGAAATCAGCTTTGCCTACCTAATACTTATAAAAAAGAGTATATGATTTAAGAATTACATGGAAGAGGGTGGTAGGTCACTTTGGAAAAGATAAAATCGTAGCAATAGTTTAAGATCACTTTTATTAACCCTCTTTAAAATAGGACGTGTCTAGGGATATATAGCAATGTCAAACATATCAATTAGCTAAAGCAAAGTAATAAAATTTTAGACTATATACACCATTACCCACGCTTCATAAACCATGGCAAAATATAATGAATTTTATTTTATAAGTCCCTAAATCCATAAGAGGTTATGATTCTAGTTTTATGGTGGTGGATAGGTTTTCAAAGATAAGTCATTTCATTTTATGTTCCAAGGCTTATAAATATGTCCAACTCTTCTTCAAAGAGGTTGTCTATCTCCATAGATTACCTTTGAACATTATCTTTAATCATGACATGAAATTTATAAGTTTTTTTATAAATCTATAGAAAATATTGAACACTAAGCTTCAATTTTCAAGTTTTTTAATCCCTAAATCAATGGAGAAACAAAGGCAGTGAATAAAAGTTTAGGGGACTTATTATGATTCTTCCTCAAGGATAATGTGAATAATTGGGACTTAATTATTCCTAAAATAGAATTTGCATAATAACAATTTTATAAATAGATCAATAAATAAGAATCCTTTTGATATGGTTTTGGGAATTAAGGTTTTGCGTACCATATGAGGGATATCTTTGATGAGGTACGACAAAAAATAACATATAAAGAATATATTGATCACATTGTCATTTGGTGGAATTCAATGAAAGGGATATAGTGATTGTAAAGATTCATCCGAAGCATTTTTAAAGGACAAACATTAAACAAAAAGTTTGATTCAAGGGATGTTATAACCTATAAGATCCTCAAGAAAATAGTGATAATGCTTACTTTTTAAAATTACCAAGTGATATGGGAATTATTTATATCTTTAATGTCACGAATTTAACTATTTATTATGAACATGATGATACCCCATCTTTTATTACAGTTGCAAGAATTCTAGCCATTTCTCATTTTAAAGAAGAGATATAATATATTCTTGATGAACAAATTGTATCCGCAAGAGCTAGTGAATATTGATAGGTTCTTGTCAAATGGAAAGGAAAATCAATTCATGACAACTCTTGAATTTTAGAGTATAAATTTCAAAGTTGACTACATGCTTATATGATGAATATATGTCACATTCTATGTCAAGGATGGCTCTAGACGTCAAGGATGACTTTAGACAAACCGAAGAAAATTGATGCAAAATGTTTTAGAGTTTATAAAAGAAATAAAAGAGGATAAATTAGTCAATCGAAAGCTTTACTTTATTGAGATGAAGAATGGGAGTTAAAATGACAACAATGACAACAAGAACCAAATTTTAGTTTATGCTACATGTGATATTTTCTTCTAACAGTGATTCTTACACTCTATGAGTGATTCATAGTTCTTTACCATCCATTACTTATTTACTTCACTAAAATTCCTGTAACTCTAACTTGAATTTTCAACAACCAAATCCTAAAATTCTATTTGTATTAAGCTCTACAATTTTAATTATTCCTAACTTGAAATTCTAACAATCTAAATTGAACTCTCAAACATAAAACTCAAATTCGAGCAGCCAAATTTTATGAGTTGTGTGAATTTTAACCACTAATTTGATATGTCTTTTATTAGTCTTAATTAGTATACTTTTAGTACTAATAGTTGGATAATGAGTTGTCATCTTAGTCAGCTTCATCTGACAATTTTAGAGGTCCTAATATGTCTTAAAAGTTGGTTATGTAATAAAATTATTTAAGGTAAACTCTTTAATTTGTAATTATAAAGTTTATGATGTATGAGTATCTTACTCTTATAGTTCTAGGAGCTTTCTATGGTGAATTTTTTTGGATATTTATTCAAAAAATACTTAATGGTAAAGATATATCTATTTGCTACTGATCAATTATTCATTAAATCAAATTATTGCATAATTGGATGTGATAGTTATAATGATTTCTTATTAAATATAGATGAAGATATAGGAGATAGTGAAGATTTTGATTCCATGAATGAGTAACAATTAATTAAAACTCTTTAAAAATAGATTATTGCGTATAATTTAAAATTTTGGTTAATATAAAAAATGAATTCCTATAAAATAAAACTACTAACATCAAAATTAATGCAGTTTTATTTTTACTGAAATAGTGAACTTTTTTTAAGGAATAATATATTCAAAAGTGTCTAACCTTTTAAAAAAATTTTAATTTAGTGCTCAAACTTTTAAAATTTTCAATTAAGTGACCAACTTTTTAAAACTACAACAACTCAGTTCAAAAGATTATTTTTATGATATGACATATATGCTAAATGCCAAATAAATGTCTATCTATTAGTCACATAAATAAAACTAACGTGTGAACTAAATTATTAAAATTTTAAAAGGTAAATCACTTAATTAAAAATTTGAAAACTTGAACACTAAATTGAAAAAAATTTCAAAAGATTGATTATTGGTTATTCCATTTTTTAATCATATAACAACAATTCTTTTCATTATTGCTTTTCTTTATCATTTATCTCATTAGTGCAACTTTCTTTATCATTTATCTCATTAGTGCAACTTTCATATTGTACCATTTTGTTGCTTGAAGTATTGTGCAAAGAGCTATTAACTTGAAGCAACACAAAATATGTTTGAAGAGCCTTATCGAACCTTGGACTTGGACCTAATTTTTGAAACCCAATTGAATTCAAAGTCAAACTTGGGCCTCAATTTTAATTTCGGTCTCGAGATCAAGCCTAAAGAGACCTAAGCACAGTCGAGCATGCTGCATAATCCTACGAGTCTACCAGATGCTAGGCTACATTTTATATGCAGACTCTATGTAGCGCAGAAAAAGTGAGGCTAGGAATAATATATGGCGAACAAAAGTTTATTTAAGGAATGAATTGCTATGGCCTCTCAACCTTGGAATTAGGTACGAGTATTTCCAATACCAACTATATGTTGCAGCTCGCTCGCTAAACCATAAAAGTTCAAAAGTATTCTCTCACTCGTTACATTATCAAAATCAATGAATGGAAATGCTTCGGCGTCATACAACAGTACATATCCATTTGCAGTCCATCAACGCCAGCGATGTCGTGCCATATGTGGAAATCGCCTAAGTTCCTGCAATGAGATGAACAAAAATCGGTGTAAATAACCAAAATAAAAGGGAGAGAGAGAAACAAGGAGTTGACCTACATATAGGAAAAGAGCTTTGAGAGGTTAAATATTAGAACCTTGGGAAAATTAGTAAAAGCTCAAGAAACATACAAAAAAGATTCTTCAGGAATGACAACTCAGAGGTCTTTAAGTATGATGTAAAACTAACTTGGCATTGATGCAGTATGTCACTCAAGCATATGTTAAATTATGGACATAGAAGCTTCTCTCACAGCCTAAGAAAGACAACTATTTTATTAGTTAGTGCATAATGATTTTGTAAAGTCAATGCTGCTCCCAACCGACGTAGGATCAACTGTACAAGACTTGGTAGTAAGAATATAGAAAAAAAACCCAAAATATAAATTGCTAGCTATAAGTGGTTATGAATAATTACCTTTACATGCTAAATCAGACCTTATACTCATTTACACGCATCCATTTGGTTGATGACCACTTGTTACCAATAATCACTGGGCAACCACCTGAAGAGAGGCAAACTTGGAATCATTATTGTTTTCAAATCAAAATAAACGAAGGCAAACTGTAGGTAATATCAGGGATTTAAGCATGGAATTAAGAAAAACTACACAATCGTGATTGTAACTAACCATGCAAACTTGAAGGATCCAGCGAAGCATCAGGTTTCATGCTCCAGAAAAGTAGTGCATCGCCCATCTTCGGCTTGACGGATAGTCCCGTTTTGCCACATTCAGATAACTCATTCCACCAAGGTACTGCACTGATGTTTCCTTTAGCAGAAGGAAACACTGTCTCGCCTCCTTCTTCAACATCTGAGCTGTGTACAGCAGTGAAAGGGGGGAATAAGAAAGTCAAGGAACGCAAATAAGACATTATATAAAATGCATTTAAGAGCATTCTTGTGGCAGATGTATGATGTCACTTACAGGTACATAAGAACAGTAGCTACACGCTGTCCCCCATTCCTAGTGTTGAAGTCATCCATAAAGTAGTCATAGTGTGGCTCATATTTCTGTCCAACTTCATAGTGAAGGATTTGAAGTCCTTCTCCATGTTCTGCACATCGTGTTGGCAAGAATTAAACGACAGGCAAAGTAAGCACCACGTTTCAACTACACTAAACAAACAGAGGCACATTGCAAGCAGATATCACATTAAAGAATATCAAAAAGATTCTCTAAATTTCTTTCCTTGGAATCAAGCTGATACGACCCATAAGAGTCCAGAAATTAGGTTCACTTATCATAGACGAAAACCCAAGGCATTGGAGGGGTAGGCTTGGTCATATTAGCACAAGGGCAGAGTCGTCATAGGAAGGGAAAAGTTAGTTAGCTGACAGTGAATAAAACAGTACGGGGAGAATGAGGGAATATCATGCATTTTGTCTGTCACCTTACGTATAGTTGAGCCTAAGGCTGGAGGAGCTAGAACCTCGAATTCTAGCACATTTATCTTTGTCAATTTCTGATCTCTTTTTGTTTTTGAAGAACAATCAATACAGAGATTATTTCTTCTATACGGGTGTCTATCTTTTCTGTGTATCTATTGTGTGCTCTTGCTTTGGGTGGGTGAACATTGGCAGGTTCTATCACAAGCATGCAAACAACATCAAAAGCATCAATATTTCAACATGTCAACTGATTTTTTGTAGGGAGGTGAAGTCAACTTTGCTTACAAATTCTTCCACACCAAAATTCAGTTCACGATGATGATATGTGTAAGTGTTTGTGGGAAAGATGCATTGACCTAATTAATAGCTTTGAATACACTTTAACCACCAGATGAATTTATCAAACAAAAGTATAATAGAGTATATAGTTCAATAAACTAATTCTTTTAACTATTGCAGATTACATATCCATACAAACTTCAGTACTTTGTTTATAACTAGCAAAGGATCCCTGATTCAAATATAAGGACAAATCACAGTTACACTCAAAAGACTATAATTAAATATAGGTAAAGTTATAAATATTTAGTCGAAGACAATAGCAAAATAATTGACAGGCAAAGTCAAATAAAAATGAAAAAGAGGAGAAAAGAAATTGAATAATATAAGTGGATACATTCTTTTATGGAGCTCCAACTGCATACCTACTGGTATGAAGGTAAAATCAGCAATTCTTTTCTCAATGTCCCTAATGATTTTGTCACGACCTCTTTGCAGAAATGTTCCTGAGCTTGTACGCACTCTGCATTTGAACAAATGAATATACATAAACAATTTAGGGAAAACAAACTAAATGCGTAGTCCTTTAAAGAAGCATCAAAATGACATACATAAAATCGAACTTAAAGCAAACAACCTAAATATAGCAATTAGCCCTACCTGCTATCTTTACTCTTCCCAGTTTCACTATCAACAACAGATGACTTCTGCATATGAGGCTTGGCAAGAGCGATCAGGTACTCAGACTCCTGTTTAGTCTGCCAAAACAATCAACCATCTTTGTTGATCACCATAGATGACATTAACAAAACTGACCAGTAAACCCCACCAAGTCCAAATGATAACCATAAATAGATAATCTTTTCAACCAAAACCAAGCCTCCATATAACCGAACCTAGATTGATACTGAAAAGGATCATAAGATAATATATAGGGGGACATGCTACTAATTAGAGAACACAATTTCAAATACCATATTCAGAGACATGAAATGATAAAACCAATCTCATTTAACTTGAATGCTTAAAAGATTGTCATTTTCGTCCTTTCCAATTCAGTTGCAAGTTAAAACACAAAACTGAAAGTGTACGAAGAGATGAGCAGAAATGCAAATAAATGAAAGAAAAACTCACCAAAAAGTTATGATAAATAAAAGCGCGAGGCTCCCACGATATCACCTCAACCCACTGCTCCCCTCTTCCTTCATCTTCCTCACTCCTACACAAAAATCCCCAAACAGTAAAATCCCTAACCCACAAAGAATATACATTTATCACACCAAAATCCAAACCCAATAACAAAAAAAATAAAAATGAACCTGTCGAGTTTATTATGAATGATGGTGCTGAGATCATTGGCTTTACGGGATTCGTCGGAATTACTAGGAATTGAGAAGATTCCAAGGCTGAGAAGAATGAGGATGACGAAGGTGAACATGATGAGCATGCCCATTATCAACGTTGAAGAGGACGATTTTCGAGGTGGAAGACGAGAGTATCTCGCTTTGGCCATTGTTGGTTCCTTGGAAACCTTGAATTGGAGAATTGAATCGATATCGAGAAGCTTTAAATCCAACAAAAAGATCTAAAACAGTAGTTGACAATGAGCTTATAAAATGAAAGCTCCGCTTGTGGCTTCCAAGTATTTGACAGGATCTTTTTTCTTTTTTTTTGTAATTTGGACATTTTAAATAGTCTCCTTTTATCTCTCCCTCTATTTTCAAAAAAAGAAAATTGTCATTTGAATATTATCTCAGTCCTTTTAATTACAAAATAATACTAAATTAATGGATAAGCTCATTATTAAATTGCAATCTAACACGGTCCGTAGCATAAGTTTATAGTCAACTATTATAAGGACCAGCTGGCAAACTCATTACCAGTTCCATTATTTCTTTTATTGGTTCATGGGGAGGAAGTTGATTTAAGTAATTAGTGTATAATAAATATCCTTGATCTGATCAACTAATAATATAGACTCGGTATCATGTGCATGTCCTCCATGTTGGTTTAATATGATAAGCTTTGCAATGCCGCCAGAAAGATGCTAAGTTTCATTAAGACTTGGCTTGAATATGAGCCTGCCTGCCTGGAATGTTCATAAAGTCCTTGTCTGACTTACTACATAAACATCACTACTTGACCCAGTTTGGTCAGTACCTTTGGTTCATCTTAACCTCAATGGACTGGAAATGCTGTAGAATGATAAGGGTGCTAGTAGAATTTGGCACAAGACAACAGTTTAGGCATGTAGTTGAGCAGGTGTTGCCAAAGTTGCAAATACCATACCAGACTCGGTACCGGATTAAGTTCTGGTACGGTACTGTACCAGTACCGGTCAATACCGGGTACCGTTTCGGGTAATTTTTTATATTTATGAAATAGTCCCTGAAATTTTTAACATTTGCAAAATAGTCCACTGATATATTATACAGTTATATACTGTATACTTTACAGGTTTACATCAACCCTGTTTCTAAAAATCATAATAATAAATAATAATCACAATTAATAATTTAATATAAAAT
>JAOTAY010000191.1:9792666-9805472 GCA_025629805.1 Erythroxylum baracoense
TCATACACAGTAATTTCGGAACCATTTCAACATTTCAACTCCAATATTCAATCAATTCACATCATGACAATAACTCATAATAACAATATACCACCATAAGCCAATAACCATTCAACACCGATTACACCACCCGACCACCGTTAATAACTATCTCACCAAATCTCATTCAATTCAGCTCAATTCACAGAACTCATTCACAAATCCAAACTCCAACATCTAATCCATCACAAATTCACAATAAAATTTTATTTAAGCAGCAAAAAATGCAAACACACCCAAAATAATTCACTATCTTCAGCAAAGTAACTTGCGGCTGCGGTGGCGGTGACTAACGGCAGCGGCGACGTCGAAGGAAGAAGAAGAAGACGAGCAACGCGGTGATGCGGACGTGCGGTGGTGGCGCGGTGGTGCGATGGTGTGGTGGGAGAGTGAAGTGAGATGGTGCGGGTGTGAGACAGTGAGAGTGAGAGTGTGAGACGAAGAAGATGAAGGAGTGGTGCAGCGGCAGCGGCGGGTACAAAGGCGTCAAGCGGCAGGTGGCAGGTGGAAGTGGGTTGGGTGCGGTCTGTGCTTCTGCAGTGTGCGGGAGGAGAATGAAGAAGCAGAAGAGTGAAGAAAAATGGAGGCGGCGACAGGCGGCAACGATTTTTAGGGTTTTTTTTTTTTTTTACGTTTTGGTCCTCCAATTTTTGGGAATTACGATACCGGCCAGTATCTGGCCGGTATTTTGGATACCGGCCAGTACCAACCGGTATTTACCGCCGGTACCAAGGGAAAGGATACCGTTCCGCTTACCTGCCGGTACGGCACGTTCCGGCCGGTACCGAACGGTATTCGCCTGTACCGAACGGTATTCGTTCTTCTGGGTGTTGCAGTTTGGCCCAGATGATGTGTATATATGTGTGTGTATATATATGTGTGTGTGTGTGTATATATATATATATATGTATGTGTGTATGTATGTATAAAAGAAGAATTTTGTCCATTTCACATTCCAATTACGCTTCATTATATCTGTAGGAACAAGTGCATGTCTATTTTTAAGTAGAAAGAATAAAAAAATGTTCCACATGAAAGCAAAACAGAAATTACAGTTTACATCATCTCCACACGTATTAAAACATTCATCTAAGAGAGGCCTGTTTAAGATGTTCAAGTAAACACACAATTTTTAACATCTGAAGTACACTGATGTGGAACTCTATAATACATGACAAAGTTATGGCATTTGAACTAATTTAAGCCATATTACGCAATACAGTGCATGGAAGCAATTCCAATGGTGTCTAAAACACGCCTAGAGATGTAGGATATATGGGTGAGGGCTTGAAAGTGATACAGTTGGGAGTGTAATTTGATGCTCTTCTTTTGGGAGGTTCCATAGACTCAACAGCTGGTTGGTTCAAGTATGCATACTTGCTCTTTGTCCACCTGCACATATCAGCAAAAAAACATTGATCAAGTACTGCACGAGACTTGTTTCAACTTTCTACATTTCTTAGCATATATAATTGCAATATTGCATAAAAAAGGAGCATGCTAGTTTCTTTCTCTTGAATATTTCTTATCCTGAGAAGAATATTTCTTTTCTTCCCTCGATATCGAGTAAAACATCAAATAGCATAGGATGTGAATAAATTTAACTTACCAGTCTTTTATTCCTACGCGAACTTCATCTTTATTTTTAAGTTCTGATTTGTTGATGATGGCAGTGCTGTTGCTTTCCTTGATGCCGCCTTCATCATCCTTTAAAGACTCCTCAAATTGCATGTACTCATCCTCCTATACCACAAAAGATAATCAATCATGTTAATGTAATCATATATCCGAAAATGACCAGTAACTTAATTCGTTTTCCATAACTGCAAGTTTCTGTCTTCAATAACAAAAACGAAGATAAGTTGCAAAATTTTCGAAAGTTGAAAATCAAATTGAGCCCCATTTAACTTCAATTGATATGTAGCAGCACCCAAGTTTCAGCTTCAAAAACTCCCTCAAGTCTAGCATGTATTTCTTGGACAAAGAACAAAAGCTGCTTTTCTCATGTGTAGAACAGAGAAATAGGGTAAACAGTTTGTTTATCTGATTCTCAGATAAATATGACTGGTGAATGGTGAAAACACCGGATGTTTCACCCTGGTCCTAGGGTGACCCACAACATCTGTTAAGCAATTCTATGATTTCCTTGCTCAAAAATATTTATCCACACTTAGAAAGTCATGGTCATCATTGAATTTTCTTTCTTTATCAGTTTTGTCATCCGTTCAAATATGCAGCTGGCTGTCTTACTCTAATATTGCTTAGATTATACCACTCTCTTTCCTTGACAAAAACAAAACTGCCAAGGCCATATTTGCAAAGAAAAATAAGGGCCTTAAATGGTGAAAGTCTATTGCAGCAAGTCTTCAATTGTCAGTATGATCAAGCCCAAAACAAGTGAATTCTGCTAAGAACAGGTCCCGCAGATCAACTTAACCAAATTGATGCTAACAAATTGTTTATCTTAAAAATTTCAACTAAACTGAAAGATATACTCCCTTACCGTGAGTTTGCGAGCCCTGATACGAGCTGCAGCCTTGATAGCTGCAAGAAGGTGATCCTCTTCTTCAATGCATTTTTGCCTCCAAAACTTGGCAATCTCCTGATTTGTAACACTCTGAGTGACATTCTTCTGTGCCCAGAATCTAGGAAGTGGCAGTGGTGGCGGTGGAGGAACAGGTCGTTTTGTCTTGGTGCTGCCGTCGTTGCTTTCCAGTTTTGTTTGTTTCATGTTTAGAGTAGTTCAATTGTCAAGCAGCTCGATACTAACAGTCTCAAACTATAAGGAATGAGAGCAAAGCAAAACTATAAATAGGGAACCCTCATAACAAACCATCAAGAGCTGCTAATCCAACCTAACATTCAACTACTGGTAGATTGGCGTTACATGCACAGTCTTTCTTTGAATTCCGGTTGATAGCGTTTAAAAATGTCAGCTCTGTGGAAAGGTCGTGCAAGTAAACACCAAGAAAAGTTGACCGGTTGTTGCAAGTCAGAGATACAAAAACTGGCAAGTAAGGCATGATCGGATGATGGAGAACTAGGACTTAATAACAAAACAAACTCAAAAAACTTTTGACAAAGAATGAACAGAACTCCAATGTCCTGCAATCCTATCTACCCGTCCAGTGTCAAGGAGGATTTATTTAAGTAAAAGGGATATATTCCAGAAGCAGGACGAAGAAACAAGAAAACAATATAAAATGATTTACAATAGAAAACTAGCTGCTTTTGAATTCTGAACAATCATAATCCATTGATATCTTTTGACATAATCCGGTTTAGACCCAAGATAGGTTATGTTTGAGATCGGAACATTGCATATACAACAGCAGCAATCTTTGATGACAAATGGGAAAGAGGCTTGTTCTAGTGGCTTAAAATGTACATACAATTCAGTGTGTACATATTGAACAGGACGATCATTCAAATTCCTCACAAATATACAACCCCAAGATGATTCTTTCCAACATTTATATATTAAACAGCAACAGAATTCACATTCCTCGTTATAAGTATACAACCCCCTTCCTGCGATTCTATCTCTAAAAACCCTCAACACAGATACAACCCCTACGCCAAATTCAACAATTTACTAAAACACCAGAACAAATAAACCAAAAACCATCAAGTATCTGACGTGATTCGAAGAGCTTTAGTCTTGAAGCGGTATCTAGGAGCCCGAGGAATGACCTGGCTAGGACCCATATGAAACTGACCAGGACTGTCGGTGAGAGGAGGCCCATCGTCGTACACATAACCAACAAGACGCCCACAACTTTGGCAGAAGATCTTGGTCCTCTTTCTTTGTATGCCCCAATAGTCAAGGGTCTCAAAGAAAGGTCTGATCTTGTCTTCCTTTTGGAACCTGAACTTGTTGGCGTCGATCATGGCAAAAGACAGAGTCCCTTTGTTGCCTGCCTCGAAGTAGAAGTCTGGTGGGTAAAGATGGGCAGTGCTGAGATTAAGGTTGGTGTCACAGTGGATGCACGCGTAGATGGAACCCATTTTTCTTAGATTCTCATCGGGAGAAATCACGTCGGATATTTATGTTATGCATCGATCGCTGGATGGCATTGACCAAGAGGTTGTTTGGAACAGAATATTCAACTGTTAAAAACCGTGTCGTTTAGAAGGCTCTTTTGGTTTTCCAATTTCGTTTTTCTTGGTATAATATTAGAAGGTTCCTTTACACGTTTCAGTCGTGTTGGATAATGCAACAGTAAGTGCGTACCGGACCTTAATGTTACCTCTTGTTGATGAAGAAAATGGGGGCTATTTCTCGAATAGACCAAAAATCCAATCCTTATCCGTAATATACTTGTCCTCGTAAACATAAAAATAAATATTAATGAAGAAATCTTAAGAATAGTTTACTTTTTTATAAGTTGGATATATATAATATTAAAGATAATAATTCAATTTGCTAAAGTGATAAATAAAATAATTATAGTTTTACATAAAATTTTTTAATTTTATTTCAATATCAGCATAATACTCGTGTTTTTATATCAATTTTAAATTTTATTTAAATTTATAAATACTACATTTTAGAAAATAAAAATTATTGATATGATGTTTTAAAATTTTATTTTATTTAGTATATATTATAAATAATTTTTATATTAGGGTATAATATATTCTTATCTTTTATCTTTTTATTTAATAAATATTAAGAACTAGAAAACTAATAAATTTATTTAATAAATATATCTTAATAAACCTATAAATAATATAAGTAAAGATATTCGTTTGAACAGAAATAATTTTCTTTAATATAGAATAACTATATCCAAATATTTTTATTAAATAAATATTTTTATAGTGTAAATCTGATTGCTTTAGAATATTGATGTCTACCTAAAGTTTAAACATTATAACTTCATTTTTCATTCTTTCTTGATTATTTTTCTTATTAACTTTTAATTGTTTTTATCACATCAAGCTGAACAACTACCAATTGTTATGATAGATAAATAAATTAATAAATGAAAATTGGTATTTAGAGATTTTATTTTGTCTAATTAAATTTTATCATTTATTACCGTTGTTTATTTTTAAGAAATTGTTGATATTTAAATTTATCTTATAAAATATAACAAAAGTTTACTTAGGTAAGACGTTATAAATAGACTTTAAATTTCAAAATTGTAAATTTCGCAGCAATTAGGACAATATTCATAATATTAACTTTTGCTATTTTGGTTTTATAAATCAAAAAATAGGATGCTTTTGTAGCAGGTTTTATACGAATATTGAAGTTGATATTTTTATTGTTAGTAAGACTATTTTTTATACAGAAGGTTACATATATCCAAGCGATAAAATCGAGTATAGTTACAACAAATCAAAGTAAAGGGGGTGAGTTGTACAACAACATAAATTTGAACTGTTGCAATAATATCAAGGCTGATTTTTTATTTGATTTATTGATCTTTAGCCTTATCCTTAACACACCCCCGCAATATGGAGGATCCATTGGAGACTCCAATCTTGGAACGAAAGGCAAGAAACTGACTACGATCCAGAGCTTTTATAAGCATGTCAGCCAATTGATCTTTGAAGCTAATATGCAGGACATATAAGGAACCATCGGAGACACGCTCTGTGACAAAGTGATAGTTAAGTGCCAAATGCTTCATGCGCGAATGATAGATTGGATTTGCACATAAATACGTTGCTCCTATATTGTCGCAAAATAAGGTTGGAAATTGTTTAAGCAAAATGCCCAATTCTTGTAATAAGTTATGAACCCAGATAACCTCAGAGGTTGCATTTGCTAGTGCCTTATTCTCAGCTTCAATAGATGAACGAGAGACAAATTTCTGACGAGCTGACCACTAAGAGATAATGATGGAGCCCAAATATAACAAGTAAGCAGTAGTAGAACATCCGTTGTCTTTAACACCACCCCAATCAGAGTCAGATTGTGAGAGATATAAGAGAGTTTTACTTTAAGAATAATCCATGGTGAATTGTACCCTTTAAATATCTGAGAACCCACTTTAAAGCTTGCAAATGTCGCTCGGTTGGAGCATGCATAAACTGGGACAATTCATTGACAGCAAAGGAAACATCTAGACGGGTGATTGCTAAATATTGTAGAGAACCAACAAGGCTGCGGTAAGAAGTAGTATTAACATTTGAGGAACCATCAACAAGAGTGTAAGTCTCGGAGGAGCTTAGCGGTGTACTAACCTCCTTTGCACCAGTCATGTTAAAACGATTTAAGAGATCAGATATCTGTAGATGTTGTGAGAGAAACAAACCCGAGAGAGTAGATATAACCTCAACGCCCAAAAAATTGTGTAAGGAACCTAAGTCCTTGATCGAAAATCAACTGGTCAACTTATGAATAAATGTGTCCAAGAACTTGGAGTTGTTACCCATGAGAACAATATCATCAATGTAAACCAGAAAATAAGCAATAAGTCCATTTTGGGCATAAATAAACAGAGAAGCATCAGCAAGTGATTTGCGAAAGCTAGAGGCAAGCAAGAAATTTTTTAGTTCATTGTACCACGTATAAGAAGCTTGTTTGAGACCATAGAGTGCCTTTCAAAGTTTAGTGGTAAGATAATGTATTTGTCATTGAAGTATTTGGGGTTAGGTTTTTTTACACGGGCTGGACGCTGAGAAACAACTTGGTATTGGATGGTAATAGAGGGTGAGTTATATGTGAAGAGGATGGGGAGGGGATAGTAAAGTTAAGTGGTAGTGGATGGGAGGGAATAGGAGAATGGGGTTCTATAGTTGAACGGGATACATCATTAGGTGGGATAACGGAGAAGGGAGAGGGTAGGGGCATCATAGTTGTGTGTGGCAGAGAAAGAGATGATGAACCATTGGTTGAAGAGGGAGTGTTAGTGGTTTACTCATCAACTTGTGGAGAACCTGCATGGAAAGCTTCTCAAATAAGGTTAGTGAACTCGTGAGATTTATTGCAAACTTGATTAGGAAAGACAGACCCAACAAATTTGAAATGGCGGGATAAATACAAGCGATTTGTTATAGGATCAAGACACTTATATACAGATTGAGATGTAGAGTAACCGAGAAAAATGCAAGGAATGAACCTAGGATCAAGTTTGGATGTGGCATATGGAGATAACCAAGGATAGCAAAAACAACCAAAGGTTTTAAGCCGCTTGTAGTTTGGGGGCTTACAAAAGAGCATGTGAAATAGGGTTTTGAAAGATAGTACTGATGAGGGAAGACGATTTATTAAATAGACAGCAGCTTGGAAAGCATAAGACTAATAATTTAATGGGAGTGATGCAAAATGAAGTAGAAAGAGCCCGGACTCAACAAAATGTCTATGACGTCGTTCAGCAATACCATTATGCTCAAGTGTGTGTGGAGGTGTTGTGAAGTGAGAGATCCCACAAGAGTTAAAGATTGGAATCAGTTTTTGATATTCCCCCACACTGTCTGAGAAAATGGAATGAATTTTATATTGGAAAAAATTTTCTACCAGCCTTTTGAATTGAGGAAATATAGTATATGTATTAGATTTCTTCTTCATAGGATATAACCATATGTATTTAGTGAAGTGGTCTATAAAGATGATGTAATACTCATAACCATCAATGGATTTTTTGGCTGGTCCTCAGGCATCTGTATAGATAAGTTCAAGGGGCTTAGTAGTAACAAGAGAATTGTTATAGAAAGGTAATTTATGACTTTTATTGATGGAACAAGATTTATAGTGAAAATTAAAAATTAGCGAAGAACTAGGGGCTAAACCATGATTTTTAATAACTATACTGAGGACTTTATTGGAAAGATGACCAAGTTTGTGATGCCAATCAGACAAGGAAACCTTAGTGGTGACATTTATTTGAGGATGACATGGGAAGGTTGCGCAATAGACATCATCGATGTTCTTCCCTCGCATTAGAGGCGCCCCTGTATGAAGATCCTTCACAAGAAAATAAGAGGAGAAAAATTCAACAGAAGCATGGTTAGATTTACATAATTTAGCTATGGAAATCAAATTATTACGTAAGCGTGGAACACACAGAACATTAGATAAAGAGAGTGATTGGTGGGGTTATGAATTTTTGTGTGACCAGTATGTGAAATAGAAAGTCTTTTACCATCACCCAAGAAGATTTCATCGAGACCCCCATAGTCAGAGTATGTTTGTAAAGCAGAAAACTTGGATGTTGCATGGTGTGATACTGCACTATCAAATAACCAAAGTTGTTGCATAACTAGAGAGGTGGTAGCATTTGCAACGGGACTAGAAAGTGTGTTTGGATGTTGAGAGTTATTGACAGATATATTGTTGTCCTTCAAGAATTTAGCAAGCTTCTTGCAATCATGTGTATCATGACCTGCAATTTCACAAAAGCGACAAAATAAATCAACTCAATATGACCGACTGCTATTTTGATTTGTCAGGAGCGAGAGACATTGCCACCATAGCTGCCACAGGAATTGCGATAATTAGGATGATAACCATGAACAGGATTCGAAGTTCCTTGAGGCAATTTATAAGACTGCGGTGACTTGGGATTCTTCTTTTGAGTTACATTTGCTGTGGCAAGAACAGGATGAGATGTTGAATCTTTTTCTTTCAGCATGATCTCAAAATCAGTTAACTTATCAAACAGTTCTGAATAAGTAATTGGTGATTCACGAACTTTGATAGCTGCAACAATACAATTGAACTCGTCTCCTAGTTAAATGATGATGTGAATAATGAGATCTTCTTCACTAATTGGATTTTGAGTAAGAGCCAGTTCATCAGCAATGGATTGCATTTCATTAAGAAATTCAACAACGGATTTCAAACTTTTTAGATTCTTAGCAAGTTTAGCTTTCAGAGAGATAATTCTATATCGTGAAGAGTTTGCATAGCTATGTGTAAGTCGCTCCCAAGCTTCTCTGGAAGAATCAGCAGAAGAGATGATAGGTTGAATGATATCTGAACAGCTACCAAGTATTGCACTGAGAAGAATTTGATCTTGTCGATACCAAATAGTGCTAGATTAAGTGTTTTTCTCTCGCTATCGAGGAATTGTGGTGGTGTAGCTAGAGTGCCATCAATGTATTCTAGTAGATTAAGGCTAATAAGAGTCGATTGGATTTGCTTCCTCCAAACAGGGAAGTTGGTAGAGGTAATTTTGATAGGAAAGTGAGTTGGTGCGTTTAATTGCACAATGGAGGTTACAATAGCAGTTGTCATGGTTGAAGAAGGAGGATCGAAAAGAAAGCTCGTTAGAGCGGTTTATGGCTCTGATACCATATACGAATATTGAAGTTGATATTTTTATTAATAGTAAGACTATTTTTTTATATAGAAGGTTACACATATCCAGGCGATAAAATCAAGTATAGTTACAACAAATCAAAGTAAAAGGGGGGGTGAGTTGTACAACAATATAAATCTGAACTGTTGCAATAATATCAAGGTTGATTTATTTTGATTTGATTTATTGATCTTTAGCATTATCCTTGACAGGTTTTAGGTAGTAACTACTGTTGCTTTTATGCTTAATCTTTGCTATACGAGTACATATTTTGCCAATTACTTGTTTAAATCTTACAATCTTGAGGTACTGAGTAAATTTATAGGCATTCACTTGCTTTTGTGAGGGATTAATTCATCCATTCATATTTTGGTGTGCCACCCTGTGCCCATCTAAATCCGTTGCACACCAAAATGGGAACAGCCACCCTGCGCCCCTTTTGTGTTGAGTGGTATAGCTTAAAAATATATGCCTCATAATAAATGTTTAAAGTGTTTCTTCCACAATGCCAACAGCCACAAACCACAAACCAAAGTAAAGTCAGTACATATTACACAAGTATGGAAGATGATTTGATATTTAAAATGTTTTTAGCGCTCAATACATACAAATGTAATGCCAATATACTTAGGACGGGCATGGAGGATGATTTGATTACACAATTCTTTGTCTAGAAAAGCTTCTCTCTTTATGACATCAAAGTCTAACTAGAAATATTCCAACCCTTCAGTAAATTAATGCTCAAGTTTAAAACTATAATTAGTTGGAAATTTCTAACTCACTTAAAACTATACACAGGTTTCATACAATATCTTTAATTTTATAATTGACAATAATAATAATTGATAGACAAACAAATCCTTCTACTTCTACATAAACTCATAACAATTTCTAATTGCAATCACAAATAGTATAATAATTACTAACTTTTATTTTCAACTTCAACATTATTTTTGTTCTATTAGCTTGTTTATCTTCTTTAGTGAACAAGAATTTATGCTCAAATCTCTCTCATACATTGGGGAATAAATATATTTTAAAAAGCTACAATCTCCATACTTAAATTAAATAAGTAATTGAAAAAATTTAATATAATTATCTTAATTAAAATGTTGAAAAACTCACAAAACTAAAACATTAATATATAACTTATCCGTTGTCTAAAACAAGAGACAAAATGTCTTTCACGATTTCTCTCTATCTATGAAGTTTGCATAAGACCTATAAACCTACCAAAATATTAATTTTCTCAATCTAATGGCATCGTTGAACTTATGTTTGTTTTTTGAATCGTAATGCTACAAACAAAAATTTTGTAAATAAGTAATATGGGTCTTTTATATAAGTTAAGATATGCAAAATTTATGCTTCTCTTTTCCTCTTTACAATTGTATCTATTTATGTCCTTCAGATAAGCCTTATGGTACTAAAGCCGGTGGAGAAAAGTCAAATTTGAAGTTTAATTTTCTAAAGTGATAAATAAAATAATTTAATTTTCTAAAGTGTTAAATAAATAAATTATACATTTACAAATAGAGACGATAATGGACTAGCCTATGAGCACAAATTAAGACGTTTCCAATGAGTTAGCCCACAGGTTAGGCCTACTCAAGATTCAACTATTTTATGCAAAACGACAATGTTTTGCTTAGAATGGTTGAGTCTCGAGTCGGTTTTCTAAGCTTGGACTCAATTAAAAAAAGACATTATTTTTACACTTTTGATTTAAAAAATTGACAGGACTAGTCTATGGATGGGCCCATTGTCATCCCTATTCAAAAAAATTTGTAAATTTATTTCAATATTAGCATAATACTCGTGCTTTTATATCAAATTTAAATTTATAAATATTATATTTTTATAAAAAAATTATTGATAAGATGTTTTAAAATTTTATTTTATTTAGCATATATAAAATTAATTTATAATATGTAACTCTAATCGCTTTAGAATATTGATGTCTACCTAAAGTTTAGACATTATAACTTAATTTTTCATTCTTTCTTGATTACTTTTCTTATTAACTTTTAGTTGTTTTCATCATATCAAGCTCAACAACTATCAATTAGTTGTTAACAATTGTGAAATTGGTATCTAGAGATATTATTCATAAAAATTAATTGCCTAATTATGAAGATCATCAAACTTCAGTTACATCATATAATAAATAAGGTCTTATATTAATTTAATCAAGGCTTCTTACTAACTTTTAAAATACATGGATGTAATCTTACTATTTATTATATTAATTAATATACATTAATTAAAAGCTATTTGCATCAACTTGTGCCATATGTCTATCTGTATTGCAAATAGTTTTACCTTATTATGTTATGATAAAAAGTAATATATTGAATTATAACTTTATTATTGTACATGTATGTTATATTTATTATTATATACTTTTTAAAGATATAGAATAGAGTTCTTCATTAATACACATGTAAATTTTAACTTAATGTACATGTAAGTATGCTACAATCATACAAATTTATTTATATGAAAGGATTAAAAAACAAAAAATTCTCATGTGATTTAAGTAACTTTAAATAAGCTCTCCAACTTTTAAAACTCTCAAAACTCTTTATAGCTTTTAATTTTTTTAGAAAATTCTTTTTTCTTAAATTTTTGTTAAAAGATAACAACAAAAAAATGTGTGACATAAATATCATGAGGATCAAATCAAGTAGGAATAACATATTTGTCAGTACCAAATCTTTTGAGTATTTTTATTTCACTGCCAAACCTTTTAAAATTTTTAATTAAGTAAGTAACCTCTAAAAACTCATTCTTCTTAGGTCAAAACGTTTACTTTGTTAAGTTTTGGGTAATATGACTAAAAGATTCATTTTAAGCTAACATTTAAACTATAGATAACAATGGACTGGGTTCTAAAATTTGTGCCAAGTCTAGGCACTTGATCCCAACTTGGCTCGACTCAACGCAAAATTTTTTATTTTTTAAAATAAAATTAGAACAACAATGTCATTTTACTCAAAATTACATTGTTTTGCTTTTGTATTTCAAACTTTGGGCCAGGTTAATTCTAGGCATCTCAAGTTTGAGCATAGTTTGAGGCTCAATTTTTGAAAAAAAGTCTGACACGCAGTGCACATAAGTTTGACCCTGGGCTAAACTACCAAGACTAATTTGGATATCTACGTGCCAATATGTTAAACAAGAAACACCCATGTGGATTGACCCATAATCTATAAAATTAATCCATATAGGCTTGGTTTGAGGGAGTGGTAGCGATTGATAACTTGCCGAAATCAACCAGTTGAAATGATAAGTACTTATTCTCAATAAGTACTTATGTATTTGGGATTGCTATTTTGGTAACTGCTGAAACATGAAAATAGGTGTTTGGTAAGTGCGGTTGATGATGCTGAAAAAAGATAAAATGACTAAGAAGCCCATTGATTTAATAAACTATTAATTGTTGTATAAATAATTAAAATATATATTATTAGTCATATAAATTTAAAATTATAAATAATAAAATATTAA
>JAOTAY010000191.1:9816533-9829033 GCA_025629805.1 Erythroxylum baracoense
AATTCGATTTAAGATCAATATCAATTCATATATATATATATATATATATATAAATGAATATCAAATCAATGAAAAAAATGCCTATTTGCTTTATTAATCAAAATAAAGTTTATACAAAAGTGCTAAAGGTGATTGCCTTTAAAACACTACTCTAACACCATGTCAGTTTTTCTCTTAAAAACCCACTTGTATCCAATAATTGTAATACTATTAGGCCCATCAACCAAAGTCCATACTTGGTTAATGTACATAGATTTCATTTTAGATCTCATGTCTTCATATCATTTTAAAGAATCAACTCGTACATAATGAGCCTATTAATTTCTATGATGATTTTTTCAAGTCGTCACTTGCTGTCACAAATACCTCCGTCACTAATGAAATAGTGACTATATTTAAAAAGTTGTCACAATTACTTATGATTTTTGTGACCACTATTTTTGCCACTGAAATCGTTTGCATAAGTGACAAAAGTTTATGGTCACAATAACATTACTCCTTTTTTATGATTGTGTTGACAACAAAGATATTAATAGTGATATATAAAAAATGTCATAAAGATTAATAATGATACATTAAAAAAGTCACAAACAGTATTAAATTGTGACAACATTTTTCACACTAAAATTATATAAAATTGTGACAAAAAATATTGACACTTAAGTAAATCTTATCTGTGAAAGATATTTGATCATAGATTTTAAAATATTAAGGTTTTTTGTTGTTAATTTATTATACAAAAATATCATACAAAAATAATTGATAATTTAAAGCATTGTATATAAAAATAAATTATCATTAAATTATATCAACAAAAATAATATTCTTCATATACAAGATTTTTATTACAACCTTATTCTTATAGACAAAATAATAAATACAAAAACTAGTTTACAAATTATAAATGCTGAGATTACAAAAAAAATACAATATAACTGGGATGACTAGCTAAGTTTGACCATCTCGATAAGAGCAACTTCATGCTTTAGCCATCATATACGAAAGATAAGCCATAAGAATCATGAAAGCAACTTCAAGATCAGTAGAGTGCCTGAAATTATGCATAATTAATCTAGTTTGTGTTCAATTAGGAAAGAAAAAAGCCATCATAGACGAAAGATAAGCCATCATATAATCAGAATGGACAATAACGAAGCAAATAATGTTGATTTCATAGTGGAAATGCAAATAGATCCTGGAACATGATTGAGAAGTAGAACATACCCCATAGAAACTCCTTGTTACGAATGTGTAAGTAAGGATAATCCTGTACCATTTAGAAGACAATTTTCAAATTCAAAACTTTTGAAATTCAAATGTCAAGAGTAAATCCCAACTACAAACTAAGAAAGAAAATTAAGCCGGAGAGCTTAAATCACAATATTAAGATGGTAAAGTTTTCAAACACAACAATGAATCTCTAGATGTTCTTAATAAAAAGCAAGTAGAAGACTTAAATGAATAAAACCGAAAGCTCATAGGAGGCTCTTCAAAGTGGTTATGACCCTTAGAAATGTTATAAGGTTCCAACTTTATAAGTCAATCCTAAGTGAGAAAGTACCTGAGTAGCTTTGTTCAATTGGAGGAGTGTGCAGAACCTTGGAATATGAACTGAAATAGAATTGCTATTAATGGGCTGACTTAGTTGCGAAGCTTCTCCCAGGATCTTGATGTACTTCCCTATCACCTTTTGAGGCACAGCGACAGTAATGGAGATTTCCTATTTTATCAAGGCAGTTGTTCAATTTGGAGATACTGAAAACAAAAAAAGCCAAATAAAGAAAACGCTTGAATGAAAGCAATAAGAGGGGATCCATCCACAAAAGTATTTCAGAATGTGCCACAATGCCACCATTTCTGGGGGGAAGGGAAAAAGATCCCAAGATCTTTGAGGGCCATTGTTATTAACTAACTTAAAGAAAGCACAGTAAATAGAACTATCCATAAATTAAAAATATACAAGTAAAGCAATGCATTTTCTGAATCATTATATAAAGCTAAACTCTAAAAGAACTAAAGACAGATAAATGAGTAAAATATTTTCTTTACATTTTTTTAATTAAGATATACATATTTATAGTAGTTCCAAAAGCTTAACGTTTTTATAATGATGGATATTTTGAATTTTGTAGTGATACAAGATAACAGATATAATCTACTCCTTGATTGTAGGTGGATTTGGAGATATCATCGTAGAATCCTTAACATGCCCCTGCAAGATGGGCGAGCTATTGGAGAGGCCAATCTTGGAGTTGAGAAGAAGGAAACTAGCCTTGGACAGTGGTTTGGTTAAGCAATCAACCAGCTGATCCTGAGCATTGACATAAGTTACCCAAAGAGATTTGTTTTGAATAGCCTCATGCACGAAGTAAAAATCCAAGGCAATATGCTTCATTTTGGAGTGAAATACTGATTCGCATAGACATAGGTGGCACCAATGTTGTCACAAAGAATGACAGGGGAGGCAGAAGACTGAATCCCTAGCTCAATCAGAAGAGTCGAACCCAAGCAAGTTCAGAGGCAATGGGGGCAATGGCACGGTACTCAACTTCAGTCATGGAACGTGCAACAGTTCGTTATTTCTTAGAGGACCATGAGATTGGATTTCTATCAAGAAACAGAATATAGCCAGAAGTTGAGCGATAATTATCTTTGTCTCCTCCCCAATCTGCATCAGAATAGCTAGTGATTTGAGGAGCAAAACTTCTAGTAAGATTAATGCCAACATGTAAACTGCGCTTGAGGAATCGAAGTAATCTTTTAACAGCACACCAGTGAGTTTCTGTAGGTTAATGCATAAACTAGGATAAGCGATTGATAGTAAATGCAACATCTGGTCTGGTAAGTGAAAGTTACTGAAGGGCACTAACTACTCGACGATAGGCAGTAGCATTTGTAGCAGCAGAGCCATTATAGAGAGACAGAGTGGAAGATGTGGACATAGGAGTAACAGTTTCTTTGGCACCAATCATGCCTGTTTTTTTAAGAAGATCTCGAATATACTTGTTTGAGATAAGAAAATCCCGAAGGTAGTAGGAATAACCTCAATGCCAAGGAAGTTGTTTAAGGCTCTAAGATCCTTTAGAGAAAACTTACATGACAAAGCTTCACTGAATTTGGATAAAAATGCACGATTGTTGTCAGTAAGAATCAGATCATCCACATAAACCAAAAAATAAGTCAAAATGCCATCATTCTTGTAGATGAAAAGAGGAGGATATACCTTAGATTGAGTGAATCTAAAGGAGACAACAAAGGCACTTAAAGCTAGATACCAGGCTCGCAGAGCTTGTTGAAGATCGAAGATAGCCTTGTTTAACCGACAAATATGTGTAGGATGAGACTGATCAATGAACCCAGGAGGTTGTTGCATATAGACCACCTCAGATAGAGTGCCTTGAAGAAAAGCGTTGTTGACATCAAACTGCATTAATGGCCACTGATGTTGAACAACAATGCAGAGAACTGTACGAATGGTAGTAGGCTTTATGACTGGACTAAAGGTGTCAAGAAAATCCACACCGGGTCGTTGATGGAAACCTTTGGCCACAAGATGCACCTTGAAGTGTGAAATACTACCATCAGGATGCCTTTTTACTCAAAAAACCCATTTACAACCAATGACTTTCTAAGTAGAGCTACTTTCTACCAATTCCCAGGTATTATTACTAAGTAAGGCCATGAATTTAGTGGCCATGGCATCACGCCAAGTAGGATTTTTGAGAGCTTGTGTGAAAATGGAGGGTTCAAGAGACTTAGTGGGATAATGTGTCATTGGCTGAATATAATTTCTTGGGTTTATGAATATTATTTTAAGATCGAGTGATCATCGAGTGAGTGCATTATTGTAGTGGCAGAGATGGCAAAACAGCGGGACTGATATCAAGAGTGAGAGACTCACAAGATTACTCTTGTGGCATATTTATTTGAGAAGCAACCTGCATACAAGAGCCAGAACTATCACAAAGGTCAGAACGAACATCAGAAGAAGATGAAACATCAGTAGAACCTGTGAATGATGATGCTATAGGAATTAAAAAATGAGTAGAGGAAAGGAAATCAGGAGGTGAAGAGGAATTTAAAAAAGTAGAAGACAAAACAGGAATCGATTGTGCTGGAAACTTGTTCTCAACAAAGTGGACATGTTTAGAAGTAAAGATTTTCTTTGTTTTAGTGTCAAGAAAGAGATAGACGCTTTGGTGGAGTGAATAGCTTAAGAAAAGATGGGACTTGGATCGTGGATTAAGTTTAGAAGACGTGTATGGGCGAAGCCATGGATAACATAGGCAACCAAATACTTGAAGACGTGAGTAATTTGGCTTGAGATGAAACAGTTTTTCTAAAAGTGACATAAGCTACGTAACAGGAGACTGTAAGCGATTTATGGGATAAACAACAGTCTTGAAAGCATAGGTCCAATATGTGACAGGAAGTAAGGCTTGATAAAGAAGGGTGAGACCTATTTCGATAATATGACGATGTCTGCATTCTGCAATACCATTGCGTTGGGGAGTATATGGTGGGTTTGAAGATATGAAATCCCAGAAGCTTGAAGAATTGGTTTTAGTTTTTCAAATTCACCTCCCATGCTAGAGAGTATGGATTTGATAGGAGTTTGAAATTTTATTTCAACAAGAGTTTTGAATTGTTTGAAGATGTCTGCAACATCAGATTTTTGTTTTAATAGATATAGCCATATGTAACGTGAATAGTGATCCACAAATATAACATAGTACCAAAACCCATCAATAGATGAATAGTATCGAAACCCATCAATAGATGAAGAAGGTGTAGGACCCCAAACATCTGTGAAAAGTAAATCAAATGGATTACTACTATGGATACTAGATTGAGCAAAAGGTAAATGATGACTTTTATTACAAGCACAAGAGTTACAATAGACTACAGAAAAGAATGTAGAGAATATGAAATAAGATTGGATTTGACTAAATGATGCAGAATCTTAGCAGAGGGATGATCAAGACACCTATGCCAGTTATGAGAAGATAGTGTGGCAGCAAGACAGAAATTTTGGAGAAGGTGCAGATTTGGAGAGGTTCATGGTGTACACATCATTGTTGTTTCGACCTTAGGTTCGAATGGCTCCCGTTTGTAGATCCTTCACAAAAAAAGTCAATAAAAAACTCAACAGATGCATTATTAGATTTCCAAAACTTTACAACAAATATTAGATTGTCATTAACTAAAGTTGCACACAGCATATCGGAAAAACTGAAAACATGATCAGTATAGAGAAGTTGAGAGGAACCTGTGTGTGTAACGGATAAGCTAGAGCCATTACCAACTGTAATCTCATCAGTGCCTGAATAATAGGAATGTAGAGAAAGATTGTTAAGATATGCTGTGATATGATGAGAGGAACTGGAGTCCATGATCCAATTCTGTTATGATTTGGAGTAGTTGCTACATTTTCCATTGGTTGATTATTAAAATACCGTTTACCTTTGTAACAAGGTTTAGCAATATGACCTGGCTTTTCCCAATTTTGACAAATCGGACGAGAGTCATCAGTTTTGTTTGAATGCTGAGTCCTGCTATCTAAGGAAGCTTGATTTTGAATGGAGGCATGTTTGCTTGAATGATTGGATTGTCGTTTATGGTAGTTGGAAACAATTGGAAGAGAGGAGGGTAAATCTTGTTTCAAGGTCGTTTCAAAATTGACAAGTTTGTCATGCAGTTCTTTGAAAATATTGGCAGAATAACAAGCACGAAGAGCTACTGCAAGTTCCTTAAAGTCTGAGCCGAGACCATTGAGTGTATAAAGAATCAAGTCATCTTCATCAATAGGTGAGTTGACAAGAGCAAGATCATCAGATACGCCACACACATATAGGAGATACTTAGCCACCGATCGAGTCTCCTTTTGGGCTGACATTAACTTCTCTTTAAGTGCCACAACACGTGACCTTGTTTTCTTGGCAAAGCGCTTAACAAGTTTTGTCCAAGCATCGTATGAAGTTTCCACAGAGGATATAAGAGGCATAACAGCCTCTGAGGTGGATGCAATAATTGTATGGAGCAATAATTTGTCTTGATGATACCAGTGCACATACGCAGGATTTGGAATTGTTTGACCATCTTTAATGATCATAGACAGTGGAGATGATACCCTGCCTTCAACAAAGCGCAGCAAGTCATAGCCAATTAGAAGACTGGGCACGCCAAGAAGGGTAGTTGACGCGAGTCAATTTAAGTGGAAGCTATGTTGCGACATTGATGGAAATTAGTGGTGGGGTTGTTGCGTCTGAGATACTAAAATGGTTGTTTGAGATGGAAGTGTGATGTTGGCTGTGTTTTGTTTGCCATTGCAACAAAACAAGGATCAAAAAGGAAGGGACTCGTTTGAGCTTGAAAGCTCTGGTACGATAAAAGAACTAAAGACAAATAAATGAGTAAAATATTTGCTTTACATTTTCTTAATTCAAATATACAAATTTATAGTAGTTACAAAAGTTGAACGTTACTATAATGATGGTTATTTTATAATGATGGATATTTTGAATTTTATAGTGATACAGGATAACATATATAATATACTCCTTGATTGTAGGTAGATTTGGAGATATCATGGGGAAATCCTTTAATAAATTCCAGATAAAGCTGATCAAGCTGATTGATTGACTATTGCAAAAAGAAAATTAATCAATTGAAGGACTCATAATTGAAATAAAAAAATAGTAACTAAAATGCTCGGGACACACCGCATTTTCCAACAATTCCAGCCTCCTTGGTTCTCTTTGCCTGTTACAAACAATACAGAACATCAGAACTAATTACCATAACCTTAAGCTGAATCCAGGTGATTGCATCATTCAGCTCCAACGATGCATTCAAATTAATAACAATAATAAACATACCTAGAAACAAATCATTCTAACTGGACATGAAACGAGACAAACCAATACTTAAGGCGTCCCCTATGGGTATCCATGAATCAAGTACCAAAAATGTAAAAACAGATATGAAGCAACAGAGTAAAAAAAAAAAGTCTCTCCGATAAGCACCTGGAAAATCAATAACAATACAAGGCTCGGAGAGTGAGTAGAGTACCATTCTTCTCGGCCTCTGCGAACTGCTTCAAATCCTGTCCCTCCTCTCTTGGTTTTCTTAGCCCATTATTGCTCATTTATATGACTTTGGTCCACGAATTATTATATGACAAATCAATTAGATTATTAAAAGATTTTTATTTTTGAGAAAATTATTTTTCATAAATTGTATTATAAAATAATTAACATAAATTATATACGAATGAACCTATATTCTTAACATAATAATTCAAGATAATTCTTAAATCTGATTTAACTAATTGATTCAAGTTAACTTTTAAAGACAATCAAATTTGATTTGATAAATTAGCAAATTATTCTGATAATCGGTAAAACTAACTTTACTTAAAATTAACAAGTTAAATCAAATTAATTCAGTATTAAATTGATTTAAAATCTAATTTGTGCCTTTTTGAAGATGATGTCGTTAAAAGACTTAAACTGATTCAAGTTCAAATTCTAGCCATACAGACTCAAAATTAATCAAACTTTATGTTGGACTCAAACAATATTTTAAGATTTGATTCAACCTATTATTATTTGATTCACCCCATTTTGCGGGGGAACCGGAGTTTGTGGCTGAATATGAACCTGAGCCACCTCCAAGCAAATGCTAAAAGAACAGATAAATGTGCATCGATAAAAAGAAGCTAAAAAAAGAGAACATTTTTGTTTTCAAAGTGGTTTGGTGGGATAAAGAGTGGTGGTACAAAAGGGTACAAGGGCGGTGGTAGAGTTCCGATCCTCACCTCAATTTTACTCTATCATATTCTATAAAAATGGTATCATTTGTTTTAAATTTAAAGACGCACTTTTATCTAACTCAGAATATCTTATTAGTCATACTCAAATTACGAAAAAACAGCCGACCTCCGCTCTCTCCTCTCTCCTATGAGCATGCATGGCGTGCTTTGAACAAATTTAATTTTTTGTTTTTATTTAATTTTTTAATTTTTAAAATTAAAATTAAAATGAGCAAAATAAGAAAACAATAAATTAATTCTTAATTGCAATTATAATATGTAATTATTAATAAATTTAAAAAATAAAATTACAAAGAAAAAATTGCATAATTGCACAAGTGACTTTTTTATTTTAATTTTAATTATAATACTATTACTTTAATAAAAATTAAATTAAATTATTATTATAATTATTATTATTATAATATGTTATTATTAAATTTAAAAAACTAAAATTAAAAAATAGATTAGTGCACGAGCGTGCATTTTTTAATTTAATAAAATAAATAAATTAAATTTTAAATTCAATTATCAATTTAATAAAAAATTATAATTATAATTATAATTATGTTATTATTAATTTTATAAAATTAAAATTAAAAAAATGGATTAGTGCACAAGCATGTATCGTGCACTTAATGCACGGACGTGCATTTTTTAATTTAATAAAAATATATTAAAATTAAAATTTAATTATTACTTTAATAAAATAATTATAATTATATTATTATTAATTTTATAAAAAATTAAAATTAAAAGAAAAATAAAAAAAGGTTGGAAGCTTTAGGAGTGCACTCTTGCTATTGAAGGGTTAGCTCTTGATGTGTCACTCAAACTTATAAAAATTATATTTCTCAATTCTGATGTCCAGAAATTACAAACTTTATACCATTAAAAAGTTAAGAGGATAAGCTACAATTTTTATAAAGACAAGTTTGTCTGATTCGACCTACATCAATCTAGTTTAATCATTGAAATCAAGACACAATTTAAAATAGTATTGTGTCAAATTTTCACTTTTTGTTTTTCTATTATTTTAATTTTAATTTTTTTAAATAAAATTTACATTTTAAAATTTGACTAATTTATTAAATTATACAATATATTATATATGTGGAATAATTTTTTTATTTCAACCACTTATTTAAATTGACTAATTTACTAAAATTGTTTATATAATTTATAAATTATGAAATTTTATACATAAACATCTAATACTAAACAGCTAATTTTACCAAACATCTTTAATAAACAGCTCAATTTCTTCTTTGTTGGGTTGTTAATTGCGGTTGGAAATGGAATTGTTATGTTGTTAAATGACCTTGGATATATTTAAAATAAATTATTATGCTGGAGTCATGTATGTACTTTTAGTATTTGTTAGATGCGGGTCTTTTGGAATATGTCATCATCATTATCATCATAACCCAGTTTGAAATCCCGCAATAAAGCAGGGTCTAGGAAGGTCTGATAGTACGCAGCCTTACTCCTATAAAGTAGAAAGGTTGTTTCCGGTAGACTCATATGCAAATGTGACAATGAAAAAAATGATGCAGATTAAAAGAGTAAATATTTAAAAATGATACACTAAAAAAAGTAGGTAAATAAATTTAAAATGATTAAATTTATTTTATTATTTTAAAAGCTCATAATAGGCAAAAGAAGGAAAGGTGGGACACAGCTGTAGCACTACTCTGGATAGAATTAGTGGCTCTAACTTTCACGAATAAATTGTATTAATCTAGGCAAAATTGGACAAAGATGTTTTCAGGAAAATTGTAATTCATCCTTTTAGCTTTCTACCTGTATACTACATGAAAATTTTGGATTCTAGACAAAAGAGATATGGCTACTAGCAGAGGCTACAAAAGAGATATGTCTCGAGTTGTGTTAGGGATCCTTGCTCAGTAGCCTTGTGAGTATGAACAATCCAAAGGCATTAGAGGGCCTCGAAGGACCTTTTCATATACACCAGAGCTGAAAAGCTAAGTTGTAGGACAGAAAGACTTGTCCACGACTTGCAAATAGAAAAGACAGACTAGACATTAAGGTCAAACTTCCTAAGCTGTAGATACATCGTCAGAGCTTTACATTAAACGGCTCCCAATAACTACCAAAACTAGTTTGACGTACTTTAAAGGATATCCTTTACCCGTATCCTAGCATGCCAAAATTTTCTATTTCTGGCCAATTCCTTGGTAAGGGCCAACTCTGTTATATCCTTCTTGATTACTTCCCTCTACTTCTTGTTTGGCCTTCCTTTTCTCCTCTTGTAGTCATGAAGGGTTATTTTCTCACAGTGTCGTACAAGACATCAGGGTGCCTCCTACTCACATGTCCAAACTACCTAAGCCTAGTCTCTCACAACTTTTCAGTAATACTAGCCACCTATAGTTTATCTCTCACCACACAATTCTGGACTTTATCTCTTCTGGTAATGTCACACATCCACTGGAGCATTCGCATATTGGCTACCAATAACTTACTTGTATATCCACGTTTAGTGGGCCAACACTCCGCCCCAAATGACATGGTTGGCCGAATCACTATTTTATAAAATTTTCTTTTAAGCTTTAATGGAATCTTCTTATCATATAAGACCCTTGATGCGCTTCGCCATTTGACCCACCCAGATCTGATACGATGGATTATATCAGCATCAATATTACCATCACTCTGAATGATAGACCTGAGGTATTTAAAGTTCGATTTTTGTCGTATAACGTTAGTACCAATTGGTACGGCCACCTCATAGACCATCTAGCTTCCCAAAAAGTTGCATTCTAAGTACTTTGTCTTAGTTCTGCTCATTTTAAAACCTGTCGACTCTATTGTTTCTCTCCAACATTCTAACTTGAAATTGACCCCATCCCTGGTCTCATTCATGAGGACAATACCATCAGCAAATAACATACATCACAATACCTTTCTTTGAATACGTTTGGTAAGCTCATCTATCACTAATGCAAACAGAAAAGGGCTTAAGACGGAGCCTTGATGTAGCCTAATACCAATAGAAAAAGTTTCCGTGTCGCCTCCTATCATCCGTACGCTCGTTATTGCTCTTTCATACATATCCCTAATTACACGTATATAGGTCATAGGAATTCCCTTTGACTCCAAATACCTCCACAAGATTTTCCTAGCAACCTTGCCATATGCCTTCTCTAAATCAATAAAAACCATATGCAAATTCCATTTTTGTTCCCTGTAGCATTCTATTAGCCTACAGAGGAGATGTATTGCTTCCGTCGTGGACCTACCAGGCATAAAGCCAAATTGGTTGGCCGATATAGAAGTTGCTCTCCGGACTCTCTTCTCAATCACCTTCTCCCATAGTTTCATGGTGTGGCTTAGTAGTTTAATGCCTCTATAGTTATGACAATGTTGGATGTCCCTTTTGGCCTTATATGATGGAATCAACCTACTCAATCTCCATTCATCTGACATTTTGGCTGACTCGAGGATCACATTAAAAAGCGAAAATAGCCACTCAATACTGATAACTCCTATTCTCTTCCATATTTCTATAAGGATCTCATCCGACCCTACTACCTTTCCGCTCTCCATCTCCCTCAAAGCCTTTGTAATTGCTTCCCTTGTGACCCTTTCACACTGAGACCAGTTATGAAAATGCTCCGATACGGAGGGGTCACCTAACTCTATGTTGCCTAAGATGCCTTCATTATACATGCCAAAAAAGTTTCTTTGCCTTCTACACTTGATGGCATAGGCCTCTATAAGTACCTTCCTTGCTTCATCTCGAATACAACAGACTTGGTTAAAATTCCTCGTTTTACGTGCCATACCTTGTGCCAACTTGAAAATTTTTTGTGCTCCCTTGTTAGTATCCAACTCCTGTACAAATTCTCGTAAGCTTCGCCTTTAGCCACTGAAATTGTCTTCTTTGCCCTCTTATTTGCCAGTTTGTACCTTACTCTATTAGTTTCCCGCTCCGTCTTTGTTGTACTTGCTAATAGAGCTTTGTATACTCTCTTTTTTGCCTTCACCGCTCCCTGAACCTCTTCTAACCACCACCAAGATTCCATCCGCGCACCCCATGGCCCTTTAGAAACTCCCAGGAGTTTTGTGGCTATTGCTCTTACCAAGGGAGCTACTCCCTCCCACATCCAATTAGCATCCCCTCTCATGGACCATGCGGCTCCATACCAGATTCGAATCATAAATTGTTCCACTATGTCCCTTTTTAAATTCCACATCTAATTTTACGACACCACTTAGTAAATTGTTGCATCCTCCATCCCTTCACTTTTAGATCCAAAACTAACAATTTATGCTGGGTTGCTAAGCATGCGGCCAGAAGCACTTTGCAATCCTTGCACCATGCTCTGGCTCTCCTCCTCACAAGGAAATAATCAATTTACGTCTTGATTGTGCTACTCTTAAATAGCACTAGGTGTGCCTCGTTTTTCTTAATAGGGAATTAGTTATCATTAAATCAAACGCTATGGCCATATCTAATAAAGCATTCGTACTTTCATTTTTAGTGTCGTATTTGAAGCCCCCGTGAGTCCCTGTATATCCGTATGAAATAGTCCCTATATGCCCATTAAAATCACCTCCTAAGATAACCTGCTCAGTATTAGGGATTTGCTGGATCACTCCATCCAGTGCCTCCCAGAAAAGACGTTTTTGTTGTTCATCAAAACCAGCTTAAGGTGCATAC
>JAOTAY010000191.1:9830333-9842226 GCA_025629805.1 Erythroxylum baracoense
AGAATTTAAACAAACAAGTAATTAAGTGAGACCGTCTAGGTTACTCACAGTATGCTCCAAACAGCTATTGCCTTGAAATACCGGCAATGTCTGGATGCTGTCGTTCAATGCATTACTCTATACAGACAATACATTCACATATCACAATATTGCACAATTTTATACTCCTTTATGCACATTTATGTAGACTGAATATGTACAATGCATGTTCATGACAATTCCAGGTATTTTACTATAATTTTCATCATTAAATCGATCAGATATCAAAGCCCTCATTAATAAGATTTGGTACTTACAATTTGGACAAAATAAAACAATGTGAAATCAATATCATAACCTAATTGACTACTTCAGATTTTCTACCCATATGATTTTGGGTCAACTTTTCATAACGAATATGATAGGGTAAATGAAAAAATTAGGCAAAATTTCCTTCTAAAAAGTTGTGCTACAGTGTCTTAAGTTTTTAATGACTCCAAGATCATCCAATTTTATTCAGTATTCAATGAGTTATGCACAAAATGCCACAGACTGTGCACATTTGAACTTTTGGCTAATGCATGATCATACCCTCTGATGGTACAACTCCTATCTTTCTGCTCAGATATCCAAAAATTACAAACTTTATACCAATTTAAAGCTAAGAGAATAAGCTACAACTTTGTTAAGACAACCCAGCCTAATTTGGTTCACATCAGTACAGTTTATTCAATAACCATAGAACAAGATTTCTGTCCCTGATAGTGCTACAGCTTAAGCTGAGACTCAATTACATGCCAATTTTGAAAATCATAGAGATAGAATTAAAATTCGACTTCTTTACAAAAGTTGTAGACTTATGTCTCTAGTTTAATATGAATCAAAAATAAACTTATTGAGATATCTACAACTCTAGTTCTTAACATTCCAGCATATTTCCACACTTTCATTATATCAATCATTTTCAAACCAATTCAGATAGCTCTAAATTTTTATGGAGAGAAAGAAAAATGTCTTAGAAGTCTATTGGTTCAACTTTCAAGTCATTTAGAGTTCGGATGAGAAAGTTATAGTCAAAAGACTGAGAGTTGTTTCAATGAACTCTAGTTCCTAATTTATACATACAACCACCACCCTTTTCTCTCTCTAAAACTCGACCTTCATCTTCACCGAACTGCACTTCTTTTCTTCTTCTTCTGTTCGTGCCATTTTTTTGACCCACAATCAGCCATTTTCAGACAATACTTCCTTCTAATAAAATGTTCCTCTATGTCTTAAGTTTCTAACGCCATCAAATGCACTCATTTTGATCTTGTATCGTACAAGTTATGATCAAATTACTCCATACTGCTCCTTATATCTCCACAGATTTCTACTCTCAACTTCTAGCTCACTTTCAGAGCTCTTATGGACAGAATTTCAGTTCGACTTCTTCAACAAAGTTGTAAACATATGTTTCTAGTTTCATGTGAACTAAAAATTAACTCATTTGAAAATCTATATCTCAAGATAAAATCAAAATACAGAAACATGATTCATGAAATTTCTCCAGTTCAAGATTTCAGCACTTCCTCACTTTGATTCAATCACTCTTTTTTCTTAAATCATTTCAGATGAGTCTAATTTTTCATAGGGAGGAAAAACAATGTCTTAATAGTGTATTGATTCAACCAGCAAGTCATTTGAAGTGTAACAGAAAAAGTTATCATAAAAAGAATCAAGTTGTTTATATATAGACTTAAACACTAACATCATACACGGATAGTTCTTCTTCTTCTTTAATCCATGATTTCTGTACATCATCTCTAGCTTACGTCCTCTATATTTCTACTCTCTTTTCAAGTCAACTCACTCTGAAAACAACTCAAGATTCAAGATTAAATTCAAACATCAAAAACAAAACTCATTTACGGACATCACCATTTTTTCTACTCTTTCTCACTACTGCAACTTTTCTCTTACTGCTACAACTCCTTTTTTTTTTGAAATGCCTAACAATTTACAAACCTTAAACCAGTATCAAACATTCATTTATGGTACCCACAAAACTTAGAACATGACTTACTTGATTTCACTTCCAAGATCAAGGTTGAATATCTTTCCACGAAGAAGACAATAACATAACAGATAGCAGAATTTAACTTCTTTGATGCAGCATCTTGCAAGATATCAAGTGATGATGAACCAAATTAAAACAAAATCTAGGAGTTTGTGGGAGTAAGGAAGAGTTTCAGTGTAGAGAGTGTAAAGCGTAGAGAGAAAGGAAGCTTTCAAAACTCCAAAGGTGAAGATGACTCATCACTTGCCTAACTCTTTGAATGCAAGGTGCAAAGCTAATTTATATGCTAAAGGTCTAATTCTCTCAAGAATTTCATAAGGACTAATGTATCTCGGGCTCAACTTGCCCTTTTTACCGAATCTTAGTACACCACGCCAAGACGACTCTTTCAAAAACACTTTATCTCCAACATTGCATTCCATATCCTTTCTATGCTGATCCACGTAGCTTTTTTGTCTATCCTGAGCAGCTTTTATTCGACTCCAGATCAATTTCACGTTCTCTACAGTATCCTGTATCAGTTCTGGACCCTTAATCATTCTCAAACCTTTCTTATCCCAGTATGGAGGTGATCGACATTTTCTGCCATACAATGCCTCATACGATGCTATCCCAATGCTGCTATTGTAATGATTGTTATAATCAAACTTAATCAATGCTATATACTGATCCTAAGCTCCCTGAAACTCCAATACACATGCTCTAAGCATATCTTCAATAGTCTTGATAGTTCTCTCACTTTGTCCGTCTGTCTGAGGATGAAATGTTGTACTGAAATTCAACTGTGTGCCCATAGCTGATTGTAAGCTCTTCCAGAATCCCAAAGTAAATCTGGGATCCCTGTCTAATACAATAGACACTGGAACCCCATGCGGTCTCACAATTTCCGTTACATATCTCCGAGCCAACTGGTCTAATGTATTGTTCTCCTGTACTGGTATAAAATGGGCCGACTTAGTTAATCGATCCACCACATCCCATATTACATCATTTTTCCTCGGAGTCTTAGGCAATACCATTATAAAATCCATAGTAATTCGTTCCCATTTCTACTATAGAATAGGTAACGAATGCAATTTTCCAACTGGGGCTTGATTCTCAGCCTTAACCTGTTGACATGTTATACATTTAGAAACAAACTCCGCTACTTTCTTTTTCATTTCAGGCCACCAGAAATGTTGTTTCAATGTGTTATACATCTTGGTAGCACTAGGATGCATAACATAAGCGGCCATATGAGCTTCTTCTACAATTTCCTTCCTTAGATCATCAATATTAGGCACACATAGTCTCTACTTTACCCACAGTGTATCATCTCTAAATTCAAACACAGAATATGTATCCTTCTTAACTTTCTCAATCAATTTCACCATTTCAGGATCTTTACTTTGTACTCTTCTAATCCGAACATGCAACATTGGCCTCAGTTTTAATATAACTATCAATGCTTCATTATGTTCTAGATTCAACTCTACATTCAAAGCTCTCACCTGAATCAGGCTTGGTAACCTCAATAATTGAATCTGAGCTACATTGATATTTGACTTTCTGCTCAAAGCATCAACCACTACATTAGCCTTCCCCGAATGATACTCAATTGTGCAATCACAGTCTTTCAGTAACTCTATCCATTTTCTCTATCTCATGTTTAGCTCTTTCTGGTTTAATAGATACTTCAAGATCTTATCATCAGCGTACATCTGAAATGTCTCGCCATATAAGTAATGTCTCCAAATCTTTAAAGCAAAAACAACTGCTGCAAGTTTTAAATTATGTACCGGGTAATTTAACTCATGAGACCTTAATTGTCTCGATGCATAGGCTATTATCTTATCATGCTGCATCAATACACATCCCAATCCCTGATGCGATGCATCACTATATACCACATATCCACCAGATCCTGATGGAATAGTCAACACCAACACTGTAGTCAACCGATGTTTCAAATCTTCAAAACTTCTCTGGCACTTGTCATTCCATCTAAATATGACATTCTTCCTCATAAGTTTAGTCAGAGGGGCTCAGATTAAAGAAAACCCCTCGATAAACCTCCAATAATAACCAGCTAATCAAAGAAAACTCTGGATCTCTGATAAATTCTTTGATGTCTCCCACCTCATTACTGCTTTAATTTTTACTAGATCCACTTGAATACTATGTCTTGTTACTATATGAACCAAAAATATCACTTGATTCAGCCAAAATTCACATTTACTGAATTTGGCATATAATTGTTTTTCTCTCATAGTTTGCAAAATTATTCTCAGATGTTCAGCATGTTCCTCATTACTTCTTGAATACACCAAAATATCATCAATGAACACAATTACAAACCGGCCCAAGTAGGGCTGAAATACCTTGTTCATCAATGCCATGAATGTTGCTGGGGCATTAGTCAACCCAAATGGCATAACTAAGAACTCAAAATGTCCGTACCTACATCTGAGAGCACTTTTTGGTACTTCAACCAGTGCTATCTTTAGCTGATAATACCCAGACCTCAAATCAAGCTTAGTAAATACTTAAGCTCCTTGCAACTGATCAAATAAATCATCAATTCTAGGCAATGGGTATTTATTATTCACTGTAACCCAGTTAAGTTGCCTGTAATCAATGCACAACCTCAAAGTACCGTCCTTCTTCTTCACAAACAACACTGGAGCGTCCCAAAGTGAAACACTAGACATAATGAATCCCTTCTCGAGCAACTCCTGCAACTAAATTTTCAACTCCTTTAGTTCCACAGGTGCCATCTTATATGGAGGAATGGATATAGGAGCAGTACCTGGAACTACATCAATTGTGAACTCTGTTTCCTCGATCTGGAAGTAAACCAAGTAATTCAGTAGGGAACACGTCTAGGAATTCCTTAGCCATATGATTATCTTGTAGATTCTATTCAGCTTGAGTATCAATCACATAGGCCAAATAGGCCTCACATCCACCACACATTAACTTCAAGGCACTAATAAATGAAATCATTCTGGTTGGCATTGCTTTGCTAATGCCTCTATATACTGCTCTTGGTTAATTAGGAGACTCTGAAATCACTTCCTTCGTATAACAGTTTATGATGGCCCTATGAGCAGTAAGCCAATCCATCCCTAAGATAACATCTATCTCCTTTAACTATAAAACAATCAAATCTGCTGGCAACTTTGCCTGGTCAATTCGATTCAGACACTTCTTACAGACTGCCTCAATCACTCTAGTACTACCAATTGGTGTATTCACCTCTAATCCACATCTCAAGAATTCTCTATCACAATGCAATCTAGATGCCATGTGTAGTGTGATAAATGAATACGTAGATCCAGGATGTAGCAGTGCACAAACCTTAAAAGTAAATAATGATAACACACTTGCAACGACATTTGGAGAATCCTGAGCCTCCTGTCTCGTTATGGCATAGACTATGGTTGATTGCTCCACACCTCAGACCTCCTAGTAACACTCCCAGAACTCATCCTCCCTCTGCCACGACCTCTCTGCCCAGTTCCACTGACTTGACTCTGCTGAATAGTAGGTTCTGGTACTCTACTCCCTCTCCTACCTGACTGTACCGCAGACATCAATATGCAATCTCTGATCTGATGATCATGTGAGCCACACCGAAGGTAGGCTCCTGTCAATCTCCAGTACACACCACTATGCTTATTCCCACAATATTGACAAGCTGGTAGCCGTCCTGATGTTGTACCCCTGTTATTCCCAGTCTGAGTAAAACCACCCCTCTGTTTGAATCCTAACTGTCTAGATCCATGTGGTGGTCTAAATGTTCGAGTCTAACATTTGTTAAACCTTCTGCCAGAACCACCCCGAGACTCGGTAGGCCTCTTTTGACCAGTCTTTGATCTCTGCTCAAACTGACTGTCTCTCAACAATTACTCCATTCGGATCGAGGCTGCTCTGAGTTCAGTGAAACTGTTCAAGTTAGGAAGAGCTAGCCTTGTCCGAATCTCCATGTTCAGGCCTTCTCCAAATCTCTTACATTTTTTTGCTTCAGTAGGAATTAAGACAGAAACATACCTCATCAGCTCATTGAATCTAATATCATAATCTACTACAGACATTCCACCCTGTTTCAGATCCATGAACTCCTTCATCTTTCTATCCATATATACTTAGGGCATATAATTTTCTCTGAAAGCCCTCAGAAAGTCTCCTCAAATTAAAGTTTATGGCCTGGTGGCACTACCGAGACCCGTCTTCCACCATTGATAAGCTGGGCCTTGTAGCAAAGAAATAGCATATAAATAACATAGTCGAACCTCTCATCTGACTCACAATCCATTTGAGAAAATACTCGTTCTATCCACTCTAACCATCCCTCAGCTTCTGTAGGGTCTGTACTACCATAGAAATCTAGAGCTCCCTACTTTCACAATTTTTCGTACCTCCATTCCCTTCTCTCAGGAATTCTTAGAGGCACACGCTCAGGTCGAGATACCGATGACTCCCTACTAACTCCTTCCGATCTCAAGTCAGCTGAGTGCTCCATTTATTCACCTACGTCGAATAACCTATAATGCATAATAACTTCAACTACCATTCGACATTTCCACAACATTTCACTCTTAATATCACCACTTATCCCTATGGATGCCAAACCATGCTCTGATACCAAAAATGTAACACCCCATTCCCAACTGACATATGCACTTGTGTCCGTCAGTTACACGTGTATATGCTTATTAAAAATGACATGTTAACTAGACCTTCACTGTACATAACGTGGAATCACAAACTAAACCATCAATCACACATTTTCTAAACTCAAAAAGTTATCACATTAATCAAAAATCCATTATTTACATCATTTCATACAACACAATACCATCCCAGGTTTATAACATTATCCTATGAGCTTTAACAACTTAGTACACACCAAATACAATAAACATGAAAATCTTAGCTGACCGAACTCTAATCCAATTCTGACTGTGACAGTTGCACAAAATATGTCTCTACAAAGTCTTAAAAGCTAGGTCGTCTCACTTTCGAACATGAAAAGCAACGGTGCAATTTTGATGAGTTTTGCGAACTCAATAAAGTAACCATCCTCGATGGTTCACTCATGTCATACAACAACATTAAGTATAGCCTGTAATCCAACAGCTCAACTCCATTTAACAAGTATCAAATACTATCACAGATAAATCATTTCTCAGATACACAGCTCAATCATATAACAACATTTACACAGCTTTGCAAATCATTCAATGAATTCAAATTATATGCAGATGCTACATGTATGAGACTCATATTTATTTTTAATTTATTGTGACTGTGTGCCTTTACATTATCCCGAATTATCGGGCTCAATCAGTCAGTCAGTGACTCATTGATCATAACGACCCATAGGCTCGAACCACATATGCGAGAGCTTAAAGCTCATATCAGTAACAGTAACAATAGCCACATCAGTCACAACTCCTTTATATTACATGCATTGAAATAAAGTGCATGCCACAATTCAGTCATCAATTCAATCACTTTCATTTGCATGTAATATAATAGTCTATCTGTCACAGTATCAATTACAATAATAGTCACAGTAGCAGTGGTCATCGGACAAGGTCCGACATTTAACTTTTCAGTTAAGAATCAGATAGTCATTTAGACAGACACATTCTCATTCAATCAATACTTCCAATATCATTTTCATGCATCAAAACTCCTCAGAAAACTGTTGTCTGAAATCCAGTACACAATCAACACAATCAATCATATTATGAAGCACATAATTCTACACATTTCCCATACAAGCAGCACTTCAATATCTCAATCCAATATCATAGTCATTGGACCTTAACTGTCCGGAATCAATAATCAAGCCTCATTCATTCAATCATTTTGAAACAGAATTTAAACAAACAAGTAATTAAGTGAGACCGTCTAGGTTACTGACAGTATGCTCCAAATATCTATTGCCTTGAAGTACCGACAATGTCTAGATACTATCGTTCAATGCATTCCTTTATACAAACAAGACATTCATATATCCCAACATTGCACAATTATATACTCATTTATGCACATTTATGTATACTAAATATGTACAATGCATGTTCATGAAAATTTTGGGTATCTTATTGTAATTTTCATCATTAAATCGATCAGATATCAAAGCCCTCATTAATAACATTTGGTACTTACAATTTGGACCAAAATAAAACAATGTAATTCACAATTTGCATAAACTGTTGGATTTGTTTAACAACGATGTTCGTGTCCAAAAAGTTTAGTAGTTCACTAGCTATATATGGTATGGACTGGTAAAAGCCATTATGGAACTTCATACCCAAAGTTTCAATATAGGCTGAGCCAATTTGGCTTTTGCAGGCTGAGAGCATGATCCTATACTTTTCTGCAAGCTCCAAGAATTGTCGCAATAGGGCTTGATGCTCTTGCTGAATCTGAAAGTAAAGCAGAATATCATCAATGTAAATTAAAGCACTTGATAAGATACCTTCATAAATCCTTATCATGGCTTTTTGAAACAATGATGGGCTGACATGTAGCCCAAATGCCATAGTCCACTGGCACTGGGCATTAGGAATGCATAATGTTGTCTTACGTCGATCCTTTGGGTTAATACTCAATTGCCAAAATCCAGCTTTTAAATCAAACTTTGAAAATATTTTGGCTTCTTTTAGAAAGAAATAGCACCTACGTATTGATATTGGATAGAGGAAACTTGTCATCTTCAGGAAAATGATTTAGAGGCTTGTGATTAATAACTAACCTCTTTTTTTCCCTATTCTTTTTTCCTTTTTTTCCACATGAAATGCTTGACATGTCCCATCTGATTTGGTCGGCTCGATCAATCCTTATTTCAAAAGTATAGCATATTCTTTTTATGCCATCTTTAGGTCGTATAGATTCATCCCCAGATGTGTGGCCTTTGTTAAATTAATGTCCTTATTCTTTTTGAATGGCAATTGAACATAGAATTCTAAATTATGCCATAATGGATGTGGATGATAAAATTGGTTATGGCTTTTCGGGCTATGTTGTAAAAGTTGGTCTCTGTTATAGAAGGAATGTCTTATAGTTTGAACATGTTGCTATTTTCAGTGTACTTATGAAAATCTTGTTTGTAACAAATCCCCTTTGGCAAGATTTATAACTTTTCTGCTTAGCAATAGACATTTATCCTAATAAGTATATTAGGACCATGCAGGTTACTTCCTAATATTTTTGTCCAAATAATACAAAATAGGAAAAACTTTATCCTAATCCTTCTCTTCGTGATAAGATCTATCTTAAAGGATTTGTCGTCAATTGTAGTAAAGTATTCCTTATATGGTTGCCATTTTTCCATTAGAAGAATATGTGGTTTCATTACACTTATACAAGATTTTGTATCTATGTAACCAATAGCTGGGATTAGTCTATGATACTTCTTTAAAAGCAATTGGAGTTTGACATAAGGTTGTGTAACTATTGGCTTCCTGGGCTTTAGCTTGAAATAAGACTGGTTCATCATATACATCGGGTCGTCATCTTCTTCTTCAAGAGAAAAGATGTCATGATTAGAAGATTCACTATTAGGAATTCTAAACAGAGTCTCTCCGTCTTTACTAAATTGTTCTTCAAAAAGAGAATCAAAATCCTTGTCACCTCTAATGTGCATCATAGCTTTTATAGATTATAGGATTTTTTTGGATTTTTTAGGGCAAAGTTTTGCATAATGGCTGGATTTTCCACAAAAATAACATCAGAAGCATTTCATTTAAAGAATCTTATTATCTTTTTCTTCCTTTTATTAAAAGGATGAACTCTTAACGTTTCCTTTTGAAGTGTTTCTCCTTCTTTTTATTGCATGCACCTTTCTCCGTTTCTTTGTATTTGATCTTTAAGTATGGCTTCTTGCATACTTATTTAAGTTGAGGTCTGCCTTTGAGCATAGCTTTGAAGAAATTATGTTGTTCACATAATTTGCCTGGTGTCACCAAAGCTAATTGGTAGATTTCTTTGAGAGAGATTTCAGATGTCTCATTAAAAAGAATTGATTGTTCTTTGTAATTCAGGCTATAACGTATTAGGAAGGGAAGCTATGAATGTGTATTGAAGATTGACATCATTGAAACCATTAAGCTTATAATATCTTTAAAACCTTTTTCAGAAATTCTTTTTTAAATCTTTTTTATTCATAGAGCATCACTTCATTTCAAAGTACTCATGTCTAATTTATTGATTACTGAGTTGGAAATTGCCAATGAACTCTTTATGGATTAATCCTAATAAGGAATTGGCTTCTGACAATTGTAAGAGTTACATGCTTGTAATCACCAAGACTTTGGAACCATTCTTTTAAAGTTTCTATCATTTTTTAGACAAATTCTATCAAGATGTCTTTGAGAGACATATCTAGCCTTGTCATTTGAAGATCTATCCAGGCACTAAATTCATGCAGTCGATCTTGCCATTTTGTTAGTAGGACATCATAAAAAGTGAACCATGGACCTGTAGTAGGTTTGTAGACAAAAGTAACTTATGGTCTGTCTGGTTTAGTCATTGACTCAATGTCATCAACCTCAGGTTCAACTTCTGTGTATGGTTGAGAAGAGTTTAGAACAATAATCATCATTTGCGATATCTTTGTGAGATCTGTAAACCAGTTTAAGTTATTTGATTTTTCTATAAAAGAATTAGAGTCTTGGCTAGCTATTTGGCTATTAGGCCTATCTGGTACTGATTGGAGAGTGGCTGTGAATTCTTGGTTAGGCATAGGTTATTTTGGCGTGTCTTAGAAAGGTTGCTTTTTTGGTGGAGAAGGTGGTGGTGTATGTGGAGGTTTAGAAGTTGACAGAATGTCTTTGATTGGTAGGTTTGTTTTGGAAGGTTTTGATGGTTTTGTAAAGGTTTGTCGAAACAATGAATAAGACATTTTGAAGACCTTTTCATAAGCAGTAGTATCAGGATAGGATGGGGTGTTATAAATGGGTCATGTAGTTGGAAATGTTGAGGGATATGAATCATATACAACTCTAGATTGTTCTTTGGCCAAATCAGACTCAATTCTTTGAGCTCTTCTCAAACCTTTTGAAGTTCTCTTTCTTTCTTAGAAAACTCTAGTCCACAATAATGCTGGTCAATATATCGTCTCAAGGCTAAATAAAGTTGGGCAATTGGATTGAGTAGTCAATGATGTAACTGTAGCACTTGAAGAGATATAGCATTGACCTTTGAATTTAATCCTTGCGTCTGTTGCGATAGGCCATTAAGCTTTGAATTAATTCTTCGAAAGACATTATTTTATGTCACAACATTTCGTGCCTACCAATTTAGGACTTCTTCAGCTAGAGAAATAGGTACACGATTGCCTTGTGGACTAATACCCGTGGATCTTGAGTACGATCTTATAGATACTCTAATGGTTTTATTAATCTGGGCTTCCAAAAGTGGAAAATCTTCCTTATATGATCTCATCATCATACAAGGTACTGATTTGAGGCTTTCCTTAGGGATCAAAGAACTGATAGCTTGGAGCATCTCGGTTGTATCAAGTGCTCTTTTCCGACTACCATCAGTAGTTTAGGGAGATCTTTTGGTATAGGCTTAAGATTCCTAAGACCAATCTAAGGCTGTAATCATCATCTTCATCATGCATGGGTCAGATCTTCTTTGGTGGTTGGCATAAGAATCTTGACTTTCTACTTGACTCTTCTCTCCGTCAGGGGATATAAACTTCATCATTACTGTAACACCCCCTTATTGTAGGGTACGCACCGGGACGCCCGCAGGTCATTCCGGTACATATCCTATTATAAGGGTGAGCTACGTGCGATCACTACAGTCACTCCACATGGCATCACATTAATTTGAACAATAAAGCATTAATTG
>JAOTAY010000191.1:9848511-9864424 GCA_025629805.1 Erythroxylum baracoense
TTGAAGATTGGACCAATCGGCCTGTGGATCATTACGAATGGGCTCGGGCCCAGCACGACCGACTCGACCATACCAGTTTCTATAGTCCGTTTCCCTACTCCATATCTAGCTTGTAATCCAAGACTTGCATTGACCTTTTCGATGGGTAAACAGCGAAAGACTAAGATCCCAGGTTCTCTAGCAAAAAACTCGATAAGCCAACCTCCGAGCCCCATTGTGACCACTTCCGCTAGAGGATTCACAAGTCCCATAGTCTCGCTTGTTCCTAGAGAGGTTCGAAGACAGGCAAGGAGCGGAAGTTTTCACGTCAGAGAGCCCACATCTCCGAGAATATCGTGCCTAGGCCAAATCAAGTACAAGCAGAATAAGCTTGCATGGATAGCTCAACTGGTCTTCAGAGAGGTTGTTTAGTGCAAAGTCTTATGTTTAAATCTCGGCAGCGACAGTGTAAGAGTTTTATCCAATACAGTGACTCTTTGTATGCACCGAATATGGGCCCCCCTCTTTAAAGAACTGAGTGAGATTAAACCGTAATTTACCCTTCCACCACTCTATCACTACTCTATCAGGCCGGGGTATGGAGGTGCCTGAAATGAGCAATTCTACCTCTTTGAGTGCAAAGTACAAGCAGAATAAGCAAAATGTGATGACAAAACCACAGGAAACAACGTTGTTTTTCTGTCCTAAGCCGATAATAAAGATGTTCAATGACAAGCAACAGTGAAAAGGAAGGTTTGATGGTATCCATCGTGACAAACAATTAATATACTGCTGTAAAGGTTGTCCCATCTTTAGGGCAATTGAAGCGGTTTCCAAGTACACGTGACTGGAAGGCTCCGGCTGAGGTGGATGAAAAGGCATGAGATAGAAAAATTTGCTGTCTAAATGATGACGAAGATGGTGAAAATATTGTTATGGCCTGTGCCACTAGTAGTAGCCGATGGGGACACGGCGGCAGAGCCAAGAAAACTTATGGAATAAAGCAGGAACCGCAAATTCCTAGGTCGATTGAACGGTGCAACGATTGATATATTTGTCAACATCTATGGACAATTGATTTATTCATTTACTCTTGGTCTAATCTAATAATTCGTGTGTTCATTGTGATGATCATTGTGTTCCCTTCATCGCCACGTTTCCGATAAGGCAATTAGTACGTGGCTGGAGTAGGTGTGCCTGCACAAGCCAAGGGAAAAATGAAATTTCAGAAGCTAAAATCGGGGTAGGTAAGCAAATGACAGGTAGTTGCGAAGTGCCTCATGCTATAAGAGTTGCAAGAATTATGGATAACAATGAATCTGATCCAATACAAGTTTTTCTTTTCAACTTTTGAGATTTACATATATTTGATAATTTTAAATTCTTAATTAAAATTTGAATTAAATAATTTTATTTTAATTTAATCAAACTATTTAAAATTAAGATGAATTTTAAATTGAAATTCGATTTAAAGTTTAAAAAATATTTTAAGCTCAAATTTGATTTGAATTACAATAAAATAAATTGATTTTAATTTGAGTACTTCCAAAAAGCCTAATATGAGTTCTAAAAATCAAATCATTCACTTCTAACAATGGGATTTCCTATAACTCAGGTTTTGATATTCTCTTCAGGGATGTTCTAATTTTGAAGATATTTGAATAAAGTACCACTAGAAAATAACATGGTTGGGGTTTTTTTTTTCTTTTTCATTGTTTAATTCAGACTTTGGATTGATTTTGAAGTTTGGAATTCATTCCCATCCGATACGTAGACCATGTGAGGGCAATTCTTAGATTGATGCCTTGTTTGTGGGACAGGGTGGGAGAGTGGGCATGAAGGAGGATTGGTATCTAAAGGGCTTTCTGCTTTTGACACTTTCCCATTTAAGTTGATTTCTTTTAGGAAATGGAAGCTTTCGTTATTTACTTTTTAAGAACGCACTCACTTGCTTTCTTCTCATGCAAACTTGTCTCTTCAAATCCTTCCAAATTTTCCCAAATTATTGTTTCCCAATTTAGATTCTTGTAAAATCATATCAATTGTCTTCTCAGTTAACCCACTCTAGTACATAAAATTTATAATTGGGACATTGAGAAAGTTTTCAGTTTTCACCTTTAAACCTTCTAGGTTCAGATTTTAACAACCGAAATGTCAAGTGTACCATCCTACACAAGCATGAACCTGACAGATAAAGCTGAAGTGGATGACAGAAGCTGAAAAAGGCTACTAGTTAGTGGCTTATTGAAACAGTACAAAATTGTAACTTGCACGAACACACGGTTACTACTAGTAACCCTCCTAATTATTACAGTTTCTACTGACAACGGCCATTATTGGCAGAAAACTGACCCATCTCAGCTACAAAATATCAACATTTCATACTGACATCTCTGTTATGTTGCCCCCACCGTGTCATCAGTCTTGTCCTATCAACCCCTCCTACCCCGCTTCAGAGAACTTGTAAATATTCAAATCTTTGTTGATTCAATTTTCATTTCCAGCAGATCCCACCTCACAATTATGCTTAAACTGGGTTTGTTTCAATTCAATTTCAGATTCAAGGGTGTTATAGAATAGTGTCTAATTGTAATCCCATCAAATTCCACCTACATGCACACCAACTTCTCTAAACTCTCTATGACAAGCAAAGCAATCTCCAGATCCGCTCTTTCGTTCGCCTTGTCCCAAATCCTGTCACATTCCTTCCTTGCTTCTGATTTCCTTCTCCCTGTGTGTTTTCTCCACAATTCTCTCCTTTTTGTCTGTAAATTTTCCTACTCTTTCTTTCAGTCGCACTCACTGTACCATCCAAAACCCATTACCCAGAACTCAATTGCTCTCCTTCTCTTCTCTTGAACAATCAGTTACACGGTTTCTACGGTGACAAAGAAAGAAAAAAAGAACCAATCTTTTTAATGGCTGATGCTTCTAATGGCGAGAAGGTTATCTACCTTCACGGTGACCTGGAGTTGGTTATCATTGAAGCTCGAAACTTGCCCAATATGGACATTGTCTCCAACCGTCTCCGCCGTTGTTTGACTGTATGCAACGCCTGCAGAACTCCCTCCGCCTCCGACGGTGACCGTGAGGGAGACCACGGCCGTGATACTGACCAAAGAAACCACACCCACCCTCATGTCGTCACCAGTGATCCTTATGTAACCGTAGTCGTCCCTCAGGCCACCGTAGCAAGGACGCGTGTCTTAAAAAACGCACGAAACCCCAAGTGGAATCAGCGCTTCTGCGTACCTCTCGCACATCCAGTGATCGATATGGAGTTTCATGTGAAGGATAACGATCTCTTTGGAGCTGAGCTTATGGGGGTAACCAAAATCTCCGCTGAAAAAATTGCTTCCGGCGAGTTAATTCACAATTGGTTTCCTATTATCGGATCCTCCGGGAAACCGCCGAAGCCGGACACTGCACTTCATTTGCAGATTAAGTTCACGCCGGTGGACAAAAACCCGCTTTACAGGCATGGTGTCGCAGGTGACCCCGACCGCTTTGGAGTGAGGAACACTTACTTCCCTTTGAGGAAAGGAAGCACCTTGACGTTGTATCAAGATGCTCATGTGCGAGACCATGACTTGCCGGACATTGAACTTGATCATGGAAAAGTGTACAAACAACATAACTGCTGGGAGGATATTTGCTATGCAATATCAGAAGCTCACCACATGATTTACATTGTTGGTTGGTCGGTATTTCATAAAATTAAGTTGATCAGAGAGCCAACTCGGCCATTGCCGCGTGGCGGGGATTTGACTCTTGGGGAGCTGCTTAAGTATAAGTCTGAGGAAGGAGTTCGAGTTCTGTTGCTGGTTTGGGATGATAAGACATCCCACGATAAATTTGGTTTCTCGACGGTGAGAGTTCTAATCTCCTTGCAAACTTGATTCTTTTTTCGTGTTGCTTTTACTTATTATATGCTTGTTAGTTTGTCTGTTGTTTTGAAGAATAATAAAAGAACCAAATAAACCCTTTACTAATGGAGTGGTTGGGAGAGACTTGAGAAAAGGTTCTGACAAATTAGATTACACTTATAGTGTGTGCTGGACAAAGTACAACGTCAAAAACTCAAAGGAAATGGAATTGAAGAGAGAATCAAAGTTAAGAACTGTACAACAGTTCCTGCTTTTGTTTTCGCTGTTTTTACAGGTCGAATCGGATTACAGTTGGATTGTATAACGAGGGGAACAAGGGCCACCTAGTATATATTTGAATTTCTTGGTGACTACTTTTCAGCCATGTTAGTGATAAACACTGGTCTAATTTTGAAGTGTCATATATGTAGGCAGGAGTGATGCAGACGCATGATGAAGAAACCCGAAAGTTTTTCAAACATTCATCTGTTATCTGTGTATTAGCTCCTCGTTATGCCAGCAGTAAGCTTAGCTACATTAAACAACAGGCAAGTTCTTTCCATTGTTCAACTTTTTTGTTGCCTTGTTCATAGCTTTCCCAAAGTTGTATACTAATTCACGGCATAGTGTGCATATTGATTAGGTTGATTCTTGTGATGCCTACAAGGATTTTGATTTTAATTTCCTTCGGCCATAAAAATTCTCTTTATTTTTTACTGCTGACTGAATAACTTTCTTTCATTTTCTTAAATTTGAAGAGTAAGATTTAGTTATTAGTTAATTGAATAAGTTGATGATATTACTCACATGTTTCCGTTCAGGTTGTTGGAACCATTTTTACACATCACCAAAAATGTGTTCTTGTGGACACGCAATCATTTGGCAATAATCGGAAGATAACTGCATTTTTAGGTGGCTTGGACCTTTGTGATGGCCGATATGATACCCCTGAGCATCGATTGTTTAATGATCTAGACACTGTATTCAAGGATGATTTTCATAATCCTACATTTACTGTAAGTCATTTATCTGCCAAACTATTCATCTTACTCATGGAAGTCTCTTCGAAAACTATGTTTTCCTGAGATTAGCTACACTTCAAGCTCTTCTGTGGCATTTTTCTTAATGTATAGTAGTAATCCAACCTTTTGTTATGTATCTCGACTTTTAAGTTGTTAACAAAACATATCCCCTCCTTTTAAGTTATTTTGAAAACCATCTTAGTGTAGAAACTAGTTTTTTTTAATTTATTTATCTAGGATACTAAATTCTTCGCGGTTCTTATGCATTTAGCCCACGAACTGTAACACCTTGCTACATCTTTACATGTTTTGATCATCTGTATATTGCTTGTAAAGGCTGGAACAATAGCACCAAGGCAACCATGGCACGACTTGCACTGCAGAATTGATGGACCTGCCGCATATGATGTTCTAATAAACTTTGAACAGCGTTGGAGAAAAGCAACAAGATGGAAGGAATTTGGACTACATTTTCGTCAGACTTCTCATTGGCATGATGATGCATTATTAAAGATAGAACGGATTTCATGGATACTAAGTCCTCACTTCACTGCAAAGGATGGCACTATAATAGTTCCAAAAGACGATCCATCTTTATATGTGTCAAGCGAAGATGATCCTGAAAGCTGGCATGTTCAGGTTGTATAAAGCTTTAAAATTGAAGAGAAAATTTTATCCCTTCATTGTTGATTTTCTTTTGAATTTTGTACTCTGTCGTAGATTTTCCGGTCTATTGACTCGGGTTCACTGAAAGGATTTCCGAAAAATGTTGACGAGTGTCAAGCTCAGGTTTATGTACAACTTTACAAGCTCCTTTTTTCTTTTTCATTATCAGTGGAATCTAGTCTATTGAAGAAAGATCTCTTTTGCAGAATCTCACTGTTTCAAAAAATGTAGTGGTAGATAAAAGCATTCAAACTGCATACATCCAGGCAATCAGATCTGCCCAGCATTTCATATATATTGAGAATCAGTATTTTCTTGGATCATCATTTGCATGGCCATCATACCAAAATGCAGGTCAGAGTTTCAACTTTAACTGCTCGAGGTGCTTTTTATCCACTAATTGTTTGTTCTATCGCAGTTGAGATCTAAATGCTCACATCTAAAAGGATCTGTATGAATGCCATCAATACACCTTGGAAATTAGGTAGAAAAAAGGGATTAACATTTTTGAGTTATACTTGCTGTATTATGAGCAGGAGCTGATAATCTAATACCTATGGAGTTGGCATTAAAGATTTCCAATAAAATTCGAGCAAATGAGAGATTTGCAGTGTATATTGTGATACCAATGTGGCCAGAGGGAGATCCAAATTCTATTGTCATGCAAGAAATTCTATTTTGGCAGGTAAACATTCTCAAATTATATTGCTGCAAACATTGTTTTACAGATGCATACAAATGAATAGCTGATGAGTTACTTTTGAAGCTGATGAATTTATATCAATTTTAGGTTTTTCTTTTGTTTTGGCTTGTTAACATTGGCTTCACAGTGTTAGAGAAAGAATGAATCTGGAACAACTTTGATTCTGCTTTCAATTAGCATGTGCTGAAAGCATATCTTCAATGTATATTGGTTAAAAAAAAGTTGGGGAGCTTCATAAGTGAAAATGTGTCCCACCACCTTTGTTGTTATTATTAAGAATGCTGGAATGAATGCACTTTACAAATGGATGAGACATCTATAGGTTAGTTTTTTTCATTTTAGTGTATAATAGGATTGAGAATAATGACTCAATTTTATGTTGCATCTTGAAGCAGCTTCCTAAGAGTTAGCCAATTGTCACAAATGAATAGGCCCATATTTTTTTGGAGTATTAATTTTATTTTGTACATCTTGTTGTGAGAAACTTGGAGTAGTTTTGTCATTATATTTTTTAGGATATCCATTGTAAGTCAAACAATATGCTAAATTTGGATTCCTAAAATTGACAAATTGCTTTTTGACAGAGCCAAACAATGCAAATGATGTATGAAATTGTGGCCAGTGCGCTTAAGTCAATGCAATTAGTAGATTCACATCCCCAAGATTACCTCAATTTCTATTGCCTCGGCAAACGAGAAAAAAATCCTATTGGATTGTCAAGCACTAATGGTGATACGGTATTTCTTTTGTTCTCTTTGGTCTATGCTAGTTTTCTTATTTACGGTCATTACATAATCTTTACATCTCTATGGTGTGTGGCCTTATTAACTAGTGCCTTAGCTCATCTACTTGTTCTAAAAAGAGTGGTGTAGTATTGAGATGTGATGTTATCTATTATTTATGCTCTATTCTTCTTTTTCTTTTCTTTTATCTTATTGTTTCTCTTTTCCAATATTCCGAGGTGTTTGATCATCATCTTGAAGGAACTACTGTTCGGAAGGTTTTTGTTTCCATTTTCCTTTAGTTTATATCCTTTCCTTGGTGTTAAGTGCTTATTGAAAGGCTCTATAGTATGTGCGATTGTGCGTAGCCTGTGCATATTCTTAGATCAATCCTGCTACAATTGCTAATAATAGGGTATCATAATGTTGTTACCTCATTCGTGTCTCAGCTAGAATCATAAGAATCATGCTAAACATAAGTGCATCCAGTGGCCCAAATTGTCTTATTATTAAACCTTTCAGTCAATTTATATTGGATATACCTTAACTTGGAAACCGGGCCCTATGGTTTTAGACTTTACAAGTTATGAGTTGTATCTAGGCATGTATCCTCATGGCATCATCTCAAATTCTTGCATAGAGGCTCATTGAAAGAAGCTACATCAGGTGTTCTATATGAACTTGTTGGCCTTATGTCAAGTCTACTTGTTGGACTTATGATGGAGTCATTAGGTGACAAATACTTTGAAACCAAGTATATGTAAAAATAACATTATTTGGAGCGGGGACCTAGTAATGTTGACTTGGGGATTGTACTACTTGGGGAGCAAGTTTTTTTACTATAAATAAGAGTTAGGGTCTTCATTCTTTTTATCCAACATAAGACAATAACTCTTTTATCTTATATCAAAATTTTCTTCTAGCTATAAATCTCGTCTTTGGCTGTAGTTTTACCTTTTAGATTTAGGAGGTTTTTTCGCTTAAAATCTTGTATTAATTGTTTTTACTCGACCCAAATAATCAAAGGATTTACCTTATCAAAAGAAGTTGTATATACCTATAATGAGGATGAAACCAAAGGATACGAATGAGTATGAGCTATTAAATTGACAAGCACTTGGTGTGATTTGGTTGACGTTGGCAAGGAATGTTGCTTTTAGCATTGCCAACTAGAAAACAATGATGGTTTTGATGAAAACTTTATCAAACATGTACGAGAAGCCGTCTGCCTCAAACAAGATACATTCGATGCATCACTATTCAATTTGAAGATGGTTGAGGGTGCTTATGTGATCGGTCACATCAATGAGTTGAATGTGATCACTACTCAATTGAGCTTAATCAAAATTGAGTTTGATGATGAGGTAAAAAGATTTAATTTTATTGTCTTCCTTGCCTAAAAGTTGGGAGCTAATAACCATGGAAAGTTGAAGTTTAGAGGCAGAAGGAAATCAAGACCGACAATGTTCTTATTTGTTGGAATTGCAAGGGAAAGGGACAAAAAAACCAGAATTGAAAGGCTTCAAGAAAGAAAAAGAGTTAAACAAAGGAAAAGGAAAAGGCAGTGAATGTAGCACTAGAATAAAAAGATGCTTTAGTCTTGAGCATCAAGCATCTACTTGAATCTTAGACTCTAGATTCAACTGCCTCTTTCACTCTATTCCTTATAAACGAATTTATGCATAACTTTCCTTAAAAAAAGAGAGAATTTATTCATAACTTTGTGATTGGTATTTTGGCAAGGTTTATTTGGCTGATGATGAGTCATTGAGATCATACGTAAAGGTTTAAAGGTTTATTCAATAGGTCAGTTGGATAGTATTGGCTATAAAACAATATTTGGGAGTGGTTCATGAAAGAAGAAAAGGTTATAGTTGTGGCATAGGATAGCAAGATAGGAACATTCTATGTGACCAATGGGAAAATAAATACCATGGTTAGTGAAGGGGCAAAATTTGACCCAAGTTATGGGCATATGAGCGAGAAGGGAATGAAATTCTTAGCCTTAAAGGAGTTGATATCCAATCTAAAATTAGTAGATGTTGGCTTTTGCAAGGATTGTGTGCTCGACAAGAAGAAATAAAATAGTTTCTTAAGGATCAAACAAGAACCCTAAAATAAAAAGTTATTGGTACATATTGAAGTTAGGGAACTAGCATTGGCGCATTCTCTTAGAGGCTCGAAATATTATGTTACCTTTATTGATGATTATACCAGAGAAACGTATGGTTTATTTTCTTAAAAATAAATCTCATATGTTTGTTACTTAAAAAGGTGGAAAACTAAGGTTGAAAATCAAGTGTCTATGATCTGACAATAGTGGCTAGTATGACAGTGAGGACTTCATAACGTAGTGCGGAACATAGAATCTAGATATTGAATAGGATTCCAAATTGGCCACAGTGTAGTAGTGTCATAAAGAGGATGAATTAGAATCTTAATGAGCGTGTAGGAGTTGCTTTGAGTTGATGCGACTAACACAACAACTTATCTAATCAATAGAAGTCCAATAGTTCCTCTTAATTTCAAGTTGCCAGTATAAGAGTTGATGGGAGAAAAGGTAATCTATCTGATCCTAAAGTTTTGGATGTCTCATATGTGCATGTCGATGCAAAAAGAGACAAACTTGATGCAAAGGCTAAAAAATGTTTCTTTATTGGGTATTGTTCAAACTATTTCAGTTATTGGTTATGGATGAACTAAACCGAAGGATAATCAGATTAAATGATGTGACCTTTCAATGAAGATATGATGTAGAAAGATCAATTTAGATGTGCATTGGAAAAACAAGCATCAAAAATTGAGTTGGGATAGATTTCCAAAAAATGTCAAAGCTACTAAATCAGAACTGCAAACACCCATGGAAGTAGTTTTAAGGAGATCGAATTATGACTAGTGCATCGGTATTTCCCTTCTTATATTATTTACTTTTGACCGATGACAGTGAGCTAGAATATTTTGTTGAGGCCATGTAAGATCGACATTCGATGAAGGGAGAGCAAACGATGCAAGAAGAGACTTGAGAAGAACCAAACTTGGGTATTGATCAAGTTACCATAGGTAAAAGAGCGATGGAAGACAAATAGGTGTACAAAATAAAAGATGAACTTGTTGGTAGTAATTAGAATAAAGCAAGACTATTGGTAAAGGATTTGCTACAAAAGGTAAGGTATTGACTACATAAAGATTTTCCCATCGGGGAGGAAGTTGAATACCATTTGAATGGTTCTAGTATTGTTGCTTAGAGTTGTTAGATGTGAAACAACATTATTTCATGGTGATTTAGAGGAGGATATCTGCATGATACAACTTGGCCGATTCAAAGTTTCTAGTAGAGATAATCTAGTGTGCAAGCTGAAGAAAAGCCTGAACAGTTTGAAACAGACACCAAGTAATGGTATAAGAAATTCGTCCCCTTTATATGTAGTCGGCGTTTCACTAAATGTGGCATGGAGTATTGTTGCTACATCAAGTTTTTTGTGGATATTATGTTAGTAGCAAGGCTTTGGCATCAAGGAGATCAACATACTAAAGAAGCAATTGTCAAAGGAGTTTGAGGTGAAGGACTTGGAACCTGTAGGTTAAATTCTTGGCATGTAAATTGCTCAAGACTAGGCAACATTAACTTCAAAATTGTCGTAAAAAAAGTATATTCAAAAAGTTCTTGAGAGGTTTAACATCCAAGATGCTAAGCTGTAAAGGACATCTTTGGTAAGCCACTTAAGCTCTCGAAGGCGCAATCATTTGGGATCGACAAAGAAAGAGAATACATGGCCAAGGTGCCCTATGCCTCAAAATGCATGCTATGGTTTGTGCCTTGACATGATATTGTTTATGCTGGGAGAGTTGTGAGCTGCTTCATGGCAAACCCTGGTGTAGAACATTGAGAAGCAATAAAGTGGCTATTCAGATATTTGAAAGGTACATCAGGTATGTCACTATGTTTTAGAAAATGTAATATGATTTTAGAAAATTTTGTAGGTGCAGATCTTGGTGGTGATATTGACAATCAGAAGAGCAGTTTTAGATATGTATTTAAACTCTCTGGTGCTGCAGTCAGTTGGGTGTTAAGATTGCAAAAGTGTGTAGCCCTTTTAACCATAGAAGTAGAATATGTTGCAATATTGGAAACCGGAAAGGCGATGGTATGGCTGCAGATTCTAAAGGAGATTGGCAAATGGCAACATAATAGTGTCTTGTTTAGTGACAATAAAATTGTCAATGTGTCCGGCAGTGTTTCACTCGTGAATAGAGCACATTCAGTTTAAGTATCATTATATTTGAGAGGTGATTAATGATACGACGTTGTCATTAAGAAAGATTTTGGTTGCGAGAAATGCAGTTGACATGTTGACAAAGGGAGTCACTACAGGAAAACTGGGATGGTTGATGACCTGAGTTGGGCTCTTTGACTGAAGCTTGGAAGGATTTGTGAAGTTAGAGATGTAAGGAAGCTGTAAGTGGACAAAGTTTGATGCCGGGTTTCGATGAGTTTGTTAGGCTTATGTGGAGACTAATGAAGTGGCAAACACTTGGGAGACTTGTACTTGAAGATCACATTACTTGGATTGGGACCAGGTAATGTTGACTTGTGAGTGTCCTACTTGGAAAGCAAATTTTGTCATAGTATCAATAAAGTTAAGGTCTTCATTCTTTTATCCCATAAAAGACACTTCCACTTTCATTTTGTATTAAAAGAATTTCGGATAATAAAATCTCTATTCTTTTGCTCCCGAATTTTGGAGGTTTTTCCAGTAAAATCTTATGTTGTATATCTTTTTCCAGTCCACAATTTTTAACAGAGCTTACTTCGATTTCTCCTGTATATAAAGTCCATCGTGTGGGTTAAGTTTGAAGATAACTTCTGGTCAGTGGATGACACAATCTTTGAAGTTTTGTAGAATCACAAACACAACTTTTTGTATCAGGTATCGGATGCCCAAAAGTTCGAACGATTTATGATTTATGTCCATGCAAAGGGAATGATAGTAGATGATGAGTATGTTGTAGTTGGATCTGCCAATATTAACCAGAGATCCATGGCTGGTACAAAGGACACTGAGATAGCGATGGGTGGCTATCAACCCCATCACACATGGGCTGCAAGGAAGAAACATCCACGCAATCAGGTTGGTGGCAAACTTTATTGGTGTTTCTCCCACTGTATTGAGGGGGCATTTGGCTTACCTTTTTTGTCACACAGGTGTACGGATATAGAATGTCGCTGTGGGCTGAGCATCTTGGTAAAAAACACGGAACATTTGCAGATCCCGAGAGTTTGGAATGTGTGAAGACAGTGAATATGATTGCTGAAGAGAACTGGAAGAAATACAAAGATACAAGCTTCCAAGAACTGGAGGGCCATCTTCTCAAGTATCCAGTGTTGGTAGCTGCTGATGGGAAGATAGACCCCTTACCTGGAAGTGAAACTTTCCCCGATGTTGGTGGTAAAGTAATTGGAGCTCATTCCGTCAAACTTCCTGATACTTTGACGACGTAATCCTATACATTCTTAGACGATGTATAGTATAAAACTGATCAATGCAATACAATAGAATGCTGTTTCTTTTCTAGTCCACAAATTTGTAGCTGTTCCCTGATTCTTTTGTTATTTTTTCTTTGTTAAGAGTGCTTGTAAAAATGCCAGGAACTTGCAAACATAACAAGGATTGACTTGATTCTGAGTGCTGCTGTTTCAGTTTCAGCCCGAATGCATGTCATGTCAGACAAACGCATGTGTTTGTTTGATCTTTATGAATCTTGGACCGACATGAAAATGAAGTGTATCACCATTACTGAATTCAACAAAGAGCAGTCTCTAATGCCAAATACGATTATGAATAACTATTGTTTACAGGGTTACATTACATATTACGCTCCACACTCACCATTCCCATCTGTCTTAAAACCCAAAGCTACCCAACTCTCAGTCTCTTGCAACCATATTTTCCAAGTGCCTCCAGCTTCTGTTAGAAGTTGACAACCCACATTCAAACTCAAGCATTACATTATTTGGTTGGTGAGAATATCATTAACTAGTTAGGACACTAATACTTTGCCGTTTACTCTTAGTTTGGCTAGTGTATTTTTAATATTAACGTTTAATTTCGTAAAAATTAAATCAAATTTGTAAAACAAGAGATTTAAAAGTTCAGCTGGTATTTGATATATGATAAACAAGTAGTAAAAATTTTTCGGATTAGTAAAAATATAATATAAAAATAAAATACAATATTGAAATAAAAAGAATAAATAAATGTTTAATAATATATAATAATAAATTTAATAGATTTAAAATACAAATTAAAATAATACTAACAACTAAAATTATAGTCTTAAGGTTATTGTAGCTCATCATCAAAATTTTCAAATTTTCTAATATTATTTAAAGATTTATAAATCATGCTTTTTTCTAAAGTATATGTATCATTTCCACTGCGTTTAAATAGATTATAAATTCAGTAATATATGAAATTATTGTTTATTATAATAAATCATACTTTTAAGTTTTAAATATGTATAAAATAAGATATCAACTAACCATTAGTAGATATTTTTAATTCATTTATCATAACAAATGCATTTTCTTTATGAACTGTCGTTTCATATTCAACATAATCAAGATTAGGCAAGGGTTCTTCTTCTTCAATGTAAAAATCAACATAATCAATACAATCAAATATCAATTGGATTATATATTCTCATCTTATTAAGATTATATGTTCTCACCTTATTAAGTGCTTTGCACGTATAATAGAGAAATCATATAATTTAAAATAAAAATATAATTAAATCAATAAAATATTTATTCTTCATGCTCATATTATAAGTAACGTAAAAAAATCATTGTCTTTGATGTTCCTAATCATTTCGATTTCTTATATGAATTTGTTTAAAAAACTTAATATAGAAGTTGTTTAACTGAGTAATCTAATAGCAAATTTTCTTAAAATTGGAGCACTTTCACTAAATAATCTCCACTACTAATTTGTATTTTAAAATAATAGTTATAAGAATAAAAATATATTATTAATAAGTAAATCATAAACTAAATGCATAAAAACTTACTAGGTTGTATCCTTTTCATCGTAAGTTCTCACTTTACAGTTGTTTCAAACAAAACTCTTAAACTTTCATGACACGATTTAATAAAAGAAAGTGCCTTTGCATTCATTCACATTGAGAAGGACCTATAATATCAACATTTGTATATACATCTCCACCATATAAGCAATAAAAATTGAGAAAGTAAGCTTCTAAATAAATCATTTGAGCAATATTTTTATTTTATTGTTGATCAAGAATATAAGTATAAGACTTGAGCAATTTTTGATTCCCTGTAAAAAGATTCATATTTTTTTTGAATTATATACATACCATCATGTATGTACCTTAAAGACGATTTCTCTTCTGAGTAAAAAATCCTCAATAATCTTATAAGTCACAATTGTTACAAAGATTAAGCAAGTATTCTAGAATTTATTATCCAGAATAATAGCATAAAATTCTTTCTGTATTACACCTTTTGATAACTTATGAATTGAAAAGTATTTGCATGCCACTAAATTTTGAAGTACTTGTTTGTAATCATAAATACTTTCCAAAGTTATAAATGTAGGTAGAGACCTAGTAGTAGTAGGACGTACAATCTCAACCCAATATTCTTACTTTGTTGACTAAGATGAAAATGTAATATGATTATACATAAAAATTATGATATTAGATAGACGAGAAGAAATATCATAAATATGGTGCATACAACTAATATCTTTTAAAATGAAATTTATACCATGAGCCATGGAGACAAATAAACATGTTCATAATTAAATTGTAATAAGTACCCAGTTGGTACACAATTAGTTGCATTATTTATAACAAAATGCATAACATTTTGTCTTCTAACCCACTCAATAATTTCAAAAAATTATCCTAATAAAATATAAGCATTTTTGCCATATCAAAAACATCAATAGGCTTAATAAAAGATGTTCCAATATTATAATAAATTTAAATCTTAAAGTATACGATCGTGTCTTAAATCCTGGGCCTGTCGTTATTATAGCATCTATTGCTTTTTAAAAGTAGGGTGATTTTAAAGCATTTATAGGAATATATGAGTTATAAAACCATTTAGCTTAAGCTCTTTTACATCGCAAAATAACATCCTTATCAATCAAAACACTTTTCAAACTAGGTTAAGAACCAATGAATGGTTCTTGATGGAAAATAAGAACTAATGTTAATAATAGGTTTCCTTTTTCCTTTATCTAATGTTTGTTGTACTTTATCATCATCATCATCACCTAGTCCGAAATCCCAGAATTAAGCAGAGTCTGGGGAGGTTTAACAGTACGCAGCCTTACCCCTATATAGTAGAGAGGCTGTTTCCGATAGATCCACATGCAAATGAGATAATGAAAAAAGTGATGCACATTAAAAGGGTAAAAAAGGTAAAACTGAATATGTTAAAAGAAGAGGTAAAATAAATGAAAATAAATACGTTACTTGATATGGAGCCCAGATCTGCTAATACCTGATATGCTACAACAGAACTGCTCTACTTATCTCTAGTTGGGCTAGGAGTTCTTACGCTGCAACCCTGCGTGTATGATAATCCTACAGTTTCCGACATCCTTGTTGGACCTTTCTCCTACACCTGTGCTGAAAAGACAAGTAGTATGACAGAACGACTGGTCTATAACTTGCAACTAGGAAAGACAAATTAGACTTCCTATGCGGTAAAATACGTTGAGCGAAGTGTTATAGCAAACAACTCCTACTACACTTACGCGACTTTCTTAGTGTACTTTAAAAGGTTTCCCTTACCCTTATCCTATCGCGCCAGAATTTTCTATTTCTGACCACTTCCCTCCAATTCTTGTATGGCCTGCCTTTTCTCCTCTTGTAGCCACTAAGGATTATTTGCTCACATCTTACAGAAGCATCAGAGTGCCT
>JAOTAY010000191.1:9864524-9896708 GCA_025629805.1 Erythroxylum baracoense
GACAGAATTTTTCTGTCCCTGTCTGCTGTCCCCACCCACGGGGACAGTAACCATACACGGTAAGAGCCTATTCGCAATATGTCGTCCCCTTTTTTATTCTTGCATGTCGCACACACCGAACCACTTGCACAGATCCCATCTGTGTAATTAAAAGCCATACCTCCAAGCTCGTGGGCCTCACACTATCCCGTTGTTACTAACCTAACCCGTCCTTCTGATATATATATAATAATAAATAAATAAATAAATAAATACATGACTAAATAAATAAAAACTCAATAATGCACGCGGGGGAACATCCAGAAGACAAATGACATGACTAAAAAATGCATGTATAACAACTCCCAAAATCTGTCAAAACCTGCACAATAAAAGGTTTTGTTCTAAAAAGAAGCAGATGCAAAAGAATCAACGCTTGCTAATGCTTAAAGAGCCCACCGATAATATACTGTAAGGACAAGCAGGTGAAAGGGTTTGCAATGTTAGGTAAGGAAAGAGTCTAGTGAGAGATACTTTTGGAAGACGTTGAACTATCACGCTTTAAACTACTTCCTAAATGCTTTGTCTTATAAAGGAAGACCTGTAAGAAAAAAAAAAAAAAGCTCTGACTACCAACGGGTCTCTGTGAGAAAAGACTGAAGTCTTTTGTAACCAGCAAATGTGTCATGAGTCTCAAGATTGCTAGAGAAAACGATTGACTACTGTATGACAAGAGACCTCGTAGCTCCATCCTGTACAACGATCCTGGTCCGTCTGAACGATAGCTGCCAACCAATGCCTAGACAACACCCCGCGCTCTCTTGTCCTTTACTCACAACACCCAAACCATGTTACAGTCACGGAAAATATTCAGGGAAACACGAGAAAAGAAAGCACGAAAAGGATCTTGGCTACAAACCTCTAATTGATAAACTTGCCACGATAATCATAACACACATAATGCATGAACAGAGAATTTGACAACATCACACACTAAAAGCAGATAATCGCAGGAAAAAATGCATAACCCAGGTAACTATAAGGTGGCTGGAACTACCTCCCCTTACCTTCATACACGGCTAGAAGCCACTGGTGAGTGTCTTGCCACTTACACACCAACGAGAGCAGCTGTTTCTAATCCACCAATCAATGTAGAGGTGTAGTGAAAATGAATAGAAACACATACCTGATTTAACGGACGTGGAAAACCTACTAGCAGTGACTGCCGATGAAGAAATGCTTCTTTCCTTAAATAGATAAAAGCCAAACCAACCTCCTCCTCACCTTTTACTGCCATAGCTTTACGTTTACCTCACTCCCCTTATCGCTCTTCACGATCAACAAGAAGAATAGTAGGGTGAGGACCCTTAGACCAGAAGGGTTTATAACCATCAAATGGTTGACACCCAAAAGACCCTTTATCAGGATACACCACAGAACCCACCATGAACCCTCCATAATCAGGTGTTCCAAAGTTTCCTATTGCACCGTCATGCTTTTCCTGCAGATTTATTGGAGACAACACACGTATGCTACTCTTCTCTACCACAAAACGACCCAACACACCGCTCACTTATGCAATCAATAACAATGCCATGCACTCGAATTCCATCAAACACTTGAAACAACTCTACTATCCTCTCTTCTTCTACATTATAAAACAGAAGTTGAGAACCCGTACAGGCGAGAAGAAGAGGATAGGACCTAGATTCTGGGAGTGTGATATCGATATGCATAAAGATGAAGTCAATCCTAAATATTTGGGAAGAGGACAGACACATAAGAAAAATGTCCCCATGATTCCAAGTAAGATGCTTGCAAATGTAACCAAATTGGTTGCTCTTGATTCCGCATCTGGAGGCTAAAATAGTAGCTCGTAAGAGTATAAAAATGGCCAAGCTTGTGTGCTACGCGTTGGGGCCAGTAAGAAGTATAGAAGGACTAGCGATCAATCCTGCCACTAGAGCTCTCCATCTACCAGTTGTCATTTTACATGAAATTAATGCAAATCACTAGAGCTCTCCATCTACCACTAGAACGAACACGTGTTTATTTCATGAAATTGATACAAATCATTTGTTTGATCAAACATGAAAGTCAACATGAAATTGATTTTATGTGATCCTAAAACACAATTATGTATAATGCACTGCTAAAAAATCTTAGTCATAAATGGTATAGAGTCTAATATTTAAAGAATACTAAACGAGCAGACTGCAAAAAGATACTATGAGATATTCTTTAAGGAATACCAACCGAGCAGACTACAAAAAGATACTAAGAGAAATAAATTTATCCAGACGGAATCTCCCGCTCTTCTTATCATCAAAGCTCTCACAAACAGTGTAAAAAGCAGGAGAGTCCAGTGAGAAACCAATTTTCACTAATGCCTCGTATATATCATCAGGAACTAGATATCCACAACCCCTCTCTAAGTTTGAGAACGCCCGTTGGACCTTTGTAAGGAATTTGTTGAGACCAATAAATTCCTCAAAACTCATAGTTCCATTCTTATCAAAGTCATACATCATGATCATTTGTTGCACAATTGATAGAGGGAATTTGAGGTTTCCAACAGCCAAAGCGCTCTGATCACCAAACCCACATGAGTATCTCTATTTAAATTTTCCCTTTTTACTTCTTGCTGGGAGTAATTTCCAATCTTCTTATATACATGAAATGGTACTTCTTTACAAGTACCCTTAACATCATCAAGATGTTCTTTTAATTTTATAAATTCCTCTCCCTTTAAACATTCAATCACAAAACATATAGTTATATTAAATATTTCTATAAGATTTTTGAAAAGAAGAAAAATAAATTTATATTAGATCAACCTTACAACGAGTGGAAGATTTTAGTTTACCAAATCTTTTTCTAATAATTCCACATTTTCTATTATAATTTCAACCTGAAAATAGGAAAATAATTTACAGCATCTATGAAAATAGCCTAAAGAAGATTAAAAGATCTTTTGCTTGTTGTAGAATAAAGAATAACTATGACATGAATATTTATGAAAAGGAAAAAAATATTTATATTAATTAACTCTAATAAAAATTGTGTAAATTAATTTTGACGCACGTCACTATCATGAAAAAGTAAAACTAATGAACTAAATGTCATGCAAAACTTAATAGCTTATATTATAGTAAAAAAGTAATTAATTTTGATAAATAAAATAAATAAATAAATTCACAAGTTATTGCACAAGTAATTATATTATTGTTAATTACATTATTATTTTCTTTGGCTTAAATGTTTTAAGAAAATAAAATTTATTACAAATATTAAAAAGAGTCCACATAACTTCCATAATATCAAATTAAATTAAACTATAGTATAACTTAAAAATATAGTTCAAATAAGGTTAAAAGTAATAGAAAAAATTTTAAAAATACATAGTGAAGTAATTGAATTAGATACAACATAAGCAATTGACAAGTAATTATTAATTTAAGTGAAAGCATACGGGCAACTAAGGAAAAGTACATAACATGTTTCTGTACCGTTTTCTTCTTTTATTTTCCCTTTTGTTTTTGTTAATTACAGTCTACGGCCATAGTAGAATAGTAAAGTACTAAAGTTAAAGCCACTTCTAAAGACATCACCATTGCATGTTATCACACAAACAAGTAGCTTTAAACATATTTTTCCATACATATATTAGAATTTTAAAAGAATATATTAGAATAAAAGTTTCTGATGAAGACAAAGAATAATTAAAGGGATGTCTGATTCCATTTATGTTGTTGGTTTTCTTTTTTTAATTTAATAAAAAACTTATTTGTTTGAGTTTTTAGTTTTGATTTCTTTCGGTTTTCAAAATTTGTGAAAACTACAAAAAGTAGTTTTTATTTTTTATATAATTTGATTTACTATCAATTAAATATATATTATTTAGTTATTTAATATATTAAATATTAATAAGAATTATGAATAATTTAATTTAATATTAGATATTTAATTAATCAAAATTATTATAAAATTATAAATAATTTTATTTTATTTAATAATATATTTAATTTTTTTGATTAAATTAAATATAATGATTATGAATAAATATAATTAAATTTAAAATATCTTTAAAATATGTAAACTTCAAATAGTTTTGATTTAATAATTAAAATATATTAAAAATAAATATCAATTTATAAATAAAATTTAATTTTAAAATTATTCATTTCATAAAATAAAACCATTTTATTGTAATTTATCGATAAGTATTATATAAGAGATTTAAAATAAAGTTAATTAATCAAAAAATTTTATCTTTAAATTTTATTTAATGTGTAATTATTATCGGTAATAAAGATAAAACTATATTGACATTAACAATCAAATATTTTTTTTATTTGAAAGAAAATAAAAACCAAAAACTACAAAAAAAAACAGAAGTAGAATGAAACGATTCTTAATTAAAGTTTTTTACACCAATTAGTTATAAGATTTCGTTGCTATAGCTTATAAGTCATTGAAACTAAAAAAAAAGGTAGTCCCTCAATTAGTAGTAAAAATTGAGACAAAAAATAGACAATAAGAATAAACTACCAAGATCTCTTTACAAGTTTATGAACATCTCTTACTCATTTTACTAAACATAACTACTAAATCCATATAAACCTAAAATTACATTAAAAGATGACCCAACAACTAAATGGTGAAGGAAAGTAGAGAACTTGATTGTACTCACTTATCAAACTCTCCTAAGCCTAATTCAGTTTAAATTACTTGTCAAACTCTCCTAGGTGTGCTCCATTTCAAATGGTCAATTTTTTATGAGATGAAATTTTGCTTGAATGTTGTTAAGGATGTTTTTGGTTTTTAGATCAATAATACTTCCAAATAGTATCTATAACACAAATAACAAAAGAGATTGGATTGAAATATAATTGAAACATTGAAGAAAACTAATAAATGAAGGAAAGTATGATTAAAGAAGGAATCATATATGGCTAGTACTTTTGTAGATAACTGAAGGAATCTCTTATGGGTGGTACTCGTGTACATAACAACTGAAGCTATCAAAGAACTTACCTCTAACATATTTTGACAACCTAACAGTGATGTCCGAGAAAAAAATTTAACTTTAGAAAAGCACTTATAGTTCTTAAAATCCAAGCCAACTTCTTTTTAAATGGTGGATTGACAATTGAAAATTTCATTTTGCTCATATAAGATCACTGATGGAATCTCTACGGTACGACATTTTCTCACTCCCAATATTATTATTTTCCTATTTAGAATGGTCAACTACCTCTCGTAACATATCAATATCACCCAACTATCTGATTGCTTGCTTCTTTGTCCATCCAGTTCCATACCTCGCACACATGCATAACATTCCAACTCCTTATTTGCAATAACCAATCCTTTCAAAACAATCACCTTTATCTTCTTCTTAGCCTTTTCCCATGCTAACATAATAAGATTCCTTGATGAGGTAGACCTACAAAGTTAATTTCTCATTGACCCATTTGCCATAACACATATCTCCACCTTGCTAAAGGCTAATCCCCTACCACCACTCCTGTAATTCCTCTAATTGCCACCACTTATGATGAACTAAACACACAGTACCTTAAATAACTATAATAACACCAATCCCTACCACCTTACTAACTGGATCAGCTCCTATCTCCACCATAACAACAAAATATCTAGGCCATCAAATCGCCACAACATTGTTCTTCTTCATGCGCAACATTCTAGGAGAAGAGTTGTGACATGCCTTACAACTTGCACTGACATCAATGACATTCCGTTGACCATGTAAGCCCACTGATGAAAGATACTTTCATACCCATGTTAAAGAATCAAAATAACATGAAACAAAAACCAAAAGCTATAAAACAAAAAAAAACAAAAACTTTAAGGACTCTAAGTTTAAACCAGACACAACCAAGTAAGAATATATAGAAAAAGTAATACCTACCAACAAAAAAAAAAGAATAAATATGTAATAATGAAAAATATATGAAACTAGAAAAACCAGAGCTTTACTGTAAAAGAGAAGCAAAGAGATGACAAGATGTTAAAGAGCACGTGTTTGAAAAATATTACTTAAAAGTTTATAAAACTGATTAGTTCATTAATAAATTGACTAATTTTTTATATAAAGTTATTAAAACAACTAATTTAAAAAGCTAGTTGATTCATAATAATTTCAATTGAACAATTCAATATAATTTAGTTTCTAGAACACCAATTGCTTTTCATTAATATAAAAGACGAATGAACGTCTGCAGAGTACAAATCAACTCCTTTTTACCAAGTAAATATAAGAAAAGACATCATAATGAACAACCCCCTTTACCACCAAGTAAAAGCAAGAAACGACATTGTTATGAATAACCATATTCAGTGACATTTTGCAAAAGGGTAAAAACCCACCAATTGAAGGTCGAAGCCTCAAAAACTAACCCAATTAGGGATTGGATGATCTGAATTCTTCGATCAATATCGCCGCTCCTTCGTTAATTCATGTAACCAAAGGTAAAGAAGCTTCAATCTGGTTGCATGCATCTTTTTTTCTTACTTTAATTGTTGTTCCTCGTATGCTAGGTCTAGATTTTTTGCTTGAAGAACTTGCCAGTTTATGAGGAAGCATTTTATGATGGGTCAGCCTCAATCCAGGTAACTCAAAGCTTTTTCTCTATTATTCATGCTCTAAATACCATCATAGTATTTGTTCCCTTACATTTTGTAGGATAGTTTGCACCAATACACTCTTGGAATGTTCCTTATTTTAGAACTTCCTCAAATTCCTCTCCTTCCATAACTCATGAGAGGTTATAGTTAGGACCAACACTTTTCGCTTCCAGAGTGAACTTGTAACTTTTGCTTCAATTAGGATATTAACCACCTTTATGAGCGAATTTGAAAGCTCATTCCATTAGAAATATTCTTTGATCCTATTGCAAATAGAGTTAGAGAAGGGGCAAAGAAAAAATAGGTGATTCATCATCTCAATCTCTTCTTTGCCTAAGTAGCAAATCCCATTCAGACGTAACATGAAATATAGTCTATCTATAGTAGCAATTTTTTCTTTGATCATTAGCCAAAATAAGAATGTTGTATTGGGTCTTAGGATGTTATTCTAGATAATCCTATACTAAGAAACATCTTATTTAGTACTGTATACCCATTTCTTGTAGATTTTGCTTGTAAATATGTCAATAGGTCTACTAAGCAAAATGTAACTGTTTTGAAGATTAGAATCAAGAGAGTATGAGGGTTTTAGATGCTATATAGCTTCAAGAAAGTGCACTCAATCATTTTCATTGATAAGTACAATAACCTTGGCCTTCTAATCCATACCTAAGAGAGCTAAAACAACATTAGGATTTTAGAATAGGGGACCATAACCAGTCCATTTATCATGCCATAAAAATTCCCTATTTTGCAGTATACTTCATTACCCACCTCAGCCCTATTCTTTAAATTTTGATTAAGGAACCAAGAGAAGTTTGGTCTATAAGAAAGAGACCAAAGGTTGTTCCCTTTCAAAAAGTAATTGTGAAGCCATCTTATCCAAAGGGAGTGTCAGTCTTAAAGCGCCTATCTAAGTCTTTTAATCCATTTAACCTTAGGAAGACCTGAATTCCTATTTGCTTTGCCTTATAGAAAGTTTGGCATCATTTTCCAATGGAATTGACTAACTTCCTAGAAAGGAGAAAGTGCGTGCTCCAATATAAGTGTAAAAAAACATATGACATATTAGATTAACTGAACCCTTCTTCCAATAGAAAGAAATCTATTAGTCCATTTACTAATTATCCTTTGAATTCTTTCAATTAGTGAAAGACATTCATTGAAAGAAAGTCTTCTAGTAGGAATTAGTAGGCCTAGATATTTCAAAGGTGGGAATTTCCTCTTTGTATCTATTAGGGTGGACATATTAGCCTGTAGAAATTCTACAATTGATGAGAAGATGAGATGACTTTTATTAAGATTCACCTTGAGGCCTGACATTTTAATAAACCCACTGAGAGTATTCATAAATAGTTTAATAGATTCTTGATGAGCTTTAGAGAAGAGAACTAAATCATTTGCAAAACAGAGACCAGTAAGATAAATTCCTCTACATCTAGAATGGAACTTGAATTTAGGATTATTGGAGACATTGATTTTCAACATTTAAGAAAGTACTTCCATACATAGAATGAACAAATAAGGGAACAAAAGGTCACCCTATTTAATTCCTCTTCTCCCTTTAATAATTTCAGAGGGGGTGTCATTAATCAAAACACAATAGGTTGTAGTGGAGGCATAATCCTTAATCTAGTTGATAAAGATGTCAGGAAAGTTGAAAGCCTTAAGAACCTAGAAAAGGAAAGGCCAATTAATGCAATCAAAGGCCTTATTGAAGTTAATCTTAATAGCACAATTTGGGGGAGATTTCCTTCTAATATAAACCTTTAGGATTTCCTAAGCAATTAGAATATTATCTCCAATGTTTATATCCTTCACAAAAGCATTTTGATTCTCATTGATAATGAGACTAAGAACTAAGAACTCCCTTCAATCTTCTTGCTAAGATCTTGGCAATAATTATATGAATGAAGTTTGTGCATGTTATAGGCCTAAAATCACCAAAAGTAGAGGGAATAAAAATTTTAGGTATTAAGTAGAAAAAGGTTTTATTGAACTCCTTTAGAATCGACCCCTTTTCAAAGAACTCATGAATTGCCTCTCTAACCATAGGTCCAATAATAGACTAGGTCTTTTGATAAAAAATGGACCATAACGGAATTTTGGTCTATACCGGCACAATAATATCAGATTGGGGGGGGGGGGAGAGGGGGGAAGAGTAGAATTAGAAATTGATAGAAAAGCAAGGATATGGGCTTGTGCCATTTTAGACCATATGATCCTAAGGCCTTCATCCTATTCATAGCAAAGATAGTGACATTGATGTCATAATTAGAGATAGGTTTCACCAACTCCTAAAACGTAAAACCCCGAAACTTTCCTTTCATTGAATAAAAGTTTTCATGTTTGACGAGTAGTAAATTTTGTGGGACCTAACCTTGAAATAATGAAAAATATTTGGAATAAGTATTAGAGTTTAATGATACTAAAATGGATTGAAAATAAGTTGTATAGGATGAATTTCGAGAGTTTCGAAAGTTTAGGACTAAAATGTCCTTTTTGGAAAGTAATGGGTATTAATGATTTTAAACTCATTCGAAAATTTTTAAAGCATCCAATCAATAAGTATTGACCCTAATTCGAGTATTTCATGGTCAATTCGATCGTAAGATGGTTGCTGAATATTTTCGAAATTTAATTCGGTTAGTTGATGAATAAAGGGCAATTTGGTCTTTTGACATGTCATTAAGGGTAATTTGATCATTTTACAAGGTGTAAGTGGAAGAATGAGTCATTAGAAGAGAACAAATAGGAAGGTGAAGTGTGGAATCCATTAAATGAGCATTAAAAAGAATAAATCAAGACTTTTGTCTTCATTTGAACGTAAACGTCAGAGACCAAAAAAAGGGAGAAATAGAAGGGAGAAGAAGGGACATTCAGCCAAGGAGGGAGACAAGAGTGCAGCTACCATTTTTCATGATTTTGGAGCATAAATTGGAGAGATCTTGATCAAGTGGAGGTATTCATCAAATACCAAGAGATTGGAAGATAAATTGGAAAGTTTTCCTAACCTAAAATTCTAGTTTTGGGGCTTTTTAGTGGGATAGATTAATGTAAGATAAATGATAATTTTTTTTGACTTTCCATGGAGTAGATAATAAGTTTGGAAGCATTTAAGGAATGGATATGACAGGAGAAGGAATTATGTTTAGTGAATGTTTGTATTTGGTTCTCAGATCACTTGAACCAGACATATTCTTTTGACTATAACTTAGCCTACAAACCTTCAAATTGGATGATTCTAATTGTATATGAAACCTAAGACATAGTACTAAAAATTAATAGAAGAGAACCTGACCTAGTTCTGGCTAAATCATATTGGAATTTGAGATTAAAAATGGTGATCTGATGTTGCCCTGTGTTGGAGCAGCTTGCGATGTCTTGTGCAGGTTTTTTGAATTAGAACTTTAAATGGTCTAATTTTTGATGATATGGAAACTAGAGATATAGGGAAACGAATGTATAGAAGACCTCAAAGCCTAATTTGAACGTTTGCTATGTGAAAAAGTAAGGAAAAAGTGGAGCTATAGCTTCTGGACAGAAGCCACATCCTTGACTCATCATAGATCATCATGACATGGTGAATTAAATTGAGTGAGATTTTTGAAGAAATTGATAAGTTAGAATGGGTAAAATATGATTTTAAGTGACTTTGGAAGTTAGAATTGGAAACGAAGAATAATAGGTTAACTTTCAGTAGTAAACAGAAATACAATTAGCGTACATGTTACACGATTAAATACTAATCTCGACTTCGATTAAACCGAATTTATAGTGTTGATGTCTTATTTTTGAATTTGGAAATAAATGCCTAACGAAATGCACTTGTGTAGGTAAAGGGAAGGAACAGAACACGTGAGTGTGCTTGGTGATAAGTTGCTTAATGATGAGTGCATTTTAAATGTATTTTACGAAAATGATTTCTATTCTATAGTGAAATGAATATGGATTATGAGTTTTAGTTGAATGATGCATTATAAGTGAATATTGCTAGTACAATTTTATGTTTTTAGCAATATGTGAATTAAAGTTTGAAAGTTAAATCTTATATGATTTGATTTTATATTAAGATGATGTTATTGGTTGATAAAAAGGAAATAGTTTTTAGCCTAAGGTATACCAATAGGTTTTATACATATTAATATACCAGCATATAACGGTTAACTTAGTACGGGTAAGTGATGTAGAACCAGCTTCGTAACTAGTGGTTAACCAATTGAGGGTAAGTGATGTAGAACCAGCTTCATAATTACCGGTATATAGCGATTAACCTAGTACAGGTAAGCGATGTAGAACCAGCTCCGTAACTAGCAGTTGACTAGTTACTGGTAAGCGATGCAGAACCAGCTCCGTAACTAGCAGTTGACTAGTTACTGGTAAGCGATGCAGAACCAGCTCCATAACTAGCAGTTGACTAGTTACTGGTAAGCGATGCAGAACCAGCTCCGTAACTATTAATGTATAATGGTTATCCTAGTGCGAGTAAGTGATGTAGAACCAGCTCCGTCACTAGTGATTAACTAGTCGCGAGTAAGTGATGCAAAACTAGCTTTGTGACTTTATACCTGAGGGTACCATATGGCAAAGAAGTTCATGATATTTTTAATGCCGCCACTATTTATTTGAAAAGCAATTTGAGAAACTTGATTTCGGGAAGCATATATGTTTCATATTAAATATTAAATTATGCAAATTAAGATAAATTTGTTTTTAGGGAGGTTTAATAAATTAAATATGATTTGAATAGAAATTCTCTCACTCATTGAGCTCGTTTAGCTCACACTATCTTTTCTGTTTTTAAACGAAACCTCCTAGGTGCACGATCAGGGGCTTCAGTAGCAGGGACTCTACCTCACGACTAGTCAACTTCGTCACGTGCTGCTGTGTAGGCATATTTGCCTTGTAAATATTTTTGAGAACATTTGCATCTTTATGAATATGTTTTGGACTATATTTTGTGTAGAGGATGCATGTATATGAATGTTTTAAAGTTAAATGCATGAATATGTCTGAGTTTATTTTTAAGATTATTGAAGTGATTGTTAAGATTGCTTATGAATGGACTTAAAGTCCAAAATTTGTAGTGGGGGTTTTAAGATGATTATAGAAGTGTTTTGCACTTTTATAGGGCTTTTGAAAATTTTGGGTAAGTCAAAATACAGTCGTTGTACTATCGAAATTTTTAATAAAAATGTTTTTAAAAAAACTCCACTGCTTATATCTTTTTAATGTTAAGTTAAGGCTTTTTTTGGTAAAAAGGGCAATAGGCTTAGCTTCACTGAAACTTTCCAACTGGATCAGATATCAATTGGAGGGCCACCGTGGGGTGCCAGGCAGGTCGCCCAGTAATTTAAAGATAGGGGGTTGTCATAAAAAGCCTCAGGAGGGATCTTGTTGGAAATGAAAGATTAGTCCATAGAGCTAGAAGGATTAAGGTCTGAACCTAGAAGCCCCTTATAGAAATTCACAGCTTCCTCCATTATGCTTGGTTGATCAGAAAGGAGTCTCCCATCCCCACTAATTATAGAAGAAAATTTATTTGTATTTCTCCTGTCTGATAAGGAATTGAATAAGAACTTGGAAGCTCTATCCCCCTCTTTAAGTCAGTTAATCTCAGCCCTCTATTAGATAGTGAAGAACGATCTAAAACGGTTCTTCAAAAAATTTTCAACTCTAAATTTTCCTTTTAAATAATATAATTGACAGTAATATAGTTACTCGTACAATAACTTATGAATTAAGTTATATATTTTACTTATCAAAATTAATTGCTTTTTTACTATAATATAAGCTATTAAGTTTAGAACATCCTCTAATTCATTAGTGTTGCTTTTTCATGGTGGCGAACTGTGTTGAAATTAATTTACACAAATTTTATTATAGTTAATTAATATAAATAGAAAGTTTTATCCTTTTTATAAATATTCATGTCACATTTATTCTTTATTGTACAAAAATTAAAACATATTTTAATTTTATTTTCTTTATTTTGAAGATATTGTAATATATTTTTTCATATTTTCAGGTTAAGATTATGATAGAGAATATAAAATCATTAAAAAAGATTTGATAAACTTGACATCTTCCATTCCTGATAAGGTTGATCTAATATGGAATTATTTTTCTTATTCTCAAACATCTGATAGCAATATTTAGTATAACTTTATGTTTTATGGTATAATGTTTAAAGGCAGAGGAAGTTATAAAATAAAAGAACATCTTGTTAATATTAAGGGTAATATTGCTTCTTGTAAAAAAAAGTAACATTTGATATATGTGAGAGGATTGGAAATTGCTTGCAACAAGTAAAAAGGAAAAAAGGAAACAAAGATACTCATATTGTATCTTTTAGAGATGATGAAGCATAACAAGTATTAGATAAAGATAAAGAAAAAGAAAAGAAAGCTATTATTGACATTAATTTTTATTTTCCTCCAAGAGCCAACCATGGTTTTCAACCTAGTTTAAAAAGTTTTTTGGTTGATAAGGATGCTATTTTACAATATAAAGGAGCTTGGGTTTGATGTATCTATCATTCATTTATTCCTTTAAATGCTATAAATTCACCCTACTTTTATGAAGGAATAGATGCTACAACAACAATAGATCTAGGATTTAAGGCACCTTCTTATTATAAGATTTTTTTGCCTTTACTTTAAAATTTTAAAAAGGAATATCTGTTGATTGTAGATACATATAAGTCTAGTTGGGAAAAAACATGATGCACTATTATACTATGTGGGTGAATTGATCAAAGAAAAAGAACCTTGATTATTTTCTTACTTTATTGTAATGTTGGAACAACTTTTATTAAGTTTGTTGAGGCTTCTGATATGGCAAAAAGTGCTCATACTTTATTTGGAATATTGTTTAAAATTATCAAATGGGTTATTTAGATTATTGTATGAAATTATCAAGTTGGTTGGACCATAAAATATTGTACTTTGTTATATATGATGCAACTAATTATGTATCAGTTGGGTACTTATTACAATCAAAGTATCAACATATTTATTGGTCCCCATGTGTTGCCTATTGTATAAATCCCATTTAAAAAGATATTGGTTACATGAACCATATTTCTAATCTTGCTTCATGTGTATCTAAGATCACAATTTTGTATACAGTCATATTACATTTTTGTCTTAGTTAAGAAAGCAAGAAGATCGGATTAAGATTGTGCATCCTGTTGCTACTAGGTTTGCAATTACATTTATAAATTTAAAAAATGTTTATGATCATAAACAAGTACTTCAAAATTTAGTGATAAGGGTGCTAAAGGAAAATAAGGTTATGCTATTATTATGGATAAAAATTTTTGGAATGCTTACTTGATTGTTGCAAAGATTGTAGCTCTGCTTATAAGGTTGTTGAGGATTGTTGACTCATATGAGAAATCGTTTTTAAGGTACATATATAATGATATGTACAAATTTCATAAAATAATTATGAATTTTTTTAAAGGGGAGGATAAATTGTACAAGCTTATATAGATAGTCTTAACTGGTGATTGGACAAGTATCTTACTCAAAAGGTTTACTTAGCAACTTACTTTCTTAATCCTTATTTCTTATATGGTGGAGACATATATATATATAGATATAGATATGTTAATATTACAGTTCTTCTTTTTGATATGATTAAATGCAAAGGTATTTTCTCTAATGAAGACCAATCGAAGGTGATAAATGAAATCAAATTATATCATGAAGGTATAGAGAGTTTTTCTCAAACATCTATAAAGAGAGAACTTACGATAAAATGAATGCAGCCTTGTAACTTTTTATAGTTTTAGTTTATCAGTTACTTATTAATAATATAATTTTATTTCTTAAACTATTATTTTAAAATACAAATAAGCGGTGAGGATTATTTGGTGAAAGTGCTCAAACATTGAGAAAACTTGTTATTAGATTACTTAGTCAAACAACTTTTGAATTATGTTGTGAATGAAACGGAGCATTTTATATTCATTTGGAAAAAATGAAATTGTTTGGAAAATAAAAGACTCAATTATTTTATTTATATTACTTATAATATAAGGATGAAGAATTTATATTTTATTGATGAATTCGACTTTTCGTTAATTCTACTACTACAACAATAACAACAACAACTACTACTACTAGTATTATTATTATTGTATTGACCATACAGATTTTTATATCGAAGAAGAACCATCACCTAATCTTGATTATAGTGATCTTGTAAAGGCGATTTAAGAAAAAATGTAATTTTCAAAATGAATAAATTAAGAATGTCTACTATGGTTAGTTGATATTGCATTTTATACAAATTTAATCATTAAAAATATATTGTATTACAATAAACAATAATTTCATATATTATTGATTTGCAAGTTATTTAAATGTAGTCGAAGATGATACATATAATTTGGATGAAAGGTTTGTTTATAAGTCTTTAAATAGTGCTGGAGAATTTGAAACTTTTGATGATGATGAGACACAATATCCTTCTAAAATAAGATTTTAGTTGCTACTATTATTTTACTTTTTATTTTATATTCAATTTCTAGTTTGAATTATCGAATTTATTATTATTATACATTAATAGTTATTAGTTTATTCTTTTTATTTCAATAAATTATTTATTTTTGTATTTATTATTATAATTTTTCTTATTTATTATATATATCAGTTTAATACCAGTTGAACCTTTAAACCTTCAACTTCTACTACTTTAATATCTAGTCCAATTTTCACAACATTGGAAATAACACCTGTCAATAGAAAACAGAACAAATAGGTAACAATAGAAAAGATATGAAACTCAAAAGACTAGAGCTTTACCTAAAATGAGAAGCAAAGAGAAGATAAGGTGGTAAAAAGCACAGATTTGAAAAACATTATTTACAATTTACTAATAAACAGACTGATTTTTATATAATTAGGTTGTTAAAACAAACTAAACAGGAAAGTTTGTTGGTTTATAATAATACGCTCGAATCGGACAACCCAGTTTAATTTTAAAACAATGTTAACATCTATAAAACGTTAAATTTGATAAAATCTTTAACAAGATTGTATCTTTGTTAGTTATGTATCATGTTAGTGTTCATTTAATACTCAATATTGATGTGAATATCACTACATTACAAAAAATTATGATAGAATTTACGTATTTTAATTAAGTTTAAATAAATATTGAATTAATTATCTTATACATAATAAATTATAATTAAAACTAATAACTATAAATTATTAAAACAATTCAGTTTAAACTTAATAAACCTACTTTATTTAAAAAATTAAATTTGAAAATATCCTTCAAATAATTCTCAATTCCCAATTTAAGATATGAAAATTTCAAATATAAGAAATTGAATTTGCAACTAAGACTTCAGAATCATTTAAGAAACTACTTTCACAAGCAAGATTATTAAATGCATCTTGATTCTGCAATATAGTGTTGGAAACTAGGCGTGATCGAATCACAGGCACAGCAAAAAAATAAAATTTTTATAGTTTTTGATTGGATCCTGATAATTGAATAACTTGAATAATAAAACACGAATCGTAAAATAAGAAATTGAACCTGATTCGTTTTTCTATTACAATCCTTTGCAAGCTTTTTGATGTATCAACCACGAGTTGTTCACTTGTCCAACCTCTAACGATAACCACAGAGCAACTTCTTAACCCTTGAAAGGAATTAAACATGAGTGCTAGCTCCCTTATGCTTATTCCTATTTATAGAAAAATATTAGGTTTTTTAAATTTCTATTAAAATTAAATACCTTAATATAATTAAAATCAAACTCCAATTATAATTAATTTAATTTTAATAAAATCAAATATCTCATATTTGATCTCTAAAGTTTATCAAACTTTATAATTAAGTCTAAATTAATTAAAATTGAATTTTCCTTCATAAACTGCTCTTTTATGTGTAACTCATTAAGCTCTTATTATATTGACAATGATTATAAATTATAATTCTAATTCATAATTAGAATTTGATAAATTAAAACTCCTTTTAGTTTATCTTTAATTTTACAATTAAACAATATATAATCATATATCAAGATTAACAAATAACAACATGTCATGAATGCCCAAATATCAGAAATATCAAAGTGGTTTGACTTAACCTGTCCATGCATAGTTATGAAGTAAAATCTAATCCTTTTGTCATTCAATGTTCCAATTAGACAGAGTATGGATATAATGTCTACTCTTTTGATCCAATTATATTCTTCCTTGCTAATTAGTAATTGATTTATAATTTATATTTGAAAATATCTTTTCAAATGTCAATTTACTCTGGCTAAAGAATTCAATAAATCACTGCTAATCAAGAACAGTAGAACATTCTCTGTAATTACTTTAAAGTGATAAATCATTTATTGACTTACTTAACTATCTCCATATGGTTCATACAACATCCAAGTGATATCGACTAAATTATCTTAGGAGAGTTCATAAATAGCATCAAAACAAAGTAATTTCCATACGAGATACCTTGGTAATCTTAAGTCTAATAATCAATTATATAACCATCATTATGAGAAAATCCACAAACACATAAGTAATATTCCATTAGGGATTCTAATAGTCAGGTCAATTAAATGACTTATTCTTTAATAAGCACTCACACATTAGTTTAAGTATCTCTATACTTTTATTTATGAGATCAATTACTTTCTTCATAAAAACGAAACATAATGTGTTCTAGTTTTACCATTTGAACAATATCCTGTCTTAATGAAACCACAACTAGGAACATTTAAGAACAATACGTAAATGTAAATTGAATCTCATAATTATGAACTCATCATAATTTCAGTTACATAGTAATTATTCCAGGGATTTTACATTTATTATTAAAACATCAAATGTAATTAACTTAATACATAAAGATTAAAAAATGCCTTTTATTAATAAAATATTAATGACATACATCAAATTGCAACCAACCGATTAGCTTCAAGGGCATAAACTAACACTCTCCCACTTGACTAAGACAATCTCCTATGTATCTAATACCATATCCATCTATATGTCAATCATGTCTCTTATGAGACAATGGCTTAGTGAGAGGATCTGCGAGATTCTTTTCAGAGGGAACTCACTCCAATGCTATGTCTTTATGCTCCATTATCTCCTTGATCAAGTGAAACTTATTGAATACATGTTTGGACCGTTGATGAGACCTTAGTTCCTTTACCTATGTAATAATACTATTGTTGTCACAGTATAATATTATAACCTCAACAATGTAGGAACCACTCTTAAGTTCAGTAATGAACTTTTTGATCAAAACCGCTTCCTTTGCTACCTTTGAAATTGAAATTTATTCTGCTTTAGTCGTTCAATCTGTAATGGTTGGTTGTTTAGAACTTTTCTAGTTTATCGTACCACTATTTATAGTGAAGATTTACCTTGACTGTGATCTACTATCATCGGGATCTAACTAGAAACTAGAATCTGAATATCCTTGAGTTCTTAATTCAGCTCCTCCATGTACTAAGAAAACATCTTTAGTTCTTCTCAAGTACTTTAAGATGTTTTTCACAACTACCCAATGACACTCACTTGGATTGGCTTGAAACTTACTCGTTATGCTTAAAACATAAGAGACATCTGGTCTAGTATATAACATTGCATATATGATTGATCCAATTGTTAAAGCATATGGAATACAATCCATTTTATCTCTCTCCTCTTGTGTCTTTAGACATATACTATGTGAGAGAGAAATCCCACGTGACATGGGTAAGAATCTCTTCTTGGAATTCTCTATGCTAAACCTTAGCACTTTGTTTACTTATGTGGATTGGAACAGCCTAAGCAACCTCTTTGATCTATCTTTATAGATATTTATTCCCAGAATATAGGTTGCTTCTCCCATATCCTTTATGGAGAAGTTTTTTTATAACTAAATCTTTATAGGCTAAAGCATAGGTACATCATTTCTAGTCAGTAATATGTCATCCACATATAGCACTTGGAAGATGGTTGCACTCCAACTAATCGTCCTATAGACACATGATTCATCTACATTTTTAATAAAATCAAAATCTTTGATTGTCTGATCAAAATGGATGTTCCAACTCCATGATACTTGCTTAAGTCCATAAATAGACTTTTGTAACTTGCATACTTGATTAGGAAATCTCTTGGATTCAAAACCTTCAAGTTCTATCATATACACATCCTCCTACAAATTCCCATTCAAAAATGTTGTTTTGACATCCATCTGCCTAATTTCATAATTATAATATGCTGCTATAGCTAATAAGATCTTTATGGATTTTAGCATAGCTACTGGCGAAAAGGTTTCATCAAAATCAACTCCTTGTTTTTTATTTGTAACCTTTAGCCACTAAACTCGCTTTGTAAGTATGTACATTACCATCTATGTCAGTTTTTCTCTTAAAAACCCACTTGCATCCAATAGGTATGATATCATCAGGTGCATCCATTGAAGTCTATATCTGGTTAGTGTACATGGATTCCATTTCATATCTCATGAATTAATGTCATCTTAAGAAATCAATGTCAGACATTGCTTTTTTAAAAGTAGTAGGTTCATCATGTATGAGTGATACATTATCCTTCCCTTGCTCAATATGTAGATCTAATCTAGGGGGAGATGATATCTCTTACTAGCACATCGCAGACTATGTATCTCTTGAACCTTTGGTTGTACATCATATGTATCAACTTTTTGTTATATCTCAATGTGAATTTGTGACTGTTGAACTTCTCTAAGTTCTACCTCACTCTCACTACTTTCTTTTCGAATAAATTTTCTTTCTAAGAATGTATCATATCTTGATACAAACACCTTTTGCTCAAAAGGATGGTAAAATTGATATTCAATACTCTCATTCAAATACCCCACAAATTTACACTTATTTGATTTAGCTTTAAGCTTATTAGATATAACATGATTCACATAAGCATCACATCCCCAAATCTTTAAGTGTGACAATCTTAGTCTTCTACCAATTCATATCTCATATGGTGTTTTGCCAATCGATTTGGATGGAACTCTATTTAAAAGGTAAGTAGCAGTTTCAATAAAACATCCCCAAAAGGAGATAGGAAAGACTATATGACTCATCGTGGAACATACCATATTTAATAGAGTATGATTTTTCCTCTCAGATACTTCATTACGCTGTGGAGTTGCAAGAGGAGTCCATTATAAGAGAATCCTATTCTCTTTTTAAGTAATCAAGAAACTCTTGGTTTGAATATTCGCCACCTCGATATGATCTAAGTGTTTTAATACTTTTACCAGTTTGTTTCTCAACCTTGAGTTTAATTTATTTAAACTTTTTAAATGATTCAGACTTTTGTTTCATCAAGTATACATAACCATATCTAGAATGACCATTTGTGAACATAATAAAATATAACAATCTATCTCGATCATTAGTGGACATTAACCCACATACATATGAATGTATTAGCTTTTTTAACTTACTAGCACATTATGCCTTTCCATTAAAGGGTAGTTTAGTCATTTTTCCTAACAAACAAGATTCACAAGTTTTATATGATTCATAATCAAAAGGATCTAAATATCCTTCATTATGTAACTTTGTGATTCTAGTTTCATTGATATGACTTAACCTACAAGGCTATAAATAAGATGGGTTTTAGTCACTTAAATTTCTTTTCTTACAATTTATGTTAAAAACTGGCCTTTTAAGATCTAACTCATAAAAACCATTTGTAAATAATCCAAATCTATAATAAACATCATCTTTATAAAAAGAACAACTCTTATTCTTAATAATAATGACAAATCCTTTCAAATCTAAATAAGAAATATAAATGATTTTTCTTGTAATAACTGGAACATAATAACAATTATTTAGTTCTAATATAAGGTTAGAAGCAAAGCTAAACTACAATTTCCTCTAGCTAATGCATAAACTTTTTCTCCATTGCCAAATCACAGGTCCATTTTGCCTTTCCTTAATGATCTACTCCATGTAAACATCTGCATGTTATTACCTATATAAGAACCACATCCAGTATCTAATTCCTAAGTATGTAGAGCAGAAGTAGAAAGATTGATCTCATTCATAAACATACCTGAAGAGATAGCTTCCTTAAGCTTCTTATCTTTCAGGGTAGTAAGATAAGATGGGTAGTTCCTCTTCTAGTGTCTATTGACTCTGCAGTGAAAGCTTATGCCCTTGTTATTGCTCTTTTTTTTGACACCTCCTTTGAGCTTCACTACATTAGCTGCAGCCTTCTATTTCTTATTCTTCTTAGAGCCTTTTTCTTACTATTGAAAGAATCCATAACAAGTACAGGACTTGGTTCCTTTTTAAGGCACCATTATGTAGTCTTGAGTATATTCAATAGTTTGGGCAATGACATATCCTTTTGGTTTATATGTAAGTTCATAACAAACAGTGAAAAGCTCTAACTAAGAGACTTAGCACTAGATCAACGCTGAACTCATGGTCTATAACAAAACCTAATTGGGCTAATTTTTTTAATATACCTAATCATCTTCAGCATATATAGGTTGACTGAAAATCCTTCTGCCATCTTACATTGAAACTGTGCCTTTGAGAGTTAATACCTCTCCACCCTACTTTGTGCACCAAACAACTCCTTGAGATGTAGAATCATAGTAAGTGCATCCATGTTCTCATGCTGCCTCTAAAGCTCTGAAGACATGCTAGCTAACATCATACATGTAGCTTGCTCAATGTCATTAATTTAACGTTGATATATCTCTCATACCTCATCATTCACTTCTGAATTTGGCTCTGGTGGAGCAGGAGTGTTAAGAACGTACAACTTCTTTTCTTGCCTGATAACTATTCTCAAGTTTTGAAACTAGTCCAAAAAGTTAGGTCCAGTTAGTTTGTTAGCATCCATGATGCTCCTCAACGTCAGGTTGGTACTCATCTTCTAATTTAATAACCGAAAGACATAAAAGGAGTAAGTATTAGTTTATATCTAAAAATAAAATAAAATAAAGACTTTAGTAAATATTTGATTACTTCTACTATTTTATTCAAAATAATAGCCCTCATTATTAAATTGAGAAATTATCAAATAATTTCCTAGTGGGCTAAGATCCCATTAATAAATAATTGATATTAAGTTTGCTCAACAAACTAACTAAATTTAAAGTAGGTAGATAACAACTTTATCAATCACATCCTATGTGACTCATAGATCTGTTAGGTGACAACTCTTTGCCAAACTATATCATATATATTAATACTAACTCTGCCTCTAAATCCATATGATTATGAGTTTGCTCATCCAAACCATAGAAATTGAGTTAAGTAAGACTCATTAATTCAAGATAAAACATATTCAGGTTAAGGTGGCCTTGAGTTTACTTAACAATCCAAGCAACGAACATAACTCTGATTTTATTCTTAAATAATGAAAGACAACTATCATGTTCCTAATATGTACTTAATATTTAATTGAGGGATTTAAATTTTCAAAATTTTGGTCTCATAAAAAAATATATTCTCATTATATTTATAATTTCAAACATAATCTAATTAAGAAAGAAATTATTTGTAACCTTTGCTTGATTCTAATTATTGATTTGATAAATAATTTAATTTAATAATTCAACTTCTTAAAAAATTAAACTAAATTTCAAAAATATTCCTAATAAAAATTACCCTTTAAAAACAATTTTCAAAAATTGGAAAAACACTTTTTCAATTTTATTAGGAATATAAAATAAATTAATCTCCATTAAATTAATTTAATTGAAATTAAGGTTTTAAAAATATTAAAAATCAAATAAAACAAAAAAGGAAATTGTCTGGCTCGTGCAAGTTGCCTATGAAGCGCATACAGTCCTCTTTTCCCAGATGTGTCCCCGAGAAGATGAGCTCGTGTCTCACACGTACCTATTATCTTCCATACACAGAGGCTAGGTTTTTCTCTTGTTTGCGCTGCCTTCCATCTCTTTCCATCATGTCGCCATCACCGTCGCTACTGTGCTTCACGCTGCCTCCATGCTTGCTTCCTTTTGTGCCATCGCCCGCTTTTGTTAAAGGCATTAATAGAAGTAGGCAACCACTAGTTTAGCGAAGAACCAATGGTGAATCTTGTTGAAGCTAAAGGGAGAAGGAAACGTTTTCTTAAGGGATGATTTAATTGATACAAACGAGTGCCTTTTTATAGGCTTACAAATTCTGATGATTTCAACACTACAGCTGTAAGGGAAGGAAAAAATGGAAAATAGAAAATGGTGCAATTTAACAAAACAGAAAACGTTGAAACAGAAATCGATGGAGTCGGTGCTCTCTGCCTGATAATCTTGAAGTTAGAAATTCACTATAGGAAGGGAGCTGGAGTTGCTGACTTTAACACTCCCCCTCAACACCAGCTCCTGCTCTTTTCACCATGCCAAGCTGATGACAAAAGTCTTCAAATTTGTTCCCACTCAGACTCTTAGTAAAAAGATCTACGATATGATCTTCCATATTAATCGGTCTCAACTCCACTTCTTCTTCTAAAACCTTTTCCCAAATAAAATGATAATGAACTTCTACGTGCTTGGTTCTTGCATGAAATACTGGGTTTTCAGCTAACCATATTGTTGACAGATTATCACAATATAAGGGAATTGCATGTTGTGTTGGTTGGTGCAAGTCTTTCAATAATAGTATCAGCCAAGTGCTCTCTTGAGTAGACATTGTTGCTGCTCTGTATTTTGCTTCTGTTGTTGACAAAGACACAGTTGGTTGTCTTTTGCTGCACCAGGAAATTCCTCCAGTTCCAAGCAAAAAGACATACCTAGTGGTTAAACGCCGGGTGTCATGATCACCTGCATAGTCGGCATCACAATAGCTAACTAACCTCGTTTCTTCACCTTTTTTGTACAGAATACCATAACTAAGAGTACCCTTTATATATCTCAGAATTCTTCTAACTGCTTGCAAATGAGGTTTCTTAGGATTCTGCATGTATTGACTCATTACTCCGATTGCATAAAAAATGTCGGGTCTTGTTAAGACTAGGTAGATCAGACTACCTACTAGCTGTCGATACATCATTGCATTTTCTAAATCCTTTCCTTCTTGGCCACATATCTTCGCATTTAATTGCATTGGCGTTGAAATAGATTTGCAATTTGACATTCCAAATTGTTTTAGCAAATCACTGAAGTACTTCTATTGGTGAAGTATGATCCCTTCATTAGTGTACTCAACTTCTAGGCCAAGAATACTTCAGTTAGCCCAATTCTTTCATCTGAAAGCACACCGATAAATTCTTCCTTGTTTGAAGAATTTCTTCTTCCCAATCTCCTGTTAAGATCAAATCATCCACAGCACCTAGCACAACAACTAGCTTTTCTCCATCAGTCTTACAAACAAGCTAGAATTCGCATGTGTTACTGAATAGCCATTATGAGCAAGAAATTCAGCAATCTTACCGTACCATGCCCTGGGTGCTTGTTTTAATCCATAGAGTGCCTTTCAAAGCTTACACACATAGTTAGGATGATCCTGACTTTGAAATCCCATTGGCTGATTCATATATATCTCTTGGTCCAACTCTCCATGTAGAAAGGCATTATTAACGTCCATCTGCCATAAGTTTCAACTTTTACTAGCTGCAAGAGCTAATAAAACTCGAACAGTTGTAAGTTTTGCTACATGATTGAATGTTTCATCATAGTCCATCCCATATTATTGGGAGAACCCTCGAATTACCAAACGAGCCTTGAACCTTTCAATAGATCCATCCGAGCCATGCTTTATCTTGTACACCCAGTTGCAAGAAATAGGTTTCACATCCTTTGGTTTTGGCACGAGCTCCCAAGTCTGGTTCCGTTCTAATGCAACAATTTCCTCTTGCATGGCTTCATTCCATTCCATGAATTTAGATGCCTCCTCAAATGTCTCAGTTTCTTTTAAACCTGATTCTTCAACAATGGAAACATTGGCGTATATAGAATTTAGCTTTCTGATTCTAGTTGACCTTCTGAGTGTAGATGAGTCTGGGCGTTCAAATACGCCATTTTGCTAGGGTCTTTGGTCCACAGTCTTTCTGACATTGTCACCATCACCTTCTACTTCATCTTCTCCTACGCTTAGTTGAACCCGAGCAGATTGTAGCTCATCCTTAAAATCATTTGAGTCTAACATAACTTCCTTGTCTGGGGCCTACCATGCAGATGTCTCATCAAACACAACGTTTTGGGATGTGTAGCATTTCCCAGTTGTAGGATCACATCATCTCCATCCTTTTCTTCGATCATCATATCTTACAAAGATGCACCTTACAGCCTTCTTGTCCATTTTGCTACGTAGATGGTCAAGTACAAACACATAACATACACATTCGAAAACTCAAAGATAGCTAACTGTGGGTTTCATATTCCACAGTTTTTCAAAAGGTGATAAGAAACCTAACCTTTGTTAAGGAATCTTATTGATCACAAAGGCAGCACTCTTCATTGCTTCGGCCCAAAATCTTCCTGGAATATGCTTTGAGTGTAGCATGCTCCGACATGTCTCTGCTAGATGTCTGTTCTTCCTTTCAGCTACGCCATTTTGCTTTGGGGTGTTCGTACATGTAAACTGATGGAGTATTCTGTGCTTGCGAAGAATATCATTGAACTCTTCTGCGATATATTCTCCTCCATTATCAGTGCGTAGACACTGAATTCTCTTGCCAACTTCCGCTTCCACTGTCTCTTTGAACTCCTTAAACTTAGAAAGAGTTTTAGATTTATTTTTCATAAAATAAACCCACACGTACCTGGAAAAGTTATCAATGAAGGTTACCATGTACTTCAAGCCACTGATTGAGGCTTGCTTAAGAGGTCCAAATACGTTAGAGTGAATCAACTCTAATGGTTCTTTAGCTTTGAACTTGGACTCCTCATATGGTAACTGATGCACTTTTCCATATTGACAGCCTGCGTAAATCATATCCGTCCTTACTTCAATTGAAGGAAGACCCTTCAACATTGACTTCTTTATCATTATTTCTAGCTTTGAATAGCTAACATGGCCTAATCGCATGTGCCATAAATCTGCAGTCTCATTCCTTCTTGTTTTGCCTATGTATGCGGTTTCTGCCGTCATTGCATAAACCGATTCCAATTTTTGACCTTCCATCACTGGTTCTTCAAGGATCTGAAGGTCTCAATACACTTTCACATCTTACGAACCAAACAATACATAATGTCCTAAATATGTTAATTGTGCTACCGAAAGAAGATTTTTCTTTATACCTGGAATATGGTAGACATTCTGAAGTGGTACCATGGTGCTGTGATGAGGAGAGACCAAAGCATCTCCAACGTGAGCTATTGGTAGCTTCGAGTTGTTTGCAGTTACCACCACACGACTCCCTTTGTATTCCTCGCATTCTTCAGCTTCTCTTTGTCACCAATCATATGATTTGAGCAACCAAAATCAACAATCTAGTCCTGTTCATAATCAATATGGTCAGAAGTTGTTACTGTAAGAGTAAGCACCTCCTGCATTACTGCAAGTAATTCATCAACATCCCACTCTTCCTCATCCTTGGAAGTGGCAGCATTGCTCTCTATAGGCCTTTTATTCGACCAACAGACCTTTGCCATGTGTCTCTGCTTTCCGCAATTGTGGCACTTTCCTATGAACCACTTATTGTTGCTACGATTCCTTGATTCTCCCCCTGCTCATGTACTCCCTTCTCCTTTGTAATTCTTCCATTTGTCATTATTCTTCCTTTTAGATCCTTCACTGTCATGCTACTTGAAATTTCGCCTGCCTTTAGTGGCGTAGAGTGCTTCCTCCTCTTTCTTTAACGAAACTCCTCTCATTTGCTTAGCCATGGCTTCTTGACTAGTAAACAAATTCTTAAATTCAACAAGTGATGGTGGGTTTGCCATCCCTGTAATGCAGTGATAAAGCCTCTATACTCAAGTCGCAAACCATAGATGATTATTCTTTTCATCTTAGTTTCACCGATAGGGGCTGAGGGGTCTAATTCTGAAATTTCCCGACATAATGACTTGACTTTATGGAAGTATTGAGCAATCGACATGTCACTTTGTGATAGTGACAATAACTCACCTTCAAGTAATTGCAATCTCGTATAGTTCTTCTTCGAGAATAGTTGGTCGAGCATTTTCCAAGCTTCATTTGGAGTCTTACCATCCTGAATGTGCTCTAACATGTCCTCTTCGATTGTTATTTTTAATGCAAACATTGCTTTGCCCGCCTTTATCTTCCATTTTCGCAATGCATCCTCTGTCGTAGGTTGCATAATTTCACTTCCATTAACAATTTCCCATAAGTCTTGTCCTTGCAGATAAGACATTATGCAAGTATACCAAGATTTATAATTTTGATGGTTAAGCCTTTTGATGCCGCCAATAACCTGAAGATCCGCCATTTGTTGATTGTGTAGTAGCGGTTAGAATGACGGAGGTAAGCTGAGAAGATGATGGGCTTTTTTTTTTTTGAAAACCTCTTGTAGTAACTCAAATGTAACAATACAAAGTATTAGTTACTATTTGAGTAAAGAAACAAGAACAAGGACTAAATCTGTAATTAGTCCAAAAACTAGTGAATAGTAGAGAATAGTGGTGGCAGACCAAAATTTTCAAAACCCACTGCCCCACACGTTTTTCTTTTCTTCCTTAACCCACCTCCTTTGTCTTTTTCTCCTTTCTTTTACTTGTTCTTCAACCAACCTCCTTGCCTTAGACGTTTTTCTTTTCTTCCTTGACCTACCCCCTTTGTCTTTTTCTCCTTTCTTTTGTTTCTTTGTTTCAGCTCTTCAACCAACCTCCTTGCCACTGCGTATAATTTCCAAAGCAAAGAAGCTCTTCTTCTTTTTTTCCTTTCCACACGGAAAGAAGCTCAATTGAGAACAACAAATCCAAGGGTGATGGATTTTGATTCGGGCAAGATAAACAAAGAGGTATGGCTCTGATACCAATTGTTGAAGCTAAAGGGAGAAGGAAACGTTTTCTGAAGGGATGATTTAATTGATACAAACGAGTGCCTTTTTACAGGCTTACAAATTCTAATGATTTCAACACTAAAGCTGTAAGGGAAGGAAAAAATGGAAAAGAGAAAACGGTGCAATTTGACAAAATAGAAAGCGTTGAAGCAGAAATCGGTGGAGTTGGTGCTCTCCGCCTGATAATCTTGAAGTTAGAAATTCGCTATAGGAAGGGAGTTGGAGTTGCTAACTTTAACAAATGTTGGTGGTTGAACCACAAGATCAGAAAAGGCTTTCTAGATGTAAAAAAGTAAAACATAGGGCACGCACATAACCAGATACAAAGACAGACGAAATCTAACATATGGAATATTCATACAAATAAAATTTCCAAAACACATATATAGGCTTAGTTTGGGAGAGCGATGGCGGTTGACAACCTGCTAAAATGATAAGTACTTATTCTTAATAAGTACTTATATGTTTGAGATTGCTGTTTTGGTAACTGCTGAAACGTGAAAATAGGTGTTTGGCAAGTACGGTTGCGGTTGTTGAAAAGAGATAAAATGACTAAAAAGTCTATTGATTTAATAAACTATTAATTGTTGTATAAATAATTAGAAAATATATTATTAATCATATAAATTTAAAATTATAAATAAGAAAATATAAATAAAATAAATTTAGTAAATAAAATATTTCATAAAAATATATTATTAATCGTATTAATTAAAAGTATAATGAAAAATAATACTTGTGGTGAAGGTTATTAATGAAAAGTAAAATTTTTACCGTAGAAGCAGTTTTTTACCACAACTCTCTTTCTGTTTCTTGATTTCTGTTGTGGTACTGCACATTTCTCCAACCTCCGATTGTTTACCGTAGATTCAAATATGTTACCACGTTTAAAAACTGAGGTGAATAAGTATTTATCCTTATCGCACCGCAAATCTAAACAGAGCCTGAGAGTCTAAAAATACCAACTGAACATATCACAAACGTGTACCAAAAGAGGGTCCAACTCCGAGACATGAAAAATATCAACCAGGACAAAAGAATATCACGCCATTCAAGTGATCCTGAGCCCTTCTTCCCTTTCCCTTTCAGAAAAATAATCAACGCATATTTTCAAATTATCATGCATTTTAAGGCTAGTGGGAAGAGTTGGTATAAATAAAGCATTTGACTATTATTTTACAATTTTACCCACTTTATTTGTAATATAATATATTATATACTCATTTTTATAACTTAATTACGAAATACAAAAAACCCGAAAAGTTTTTTTTTAAGTCCAAAATTTGTTTATCCTTTGAGAAGTGAAGCTAATTTCCCCCAAGTTTTCCGCGTCTTAATCCTGTTGCATCACATGGGTGGTGCTTTAAAGCTATCCCCTTTTTTTCGTTTGTCCGTGTATTAAAATCTTCTTGTCAGCTAGCTTCATGTCTCTTCTATTCTGTGTTAAAAATTGGCAAGCAGTGAAGTTGCATATTGCAACATGGGCAAATCAATAGAAAAACAAGTTCTTTTATTTCTCCTGGACTTGCATACCGACATATATAGCAGTTTACCTCATACGTGACACTTTGTGCTATCAGTTTAGTCTATTGAAAGCTTTCTATTTATTTACCAGCAGCAATCAGAACATCTAGATGATTGCTTATTCGCATTTGTTTCTCCAGTTGTTATCTTTATTCTTGTTTACTCTACTGCCGGTATTTCAGGTGAGTTCACTCTGTACTCTTTTGCTTGTGGGAATACATATGACTGAATCCTAGTACTAATAGCATATATATATGATGTACTATACACAAGAGTTCGTATCAACGCTGGTGTGACCTTCGGTCTCTTCTTGGGATGTAAGGTATTGGTGCGATTGTATTGGGACGTAAGGTATTGGTTAAATAATGGTCGTTAGATTATATATATAAATAGATAGAATATTTATATATACTTAGATAGATATAATATTTATATATACTTAGATATGATATACTTAAAGAGAATTAGATGTTTATTATATATTTAGATTTAATTATTTTTAGATACTCTCATTTTTGTTATAACATAATGTTATCACAAATCTTTATTTACTTTATTTATTATTATTATTATTTATTTTATTATTTTATGATGTGATTATCGAAATGGTATAATCTTAATTAATAGTATAATATTACTTAAAGTTTAGGATTCTAATAACATAAAAAAAACTTTGCGAGCGAATATTTACTCTTTCTTATTCCATCTATTTTTCTTGTTCAATTATTTGGCAACATGAAAAAATCAAAAGCTCTGCCCCCTTCTCTATTGATCAAAAGGATGGAAGGGCAGAGGCCTTTGGTGTCCCCTTCAGTCAAAAATTGGGCCGCACTGTTTTATAACTTTCTTATAACTAATAATAAGAACAAGAAGTTTTTCTCAATCAATCCATTTACCCCTCATTCTTCGAATTTGACAAATAAAAAGAAAGTACGTTATAAAGAATTAATTATTGAGCTGGGTATTCGGGAGTGAAAAATTCGTTAATTTGAAGCGTCTTTTTTTTTAATTATTTGATTTATTATTTATTAGATCGTGAATTTGGATGAATTTCTTTTCGTTTTCAGTAATTCATGGAAGAATGAATCAAGGAATCCCCTATGAATGTACCAGTTACAAGAAAAGGCCTTATGATAGTTAATATAGGTCCCCAGCACCCATCAATGCATGACGTTGTTCGACTAATCGTTACTCTAGATGGTGAAGATGTTATTGATTATGAACCAACACTACTTGAAAAAGAAAACGGCTCTTCTGCTCAAAAATGAAATGTTCCAAATGTTCCTGAAAATTCTTGCTCTCATTAGACCATTTGTATCTATATGCATTAGGATCCCAATTCATGGATCTCTCGATTCGAGAAAGAAAAATAAAAGGATCGAACCATTTCTTCTGACTCTGCTTCAAATTCGATAAATGTTGGTTGATCGTATATTTCATTATAATTCTATGATTCAGATATAGCTTTGTACCGGCTAAGTTCGCGAGTTGGAGATAAGCGGACTCGAACCGCTGACATCTACCACAGGGTAAACTACCGCCTCTCGGCCCCCCTCAGAGAATATGATTGCAGTTCATCATGGGTCATAGCCATTTTTTGCAATTGTCTTGCATATGGTGGAAGAAACTGAGCAGACAAGTTTTAATTTTTCGTATACTAAAATTTTTGGTTTCATTTTGTAAGAATTTGAACCCCTTAGCCTTGTTATTAAGCTGTCACTTTCTTTGAGTATTATTCCTAAGTTTATAAAGAGATAATTAAAAAATATCAAACTCTACTCAATTTCATAATTATAGTCTAAAATTTAAAAGTTGATAATTAAATATTCAAACTTTCAATTTTTCAATTCTAGCCCAACGTTAATATTTTCCTGAACATTACTAATATAACTTGTCATATAAGACAAATAACTTAAATACTTATACGCGTAAGACTTAATTAAGTTTAACTAAATTACATTATTTTCTGATTAAAAATTACTAAATGAAACTATGTTTAAATTATAAATTATGTGACTTAAAAAATTACTTACATTTTCAAACGCTAAATTCAAATATTATAATAAGTTCATTTATTCTTATCTACATCACACTATACATTTACAAATTTGATTTTATTGTTTCATTCATAATTTTTACTAACTAATTTTATTAATTAATTTTAAATGTTCTCAATCTTATACTTTTACTCATTTTCTGCCCTAAATTTTTATCCATATTAACAATTTTTGAATTTTTTCCCACAAAACTTAAAAATTAACAATATTTATTTATACATATTTAGCCAATCATAAAATAACATATTACGCCTTATGTTCGCATACAATTTTTAAAATTATAACTTTATTTTTTAAATTATGTCGCATTCATTTAGAACTTTTCCTATAAACTTTACTAAACTATTTTATCTATTCTGTCATATAAATTTCACAATATTCACTCACATATTTCATCTATGTATCTTTTTAAGTCATTCAACCATTTATTTTTAGTTTATTTTTAACTATAATTACAAAAAATAAAATTTTCTTATTTAAACTTACTTATTTTATTAATTTATTCGCAATAATTTTACTATTATATTCCCCCCTTTTTCTTTTGACAAAATTTAAACTTCAATATCACAATTCTTTTTTTCCCTTGAAAATTTAAATTATAAGATATTAATTGATGTAATACTATTTAATTTTAAGTTAAGTGGGCATAATAGTTTGGATTATGACTGCGCATTTGCGCAGCCTGTGTCTGCTAGTTCTCTATAATTGATTTACATGCAGGGAGAAGTGGTTGATTTATCCTCAAAACCTCTCTTATTTAAAACTTTAAAAAGAAAGAAGTAAGGCCATCTCCAACCATTACACCAAATTTGGTGTAAAATAGAATATTCCCATAATCTTTTTACAACAAATTTAGTGTTACTCTAACCATTCTACACCAAAATTTTGGAAAGAATATACCACAATAATTTAGTTATTAACTAAATTAATTTATATTTATACAATAATTTATATTTATTTATTTATTTATTAAAAATTAAAATAAAATCATTATTCTTAATTAATTAATATATGCTTTATATTAAATT
>JAOTAY010000191.1:9896808-9918129 GCA_025629805.1 Erythroxylum baracoense
AATGAATTGTGCTTAATTAGGGTATCAGTCCAGATTGAATCAAAGTATCGGCGTGTACCTTACAAACTCTCTTCATTGTCTTCGCCTCTTCGGGTTGTTGTAAACCACCAAGATCAAAGGAGGATGTCTCTAATGATATCCACACGAAGAACAAAGCCTAAAACTTCTTAGGAAGAACGGATAGAACACACACAAAGCATTAGCTTTGATGTATGTTCTTGAGAGAATAGTTTAGAGAATAAGTGTATGTAAGATGAAGTCTTCTCATTTCTCACTTGCTTTCTTACAATACTATGAAGGAAAATGAGTGAGTTTCTGCCAGCTTTTGGTCTCCTCTAACCCCATCATGAATGGAGGAATAATGGGAATTAAGTGGCCATGAATGCCACTTAATTTGTCTTGAAACGTTTGCTAAAAATCTAGAAATTTTCCAAGCTAGCAGCCATGCAACACTTGCTTTCTTTTATTCTTTTGCAACGTTTCTTATCACAATTATATCGCGATACAATCTTGAAACATTCTCTCATATCTTGGATCACTATCCAAACCCATTTTAGTTATTCTTCGCATCTCCAATGCGTGATACCTCGGTTATGTTGGCCACTTAAATTAACACTTAATTCAAGCAAATCATGAGAAGTATCTAGTAACACATCATGACCCCAATTGATCGAAAAGTCAACGATTTGACTATGAACCCTTCTATAGACAATGTTCCTGTGCAATTCATCATTTCATCATCTATACCTCACTTAGTTTAGAGCATGGTTAAAATGTCAACTTCCACTAGAATGACTTCGTTACATATAGCCCAAGCGATATTAGTTCTTGTCCCCAAGGCTCATTACTCAATTTTATATGTCACTGAAGACTATCTTCATGACATTTCCACTCTAGCCAAATATTTCCAAGTAATGACCCTGACAAGAGGCTTTGGATATCATCTCTTTCTATCAAGAGTGGTGAATCTTTTATTAGTTACTCAATTTCCTTTGAATACCTTAAGTTGTACCAAATCACCATCCTATAAGCAACCTCTGAGAGACAACGAGGAATGGAGTTAAAGTATAAGATCAGTATCCAAGATATCCTTGAGCACCTCAAGTCTAAGGATATTTGCACCATTGCTATGATGAGACTATCATTGACACTAGAATAGATTATCCATATGATTGTTTCATGGCAGGTCATCCAATGTACCTACTACTCTTAGTAAGCATCCACATGTTAACTCTAGACAATTCATGCTTATAGCTTATAAGATCCACTGCTTAATCCAATCAAGAAGTACAACATGTGTTAGTCTTTCTGGATTAATAATATCTCATCTCATTAATCCTATGACTATGGATAATTTAGATACTAACATAACTACACATAATAGGAATCCCATTATCATGATCTCACCATGATTTCCTTCAGGCTATATAATGTATCAAGGACTTCATTTATTCGATTTAAGATCATTATTAATTCATAAAGAACATGAACATCAAATTAACGAAAATGCCTTGTATTAATCGTAAAGATTTGTACAATAAGTGCTAAAAGCGATTGCCTTTAGAGCACTTCTCTAACAACAACATTCATTTCACACATGTATACGTAGTTTTTAAGAATTGTTAAGTTCTCAAATTTGATTTTATTTACTTCTTTTCCTTTTCAAAGTTTGTGTTCAACTAAATGGTTTGTTTTGTGGTTTATATTTCAGATGTTCTTTTTCAAGATTATTAAATGATAAACTATAAGTGAGAATTATAATATGGATCAGTTTCATATTTTGTAAACTTTCTTCAGTTTACATATGCACCACCTGCACGTTTATCACAACTTTAATTTACCAATAGGTTAGTCCACAACACAATGTATTATTTATCGCAAGTGCGTAATAAAGCTTATTTCACTAATATTGGAAATATATGGACAAGATTTAATGTATCTATTTTAGATAAATTAATATTAGAACCTAAACAACTTTGTGAATTAACCATTTTTTGGTTCCTATAGTAGTTGAATATGACTATGATTTTGTTGCACGAAATTCCTTAACTTTCCTTGGTTCAGATTCTAGTTGATTATTAGCCTTTGAACTCTAATCATTTTGGAGTAATATTACTCCTTCCCACAATATATATATTCTTATGTATTTATCTACAAAATTGTGTATGCCATCATCAAGAAGGTGGATGTTACCAAAATATTTAATGTCTGTTGTTTTGTTATTTTCTTTTCTTCCTTACTGTATAGAATTGAGCTCTATCAAGCTAAATTTTGATTTTAACATTAGTAGAAATTTCAAAGTTGCAAAATAGGAGAAAATGGTATTTAGATTAGCTTGTAAGTTTACATCAACATGAGATTTGAGTATAACATTCTAGATATAATTGTTATTTCTTATAAAAATATTTTTGTTTGTGTGTATGTATAGAATAAACACATAGTTAAAAAGAAATTTTCATATTCAAACCTCCTGTATTGGTTAGCAAGAAAAATTGTAGATGGCCCAAATTTCTTCTCAATTTCCATCCTATATAGTATTCTCATTTTTGTCTCTAGATTAAAATTCTTCTTCTTCTTGTTGTTATTATTTTTATCTCCATATACATAGAACTAAATCTCTAGTTGATTCATTTTATGTCAAATTTGGTAATGCGTCATTGACTATTACAAAACCATCAATATCTTATTACAAAGGAATCTTATACTTTTTTGTATAAGACATACCAAAATATTTAATTTAATGACTTTATATAGTACTTCTTAAAGTGTTTAATTTTGTCTTCTTCATTTATTTTTTTCATCTTGATAAAAATAGCAATAGATAATCAAAGAGAACCTACTCATCAAAATTGACTTAAATCCTATAAATCTTTATAATTCTTAATACCTATAACCTATGTGAAGTTATAACTCACCTTGTAAATGGTGGTTAGGGTTCTTCACCATACAATGTCCCATATCTATGGACTAGTCTCTTTTGTTTTATTTAACTTTGACATTGGTGGTCAACTTGAAGGATTAATAATATAACAGTTTATTTGGACATCCTTATAGATTGCATTTGAAAAAATGAAAACAAATAATGTTCAAGGTTCGAGATATATAAGTAAGAGACAAATAAATAATGTGTTAACTTATATATGTATTAGTTGAAACTTATTGTGACATACCTTTCATTAGAATTTTTTTGGTTATGTCTTTTTTGGAATCATGTTTGATAGATCATTTTAATTCATATCTTTAACATCTTGTTGGCTTTAGTGTTCTCCCGATCCTCCTTTCTTATATTCTTCTTTTGCCTATTTGACTTTTTTTAAAATAGAGGTGGAAACAATATTTCATGTGCCTTGTACAAAACCTTTCTTCAACTTTAGAGAGTTATCTACCAAGTGCCTCCTATATAAAGTCAATTGAAAAAAAAAAAGTAAATAAGTAATAAGATTAAGCATATTCTACTAAAGCATATAAAGTTCATAACGTTCCTTTTGTTGATCAAAATCACTACCCATCTACTTCCATCTTTTATATCTAAGTATTTTTCAATAAATCTAAAAACCAATTCCAAGTTTCCATTGTTTCAGTATGAACCATAGCCCATGCCACATGAAACATCTTATTATTGTCATCTCTTCCTATTGCTGTCATTAACTCATCTTTTAAAATCTCTTTAAAAGCATAACCATCTCGCTATATTAACCTTTTATATACAGCTAAGAACCCCTTCTTGCAAAATTAAGAAAAATATATACATTCTATCACATGATGACTGCAAGTTATCTCCAAATAATGACTTTTCAACAACCAATTCAACTCTCGAACCAGGATTTAACCTTAAAGGTTCTTCACCATAATCCACAACTTACTATATTGTACTCTTACGCCTCCTTGAATTTCCTCTTAACACCAAATTCCTAGCCCTATAATAAAAATTCTACCCAACATCGATTCTCAAATCTTTCTTATCAAACTTCGTTAGGTTTATAAACAAAACCTAAAATTTTTGTATTCAGTAGTGTTTAGTTGCTGACACTGCCCATTTTTTGTTCTGTCTCCAATTCACAAAAACACAAATTTTTTTCCTTCCAAAACTGTGACATAACTTTCTTGTGCCTATCACAGAAATAAAACACGCGTGCTGTTGGACAAAAATACTCCCATATTATTAATATAAATAGCAAAAAAGACAGTTTTAATAAAATATTAGGTTTGAATATATCTTTAACCTATTGTGTAATTAATTATATAAATGCTTAGATATTTTATTAAATTATTATGTACTAAAATTTCTAACTTGTAGGATTTTTTTTATTCAATAACTCATTTCATTAAATTTTTAGGTTTCTCATTTCATTAAATATTTAAGTTTTTCATTTTATTTCATCGTAATTAAAAAATACAAATACAATTATAAAAAATATTTACGTAATTCATTTTATTGTTAACTTAAGGGGAATTCTTTACCTAGGCATTAGTTATTTGATATTGATTAATCTTAATGTTATCTTTGTTTATACGAATTTTTGCCATTCAATAGCTCATTTCATTAAATTTTTAGATTCTTTATTTTTTAATTCCTTATTTATAGATACAATTAAAATAATAATAATACAAATTATTTGTTTTAAAATAATCAATGAATTACATATTTCTAATTATATTATACTGCAGAGGTACTTTGGTCATTGATATTGTTTTCTACGTTCTGTCAACTGCAACCAAACACATTTCTGTCCTTGAAACATAAAGTTTTATCTGTTTTGTCCATTATAACCAAATACCTTACTGTTTCTAAATTTTATTTTGTCTTGTCTTTAAATTTTTGTTTCATTCCGTCCCAGTATATGAATCACGGTAACTATACAAAACGTTAAACTCCTAATTTGTCCACTTTTAGCATATCAGAGACCTATATGAGTGGCTTATTGGAGTACCGTGGCGGGGGCGTACAGGGTATGGAGTAATAACTCCTCCACTTTGAACAATCCTCACATCAACAGAGATGGGTTTGACATGGGCAGGAGGTGGATGATGAAGGGCATCAACAACAAAATATGAGTTATAGGCAAAAGATGGCTGGAGATTATGAGGTCTAAAAGGTGTAGAGCATCTAACAATCATTGAAGCGATTTCCCCTTTGAGGGATCTTGGAGTTTCAGATTTACATCCTCTAGGGTTCTTAAGGTAGGGTCTTAGAAGTTTAGGATTAGTCCAGCTAAGTTGGGATACCTAATGTAATCAAAAAAAAAAACCCTTAATACCCATGCTTAAAATAACTCCTTTCAAAAGTTTCAACCTAGAAAAGCAATATAGTAAATCAGAAACAATAAAAAGAAATTAAACCAATAGAGAGAAAGCTGGTTAACGGATAAAGTTCAAAGCCTAAGCAAAGAAGAGAAGGGAGCTAATTTTGAGGAGGAGAATGAAGAGGGAGACAACAGTGAATATGCTTAACACGAGCTAGAGATAAAGGAATTTGATTTATTAGATTAGGTTTAATTAGATTAAATTAGTTTTACTTAAAGTTAATTAAAATTAATCAGATTTATTAAAAATAAATTAATTTTAATGACTTTTTTAAAAATTAGATTAGTGACATAAAAGAAGATTGATAAAGATATAAACTCGTATATTTTTTTATTTATAAAAAATTAAATGTGAACGTTTAGAAAATATTAAAGTTTATTTTAAACATTATAAAATTTTAAAGTCTAATTTATATTTTAATAAAAATATTTAAGTAAAACTTTTCCTTTTTGTCTAAAAGTTTTAAAAGATTAATCCCATTAAAAATTTTAAAAATTAAACGCTTATAAAAAAAGCTTTCAAAAGATTGTTTAGTATCATTTTCAAAAAAAAAAGATTGTTTAATATGTTATCCTGTATTTCAATACAAATATTTAAGTTGAAAAGAAACTAACTCTAAACGCTGCGTTTCATTTTGAAGGTTAACTAATGTAGCGCCGTTCCCTTTTTAAGGTAAAGCGACCCTAGAAACCATCCCTCTCCAAAAAACCCTCTCACCCTCAATTCTTGTTTTCCAGATCCCTAATTGTTTGGTCGAAAATGGTGAGCTTTCTGTATCTTGTTCTTTAGTTTTCTTTTTTACACTTTTGATTTTTTATCTTAGATCTATCTAATAAACGCGTTTCGATTGTGGTTCAGGCGGATTCTCCTGTCCAAAGGTGAAAACTAAATTCGATTCTTTTACGCTTACCCTTTTGATTGAATTTTTTTAAAAAAATAATTGTCGACCCGACTTTGGGCTCTTCGAGCGCGAAGTAAAACTAGCTTTTTTTTAAATTTATTTTGATGATGTCGTCTTTTCTGTGAACGCTTTTCGATCTGCTATTCTTTTTATTTGGGAGTGTTAATAAAGCTATTGGAATGTAAACAGTGTTCCTTGGTGATGGATCCTTTGAAAATTTTGAATTTTATGTTTGCTTACTTTGGTGAGACAACAGGGGATAAAGTTTAATGTAGCTTCTAGGTTTTTGTTTCCTGCCTGTAAAACTTCTGTTCTGAGATTCTTCCTTTTTTTTTATGACTTTCAGTATTTGTCGGTAGACATTACAGTGTCTTAGCGGATAAAATCTTTTTCTACATTGGTTGGAAAAATTGTTCTCAGCGTAATTAATGTTACCGCAAGTTAAAACACCAAATTTAGGGCATATCTATATCAGACTACTTGTGTATTAGATTAGTCTTAAAAAGTTCATTGCCCCCCTTAGTGTACATGTGTGGTATGCCTTAGCGTGGTTTGCTATTCTATCTTCAAGGTTCAGGATTGTAAAATTGAGATTGTGAGGAAAAGTGGTAAGAATGACTTGGAGACTTATCTTCCAGAAATTTCTCCTGTACGAACTTGATAAAAGTTTTGCATTATGTTCAAATTTGTTTAATATTTGTGTAATGGATGTATCAGGAATTCACGGTCACCTTCTCCTTGGAGAGAACAGTCAAGGTCTAGATCCCGATCCCGGGAAAGGTCTAGGTCCAGATCTAGATCATGGTCCAGACCAAGGCATAGATCACGGTCCCGCAGCCGTGGCAGGTATTACAGATCATGCTTTCATTTCTATGTGTGTTTTTTTTTTTTGGTTCCATTGGAACTTCTGATTATTGGACTTGATGTTTAATTGGCCTTTTTCTATGGATGGTCGATCATTTTGCTGAATGCAGGTCCAGAAGCCGTGAAAGGTTAGTATTCTGCTTATTTTTCTTTGTAGCGTGGTGATTAAATTTCTTAATATTGTTTTCTGTAATTCTGTGTTTGTCTGTGCCTCACATTGATTTATATGCCTTCACCTGTTGTTGATTTCTAATTACCTCCATGCCTTTTGGATAATACTTAGCAGGGAAGAAGCTTTGAATCCTGGAAATACACTTTATGTAACTGGCCTGTCTACGAGAGTTACGGAAAGAGACCTTGAAGAACATTTCTCTAAGGAGGGAAAGGTCATTGTTCCTCTGAGGAGTTGATATGCAGTCTTTTTTCATTAAGATCTTTTAGTCTTCTTCTGTTTCTACTTATGATTTGCATCATTTAACTTTGTGATAAAAGTAGGGGCTGACTTTAAATTTTTTAGGTTGCTTCTTGTTTTCTTGTTGTGGAGCCGCGGACAAGGATTTCCCGTGGTTTTGCTTTTATTACAATGGACAATGTTGAAGATGCCAACCGTTGTGTTAAGTACCTTAATCAGTCCGTTCTGGAGGGTCGATATATAACTGTCGAGAAGGTAATGTTATTGCATCAGATTGGTGCAACAAGTTAACCTCTTTAGTTTAGATCTTTGTTCTTAACTTGAAGGTTTTCTGGCTATATTCAGACACATTGCGTCAGCTATGTTGGCAGCAATCAAAGATGATCAGTTCATCCATGTCAACTTAAACAGCTTGATCAATGGCCAGCTTAAACAGCTTTTCAAATGCTTGTGATCAACTAAACATAGCAACCATATTGTTCAACAACTATACATCCTCAGCATTCAATTTCAACTCTCAACTAATCAACGGACATTATCAACAACTTTCTAATCAGGCTTTATGGTATTCCAAAACTGGCACTTGTTAAATAAAAACTAGTCACTTGTGGCCAATTTTTTCCTTCCTTTTTGGTATCTCGTTTGCCTTTGCATTTCAAAGTTTAGTTGGTCTTTCTCCTGACAGTGTATTTGGTTTGTTGAATATACTCATAGATGCTTCACTTTCTTATAAAACTGTGGCCTCTTCATCAACCATACAATCAGCATATTTCATGTAAGGTAAAAAAATTGTGGTGATTTATAGTGTTTGAGGTGATCTGTTTGTCTTTCAGTCAAGGAGGAAACGGGCAAGGACCCCAACGCCGGGACATTATCTTGGGCTTAAAAGTACTCGGGACTATGGTGAGTAGTTTTGAACATATCAATAATCCTCAAGGAAGGAGGAGTTACTCTATTCTTGAGTACCCTGACTAGAAGTGCTATTTTAATTTCTGAAGGCCATCGTGGTGATCGGGGTAGATATCGAGGTGGATATGAGCGTGATGATTATCGGAGGTCTCCCAGGCGCTCTCCTTATCGTGGGGGTCGTGATTATTCTCCAAGGCAGTCTCCCTATGGTGGTGGCAGATCAAGGAGGGGCAGATCCAGGTCGCCTTATTCACCTTACCGCTCTAGGTGATGTTATCTATTAGGTTTAGGCCTAATGGGATATCATGGTGGTGTAGTTGGATTCAGTGCTTGTTCCCATCCTTCAGGATTTCCGTTATTACGTATGCTTATTAGGAGATCAACTTGTGAAGTGGACTTGAACTAAGTTTTTGCATGCTTTAAGGTTGTTTGAGCCCGGAGACGAGACTATTCTTTTAAAAATGTTTGGCCATGTTAGAGACTAGACTTTCCTTAAACCTTGAAGTGTTCCTTAATACTGATTTGCGGACGAAGATGAACTTTCTCAAGAAAACAATAATGTTCTCATGAGCAGATGGTAACATCAATGATACTTTCGGGTTTATAAGATGCAGTTGTTTGGTGGGGGAAATTTGAAGTTAAAAAGAAGAAATTATCAATAAATATGTTTAATCTAAAATGATTTAATTACTTTTTAAACCCTTTATGTTTTTCGATAAGTTTTTAATCTTAATATCGACTCTTATATGCAACGTGGAAAGCTTGACTGGATTAAACCATAGTATTAGAGAATCCAGGGCAATCAACCTTCAAAACATTTGACTATATAGGGGTCATAGGCTGAATCCCTCCTGTTAGAAGCTGACAATGTATAATTATGTTCTTTTCCTTGGGTCTTTCCCATACCGGCTGATTGATTTAAAGAATAGAATATATAATAAATTTCTATGTCAATTTAAAAATATAAATTTAAAACGACAAAGAGATAACTAACAAAAAGATCAAATAATTTATTATTATTATTATAAATTTTATTAAACTTACTAATTATTTTTATTTTTATTTGTATTATTAATTTTCTTATTATTATCATTAAATTTATTAAATTTATTATTTATTATTATTATTATTACTATTATTAATTTTTTACTTATTATTATTCTTATCATCATTAATTTTATTAATTATATTTATTATTAATACTTTTATTATTGTTATTGTTATTATTAAATTTCTTATTATTATTAATTTCTTGTTATTATTATTAAATTTATTATTCTTATTATTATTATTAACTTTCTAATTATTATTAAAAAATTCCTCATTATTATTATTATTTTTTTATTATTAAATTCCTTGTTATTATTAATTGCTTCTTATTTTTATTAATTTATTATTGTTATTATTATTATTATTAATTGTCTACCTACTATTATTATTATTAATTCCTTATTTTTATTAATTTTTATTAAATTCCTTATTATTATTAATTTGCTTCTTATTATTATTAATTTTATTATTGTCATTATTATTATTATTAATTGTCTACTTAGTATTATTTTTATTAATATTAATTTTATTAATTATATTTAGTGTTATTAATTATTAAACTCCTTATTATTATTAATTTTCTTCTTCTTATCATCATCATTATTATTAAATTTACTTTTTTTCTTATTAAATACTATTATTATTAATTTTCTACGTACTATTATTATTATTATTATTATTATTAAATTCCTTATTATTATTAATTTTCTTCTTCTTCTTCTTAATAATAATAATAATATTACTACTACTACTACTACTACTACTACTACTACTACTACTACTACTAATACTACTACTACTACTACTACTATTATTATTATTATTATTATTATTATTATTATTATTATTTGTTGGGAAAATAGACGAGGGATAAAGCTTGTCCAAAAAAAAGAGAAGACGTGTTTACCTATTATGAATCTATGCGGAATTGGTAAAGATGGATTGGAGGGATCTTTGGCTATTATGCTTTGTGCATAATAGCTAATATTTAGGAATAGTTATTCCATGGGTCTTTTACAAACCAAACAAAGGAATAGGTAATAAGTAGGAATATTACCCTTAACCAAACAACCAATTAGTTCTTATTAAAGAGATAAGAAAATTTATTCGAATATTATAAAGTTATTATTAAAATATTATTAAGATATTATGAAAATATTGGTTTTTATGAGAATATTATCATTAAAATTATATATTACGATTTTCTATTATTTTTAATAATTATTTTATTGTTTTATTACTATTTTTATTCTTATTATAAAAATTAATCATAATTATTTGAAAACTAATAATTTTATAAACCATTAAAAATATTTTGATTAATTATTTATAAAATGTAATATTTTAATTAATTAATTACAAAATAAATCATATAAAAATAAATATTAGTAAAAAAACTTTATCATTAACATTTCTAATATTAACATAATTATTAACTTTATTTAATTCCTTATTAAACATGCATAATAAATAATTCTATTTTTATTTCGATTCTTATTCTCATTTTTTAATTTCGATTCCTTCGTTATTGATTACCGAACGAGACCTTATTGTAAAATAAGTAGTCAAGTAAATGGGAGGCAAGGACCTTTATTATATGTATTATTCTAAATTTATTTATTACGACCATTAAGTGGATAACAATTCATTTCATTTAATATTCTAATTTTATGCCTATCATGTTTTTGATAATACTGTATTTTGTATCAACCATGTTACCTCAAGTAAGTGTCTGTATAATAAAAAATTGCTAAATAATTTGATGATATTTTATTTTGAGTGGATTTTATAGGTAGGAATGACAATGGGTTAGATTGGGCTTCAACCTCAGCCGATCGAGTCTAAAGTAGCTCGGCTAAAGTTCGAACCTACTCGAAAAAAATTCTTTTAAAGTAAAAAATGCAAAGTAACGTCGTTTTTAGAAAAACAAAACTATTTTTCTTATAAAGGTTGAGTCTTAGGCTAACTGAATCTGAGTAGCCTGAGCCCAAGTCTGACTTGAGGCCCAACTTTTCAAAAAATCTGAGCCCAATGTTGGGCCTAGTTGGTTGACTTTTAGTCAGCTAGGCGTAATTGTCATCCTTACTCAGTGTGCTATAAGTTGTCACCAAGAATTTAAAAATTAGATTAGACAAATTTGTTCAATTAAAATAATACAAACTGCCTTGATTTTCGATCCAATTTGTGTTTATAACCCCTATGAGAAAAAATCGGTCAGTTAAATAATAAATTGTTCGGTTTCCTTGAAAAAAATTAACTGATTTTCTTGAACAATGAAAAACCAAAATTTGAAAAATAAATAACACAAAAAATAGAAAATAAATGTTATTATTATTGGTTTTTCTCGAGAAACCGCTCATATATTAATTAAGCAAGTCACAAGCTTCCTCTTTTCCAAGATAAGATATCCTTTTTTCTTTGATTATTTATTAGCTTTAAAAGTCTTTTCATATAGTTTTGACATTTTAATGAATTTATTGTTTATTTTTCTTTCTAAGTCTCTCACACAATCTAAATAATAAATTACATTTTTCAAAATTTATATTCTTTGTTTATCTCTTTTTATTTTTATTAAAAATTTTGTTTAAAATTATTATTATTAAAAATGAATTACCATTTTATCCTTAAAAATATTAAATTTGTTTGATCTCACTAATAAATTACATTTTTCAAAATTTAGGTTCTTTATTTATCTCTTTATACTTTAATTGAAAATTTTAAATTATTATTTAATCATGAATTTGTTTAATAAATTGGATTATTAATTAGTATATAAGTAATTTAGCTTAAGATAAGTTAAGAATGTGTTGAAAATAATTTTTAAACTATAAAGAAATATGTTTAAATGACATTAAAAAAGAAGTGAAAATAAAATTAGAGTACTTTTTATTAACTTTCTTTAAGCATACTTCAACTTTTATAAGTCTTTAAATAAATGATAATATAGAAATATAATTTTTATTTATATTATCATTTTAAATTTTACTTTAGATCTAATCTTAATTTAATTTACTAGATTTATTATATATTAATAGACATTATCAGTGTATTTTTTATTTCATATTATACTTTTACTTGTTCTTATAATTTACAACTTTTATTTATTATATACTAATTTTATAACGGCTTAATATTAATTAAGCTTTTAAACCTTTTCTTTGTTGTACGAATAATAATAGATCTAGTTTAAGACTATTTGAACCCACCGGAAGGTCTTCTGTAGATTGTTTGAGTTCTCAAGTTAACACTCAATCGAGTTTTGAACTATTGGTTAGAACCCGAGTTTGGTTGGAATTCGAGTGGCTCAAAGTTTGAGCGCACTGTCATTGCCTATTACTAACGCCGCCATTTTGAGTCTCAAACAACCCCATCTTCTTCTTCACCTCAATCTCCGATTACTCTATTATTTGACAACTTGAAAATCACTATCACCACCATCAACAATAATAATGAAATTGTTCCAGTAAGAATCAAAATATTCTAATATCCTATAACGAATGCAATTATTTCAACAAGTCAATAAATCCATCTTCCCAAAAAAAAATCAAATCTCACTGAAAATTTAAAGAAGACAGACAACCAAATTTTTTAGGATGTATTTTTGGAGACAACTATCGTTAAACTTTTTCTCTCAAAGTTCAGGATTGATAAAGTAGTGTTTGGTGATGGTTGTGAGTTTTGAAGTGGTGTCACTGTGCCCTGAAAATGACCTTCTACATACCAGAGATAAATTCAGTCATTGTTGTTAGTTGATGTTTGTGAAAAAATGGCATAAACTTATTAGTTAGTTTTGGACGATGGTGTTTTAAAGAGAACAGAGAAGATGATAAAACTAAAGAAATTACTAGAAGTGAGAAGAGTTACTGAAAGAACCAAACAGGAGAGAGAGAGAGAGAGACAGGAAGATTGTGTTTATTTTAATCATTTCATCATAAAATATTATGATTAGACATATATAATAGAATTAATGTCTAATCTATTTGAATCAAATCATATTAGTTCTCTATCATTAGCAAATGATTCAATTAATGATATTTATAAACTATTTTATAAAGTATCATTCTATCTTGGCCAAAAGAATTTCCAAAGTAATACTAATTAAGAAGAATAGAACATTCTCTCTAATCACTTTAAGGTAATGAATTATATATTAATCACTTAACTACTTTTATATATTTATGCTATATCTAATGACTACTAACTGAGTTACTATTGACAAGAATATGTCATAAATAGTATCAAAATATAGCAATCCTTATATGGGATACTTTGGAGATTACAAGTTAAAGGATTAGTTACAGAATCATCACAATGAGAATTTTCATAGATACACAAATAATGTTCTAAATAAAAATTTCATATGGAGTCAATTTAGTGAACTTGATATTTAATAAGTACCCACATATTTGTTTAAGTATCACCATATTTTAGTATAAGAGATCGACTATTTCCTTCAGGAAGAAACATAATGTGTACTAGTTTCTTGATATTTTATTAATATCCAATTTAAATAAAAACAATGATTAGGAATAATGTAGGGATACTACATAAATGCAATATGAATATCAAATTTATAATCTCATCATGATTTTATTTGTATTGTATATTTATCCTATGAAATTTTTCATATACATCTCTATATGTACAAGATAAAAAATGTCTTTAAAGAATTATATCACTAAACTATAACCATTCGATTGATTGTAGAGTATAAACCAATACATAATATATCTATATAAAATTTTACCCTTTCCTTCAACTCTTAATTGGCTTCTTATGCATACTCCTATATTTAATAAAGTAAAGAGATCATAATATCTTTTATTTCTTAAAAAGACTAATGATGAGGACAAGAGGAAATTGTTGATTGGAAAGAAAAATAAATAATTTATATTATGAGAGAAAGGCAAAATATGCAGACAAACAATTGGAAAAAGTATCTTTAGTATAAGCTAATATGAATTGCTTATTATAGCAATATTTTAATTATTTGACCAATCTACATTTTATTGTCAGTAAATTGAAAAAATCATTATAACTATATTATACTCTTTAAATTTGGAGTTGAAATATATATGTGATAATGAACAATTGGAGAAGAGTTATGAACCATTACAAGTTTAGAATACTAGTGTTTAATCTTCTAAATGGGAATATTTAATTGAGATGATAAGATGATAAATACTTGACTAGATGCTGAATTCAACAAGATAATAAATAATAATTATAACATGAATAAATAATTTAAAATATTATTAGGTATTATTAAATTTTATCTTAATTTATATATCTATTAATTGTTTTAAAAATATAAATTATAAGAAAAAATTCCATCCTCATTAATTATTGTTTTGGGAATTATGAAAATATAATAAACTATATTATTATCAAGAAAAAATATGGTAAATATTAAGAAAATTAGTACTTTAGTGATATGAAATTTTTGTCAATCCCTATAACATAATTGAAAAATGAAACATAATTGCATATTTTTAAGTTGTATTAAGGAATATGGGACAACAAAATTTTTAAATAAAATTTCTTCAAATAGATTCATTTATTAGAATAAGTTATGTATATAAAATGTATGGTTAGAAAAATCTTTTGAGAGACAAACCTACTTCAATAAAACTTTATACCTTTATCAAACATATTTTAAAAAATGAGAATTCACTATACCTATCATAATAACTTCCCCTTAATTTGTGGTTAACGTACAAAAAGATTTCATAACCAAAGAGATATTTAGAAAATTCTTTTTAGACTAACATTTCTCTTTGAGAATTTTCTTAAAAACTACCAACTTCACTATTAGAACTTCAAATTTTCCTTTTGAAACAACCTTGGTCATGATGTCTGCAACTTGCTCCTATAAACTACATTGAATAAGCTTAATTTCATTCTTTTCTCCCATCTAATTACATGAAACTTCACATTAATATGCCAAGTATGCTTGTGTCGCACTAGTTTTTTAGCTATAGATATTATTGATTTGCTGTCCACCATAATGATTATTACATTTATTTGTTTCTACTCGAAATTATTTAAATTTTCCTCAACCTTATTGTTTGATCAATTATTTATGTAGTTGAGATATTTTGCTTTTATATAGAACTGAGCCGCTACTTCCCTTTTTTTTTTTAAATTCCATAATAACATGCTTAACCTAAGTGAAAAAGCATAACCTAAAGTTCTTGTTATGTCTTCAACACTTTTAATCCATTACTGTCAGAATAACTTTTTCAAAACTCCTTACTCCTTTCTAAATCAAATTCATAATCTACAATCTCCTTGATATATCTCAATGTTCTTTTAGTAAAACAAAGATAAAATTTATTATGAGCATTGCATAAATTAGGATATAAGACTAATTATAAATATAAGGTCTAGTTTAGTTGCTGTCAAATAAAATAAGTTGCCAATTAAGCTTCTATAAATAGTTGGATATACTTTTTTCGTCCTTTATCTCTTGAGATCTTCTTATTATGCACTAGTGGAGTTGATACAAACTCACATCTCTCCACTTTGAACTTTTTGATAATTGTCAATGCATTTTTAAAAAAATGAAGTTCCTTAAACATACAACCAATTTGTCTTTCAACTAAGGCTTTACATTTTTTAAATATTGAGAAGACTAGAGAGTTATTGCTCATAAAATATACATAGGTCATCCTTGATAAATCATCAATAAAAAGTACATTATATTTATTTTGGCTAAAAGAGGGTGTTTGTATAAGTCCATATACATTAATATGGACTAATTCAAGTTTCTTTCTTGCTCTTTATGTTGCATTCCTAAGAAATGCTTGCCTATGTTCATTCCCCATTTGTCAAGACCTACTAACTTTATTTTTAATTGAAATCTCATGTAAATTAGACCTTTAGCATAAATATCCCTCAAATTATACAATTAAAATGCCCACATGTCCTATGTCATAGGTCTAATTGATCTATACTAGCATAATTAACCTTACTAAATTACAGTTTCCAATTTAAATAAATAATTTCATCCATAATTTTTTACTTTAATAAACAAACAATCATCAAGATCATAGATATTATAATAACTTCCTTTAAATAGCAAAGAGTAACCTTTAAAAAGCATAGGTGTAATACTATGTAGATAATGAACTAAACAATATCATAGTTAATTTGAATAATAACATATCCCTTTCCTTGTGCTTCAATTATATTACTGTTCCCCTAATTTAACCTTTATGCTGATCGATTTGTTAAGTGTGCTAAATAGATGCACATTATTTGACATGTGACTAGTAAAATACTTGCTTATGAACCAAGTGGCTATATTGACTAATTTTGATACTCTTGAAACCATTAAAAGACTTTCTCCCTCGCTTTTTGGTTCATTTTTAAAGTTGTTGATGTGCTAGTTGTTATTTTTGTTATTATTGAAGTGTTATATATTGTCTTTTCTTTTATTTTCTTTCACTATAATTTTTTGTATGCATTTTATAAAAAAAATTAGACTGGTGGTTTGCCTCTATACCAACATTGCTTCTCTTGATGATTAGTTCTTTGACAAATATTGCAAGGTGAAAACTATCCCCCTTTTGTTGTTTTTTTCTCAAGCATTGATACCTTGTTTTTTTAAATTATATCACCTTACATCTTTCTGTTGTATCTCAATGGTAACTTGCTTTTAAATTTATCTTGAAATGCCCCTTCTACCACTTCATTATCTCTAATATTTAACCTCTACTTTTTAGCTTGTAACTTTCTTATTAACTGAGGTATAAATAGATCTAAGATCACTTGACTCTTTAATGGGTGAGATTTTTTTTCAAATCTTGTAAGTGAGCTAATTGACATTTTCTTTACTTGTATGGAAAATTCACCAAGCAAGCTTATTTTATTTACAGGCTTTAATAACTTTATAGAATAATCCTTAACAAATTTCCCTTCCTTTATTCTAAGCATTTAAAACACCCTTTTTTAGCGTTAGGATTTAACTGTTGTTACCATTTCACTTCCTCCAATCTTCTCTTTCAAATCTTTCTATGCTTCATTTTTTGTTCACAGGTCATTATCCTTATAAAAATAGCCTCTAGATATGTATAACAAAGGCAAGTGGCTTTAGGATTCTTAAAATCAATTATTTATATTTCTAATCTCATTCAAGGTGGCATTTGCTCTAGCTGGAACATATTCCACTCCTTAATCCATAACATCCCATAAGTTGAAAGCTTTCAAGTATGCCTTTATTTTAATAGCCCATCTTTGGTATTCCTTACCTTAAAAAATAGATTTGTTTTAATGAGGCTTGAGGCTATTGTACTCCTTTACAATGTTTATCAATCTCTTCCACTCATAAAAACTTCCAAGAAACCTTCCCTTTAACTAACATATCATTTAATAAAAAAAACCTTTGATACCAATTGTTATTTTTAAGTTGTGTTAAGGAAAGTATTGTAGCAAAAACCTTTGAATAAACTTTCTCTTGTACATATTCATTGATTAAAATAAGTCTTACACTTAAAATGTATGGTTAAAAAAAACTTTAGAGAGTCAAGCCTACTTCAACCAATTTTTACACCTTTTATGAAACATAATCCCCAAAATCAAGATTCATTATGCCTATCATACTAACTTTCCTTAATTTATCCTTAGAAAAATTCTCATTAGACTAATAAAATTGTTTTTCTTGTAAAAAAGAAAGGTACAATAAAAAAAGGTTACAGAATAATAACTTTTACTATTTTAAGCTATACCATTCAACATTATACTCCCGAATCACAATTATTTACTTTATTCATAAATATTGTTCATGGTTTTGATATTAGTCCTTGTTAGTTTTCCCAACTGATAACTAAGGATCAAATAAACTTAATAAGATTATTCTAAACATATTAATGATTACTAGATCTATTGTTGACTATGGTAAAATGTCCTTTTCACTTTGAATTGTTTATATTAATCTTACTTGAGCTATATTTTCTCTTAAGTCTTTAAAGAAATGGTTGTATCTTAAAAAGACTAGAAGAGATAAAAATAACATAAAATTGAATAAAGAAAACTCCTTCTCTTCTTTGCCAAAAATCTGGAAATTCTAGTGTTGATGTGCTATTTTCCTAATTGTGATTTAATCTCCACTTTCTTAAGACTATAAATATGGATTTTTCACTCAAGAGGGCTCATGTCCCTCTTCTTTCCAAGAAGTTTAATATCTTATATAGTCCATAAAACCTAAAATTTAATTGAACCCCGCATATGTTCTCATATAAAACATCCCACGATCGTGAGAATTGGCATGATTCCCACAATTGTGGGATCTTGTTGATTATGGGATTTTGCAACAGAATGCTTCCTCTTCTCTTCTCCTTTTTGGTCTCTAGCTCAATCTCCAAGTTGCTCAATTTTTATTCCTACATAAAAATAATCAATTCTTACCCTAAATTGACATCAAACATAAAAGAACAATAATGAAGATCAAACTAATCGAAATCATACAAAATGAATCCTAAAATACAACAATAATAAACTATTATGCAAGAAAAACATGCCAAATACTTAGAAAAACATATACTAATGCAGAACTATCAATGTCTAAAACAAATTCAAAATCAAACTCCTACATGATAGGGATAAGAAGAAGTTTCCCAATTAAACTCCAACCCATCAAGTGATCAACCTTATCCGCTGCATCAATCTCTTTAATTTATCCAAAATTTGCGATTATCATCAATAGAGTCCCAATTTGATCCAATATCTACTTTGTATCTCCTAAAACAAAACAAACATTAATTTTAACATTTAAGCACATAAATAAATTCAAAATAAAGGAGATAATGTCAAACAATTTGTCAATATAAGATCTTATCAAATTCCTCCACATCGGACTCATGCTTGTCCTCAAGCATACATCAATTCAATACATTAAGCATCTTCACAATAACCTCTCATCTCCTTTCATGTCATCCAAAAATATCCAAAAGCTAATCCACATTTAAGGGTTAAGATGAAATAACAATTGAGAGAATAAGCAATCATAAGACATATTGTTAAAACATAGCATCTCATCAATTCCATCAAAATCAAATGAACAAGACTTGGCACCCTCACAAGGATTTCACTCTATATGCTCAAAGTGTTTAGGGTTCATTAAGCTCTCAAATCAAAATATAGCTAGTTATTTCCATAAACTTGCTAAGAATCATATCTCCACTACTAAACAAAATGAACCTAATGTATAAATCAAAGGGGGCTTTATAAAGGTTGTAACGTGGCTAAGGTAGGGTATGACAAAAGGAACATTAACTAAATTGAAGGGAATCATATAAACTCATCCACACAAGTTTCAACTTAAATCAAAATTCACTTGGTTCAAATGAAATCTCTTTCAATCACTTTGTCTTTTTTTTTCCTTTTTTTTTCTCTTTTGTTCTTTTTTTCCTCTTTCTCTTTTTCTTTCTTTTCTTAAACAAAAAATATCAAAGAGGAGATTTTCCTTTTTTGTTTTTTTATACTTCTCTTCCATTTTATAAAAAATCAAAATAATGCAACTTGAATCATTTAATTAACTTTTCATGGAAATAGTCAAAATCCTATGCAAATAAGCTCGATACAATTCCTTCAATTTAGAGATTCAAAATTATTAAGGATATCAACAACAAAAAGGGTAAATTCGACTTGTAACAAGGTTATTATGCAAGAAAGAAATGTTAAGGCTCAAATTGTTTTTCTATAGATAAAAAGTGAGGTATGCTTGTTTAGGTCAAAAAAATAGTTATCCTAAGTGCCCTTATCATCTTTATGCACAAAATCATAAAAAAATGGTCTTAACACATATTTAAAAGCAAGTTCTAGCATAGACAAGCTATGTTTGATATCACACAACAAAAAGATATATATGAGCATATATATGATGAATGCTCTTAGGCTCAAAGCTCACGTAAGTGTCAAAAAATACATAAAGTCTTGCACATTTTCATTCAACAAAATCAAAGAGATACTTGAAATAATTTAATGAAAACACTAATCATGCTTGTCTCTCTTATGCATTAGATTTTAAACCAAAAATGCATCCTAACTTAAGAATTATTCATGACCGACAATCATAAAATTTTGAAGCTATCATGAGGAATAATTAATATATGAATCAACATATCATGAGTCCAAGCACGGATCACATAGTTTACTGTAACGGAAACACGCTGCCCCCACACCTAAATCATATATTGTCCCTAATGTATGTATAAGATACTCACAGTTCAATAAAGATAATCAGAAAAATAAAGCACAAAATAGAGGACTCCCCTGAATTGTGAATATTTGAAAAATATCTACGCATGCTTATTTTTTTATTATTGGCTTCAGAGCTCTCAACAAATTTAGCATTTATTGGTGAATTGTCTTTTGCTGCGGTTCTGATAGTAGCCTTAGAACTCCCTATTACACCAAACAAGATAAACAAAAATTCATTGGAAAAATATTAACAACTTAATAATAATTAAAATCAAACTAAAAGAAAGATTAATAAAAATCATTAATATGAATGAAAATAATAAAAAAGTAATTAAAAACAGTAAAAATAAAACTTAAAAAATGGGGCGTGGTTGGTTGGTTTTTGTTGCTGCTAGCGTGATTAAAGGGGGGTTGTTGGGTTGTGGTGTGTGTCAGGTTTGTGTGGACTGCGTGAGTGCGAGGATAGTTGCATTAGTATGTGTGGCTGGAAAGGTTGGCTGAGTGTTGCGGCATTGGGGGGAGGCGTGTTGCGTGTGTGCTGGTGGCGTGGGAGTGTGACTGGAAGAGAGCTGCGTGAGTAAGGGCTTGTGTGAGGCTACGTGTGTTGGATCCCGCTTTTAGGATTTTTATCTTTTTATTTTATTTTAATTATTTTATTAAATTATCTAGCATGAAAATA
>JAOTAY010000191.1:9936158-9948769 GCA_025629805.1 Erythroxylum baracoense
TGCCATCTTCGCGGGGCACGGATCCGGGTATCACTGTCGATATCGGGTTCGGGTCTGGCGGGAGTTGGGGTGTTACACCTACAATTAGTCTAGAGTCTGATATTTATGATTGAGGTGCTATAAGTGTCACAACATGCCATTAATGCCCCTGAGAATAATGTACTACCAATCCTCCATTTTGTTTCGTGGCTATAATTATGAATACCCAAATCTAGCAAATAATCCAAAAACACAATATCAAGAAAAAGAACTATAAAAATAAATAAATAAATATAAAATGAAAAGAAATAAAAACTACCTAGAAAAAAATAACTAGATTAATAAAAATAAGGTTTTTCTAATATTACAGTCCATCATAATGACACCAAAATATTGATTAAGATTTATTTTTAATTGTAAGCACATGGTATCAGTGTAGCTAGCACTGGCGAGAACGATTTAATCTCACGAGGACTAGAATTACTAGTACTTACTATCTTTATCTTATCTAGTCTAACAAATTATAATGATGGTGATTTGTCAAATTTAAATTTTAAAAAACTAAAATAAGTCATCACTATTGATTAACTAAAATAAAGCTTAAATTAAGAAATAATCAGAGAAGAAAGTAGTACCTAGAATTTGAATCCCCCAAGGACTTCTCATCTAATCACAATTTTACTAATCAAATTAATCTATAGTACATTGGATTGTAGAAATTCCTCAATTATGCTAATAACTTTCTTAAGAATATTAGCACCTAATCCTAGGTTGATTAATTGAAATCTCTTTCTACCTAAAATTACAATAATTGATTTGTGACTTTCACTATTAAGTTTGACCTTAATTCAAAAGATTTAAGTCAAACTATCTCTAGGCTTTCATACAAATCCTTTTACTTATGCTATATTTATTCATACAAAAGATTTCTCAATCTTAATTACATGAAATCATATATGAATTTACATGCCAACAATATCAATCCAAGAATAATTAAGAAAATATAATTGAATCTCAACGAAACTAAAGAACGAATTAAATTAACACTACAAGATCTATCCTGGAGTTCATCTAATTCAAGTACTAATAAAGGTTTAGTCCGTAATCATAGAAGACAAAATATCAAAACTAAAAGGAAAGCTAGAAAATCAAAAGAAACATGATGAAGCCCCTTTTCATCTTTAAGAAATTGAATTTAGATAAATGAAAATCCACTCTTAATGTGTTTCTTTACTTGTTCTTTATTCTCTTTATTGTCCTAGGCCATTAATTTTGTATATTTCAAGCCTTCTCCTTGCTTTTCCTCCTAATTTTTCTTTTTATAGTTCAAAAATTAGGTTTATAGGTGCTATACAGGCATCAACATAGCCATGTTGATTATAAATCATAAAACCCTCAAATATGGAATAAACACATACTTAAAATGTGAACATAGGCATTAATAGAGCCTTCTTGATGACTTTGTAACTCTTTAGAACTCTTAAACCACTTATTTTGCATGAAATGGCCATTTTGAGGTACACAAACATCAATATGGTTGCTTTAATGCCCATTTTGACTTTCAACATCTTTACAACTTGATCAAAACAACTCCACATCACTCCCAAAATTATCCCAGTTCATTCTTTTTACTTTAAGTAAGTCAATTACAACATAAAAACACAATATGAATGAATTACGAAAATCAATAAAAAACACTTAAATATAAGTGAAATGTATTAAAAATAAACCTAAATTATGAACAACGAATCACTTATCACAGACTATTACCAATTCAATTAATTTTTAAAGGCAGGGATCCTTACAAAGTGGGGCAAAAGTGGATATTAAGGAACGTAGATAGAAATCACTATTAATAGTGGAAAGAAACTAACATAGGATAAAGATATTAAGAACATTGAAAGAGAAGAGGGCATTTTTTGGTACTTCATACAAAAATCATTTTTTCTTATGATTATTTCTTTTATTATATTAATAAAATATAAAAAAATGTATTGTTATTTTTAAAAGTTAATCAAGAAAAATACACCTAGTTATGGCATCAGGAAAGGAATGGATATAAAATGTGAAGATGATCAAGTTCCATAGAACTATTAGAAGGCATTGGCATAAAACATCTCTAATATCAAAGTTGTAAGACCTTCACTTTGAACTTACAAGACTAAGATGGAAGAGGGATATAATTTTGTGGTCCTGGTTTATAGTAGTAAATGCGGATAGTGTATAATGAAAAGAATCTATAAAGGAGCTTATTGGGAGACAATTTAATCATTTATTTGTCTTGTATAATAATAAGATCGTTAATTGTTAAACTTTTTAGTTCAGTTTTATTTGTTTGTTAAGTTTTATTTCTCATGTATTTTTCATTTTATATGTTGTTCTTTTTATTTTTAATTTGATCTTTGTGCAATTATTTAGTTTTTTATGTACATCATGGACTTAAAGTAAGCAACATCAATATAGGGCTTCCTTGTGTGCTTATTATTCATCTATTAAGAATAATGTATGGTCTAAGCATGGAAGAAGAATTAGTTCAAGACTTTGTTGATTAAATAGGAAAAATCCTAGTGAATTAATCTAATTGCATTTAACTTAATAAGTTACAATTTTCAAAAAAATAAATCATAAAATTTAAGGTGATTCATTAGATGTTAAATTACTTTATATTTCAACTATGTTAAGTTAACATATAGGCTCACTAAATGACTAGTTCAGTTTAAAATAATTCAAATGATCTTAAGAATAAGGCTTGAATTGAATGATACGACCATGTACAAGATTTAACATGATTTGAGTTTAGAGTTTAGCTTAATGAGTCACTCATCAATTTATATTGATTGTAAAATATTGTGTTCAAAATAAAGAATAAAGTGAGAATTAATATATTATATTTCATTGATTTTGATCTATTCTCATTCTTTATTTTTTCCTCTATCTCCAATTTATCATATTATTTATTTAATTATGTGTTTATTATTCATGTATTGAGTAAAATGTATGGTTTAAGGGTGGTAGAATAATTATTTCAAGACTTTGTTGATTAAGTATGAAAAATCCTAGTGAACTAGTCCAATTGCATTTAACTAAGTTACAGTTCTCAAAATAGAAACAATAAAAATTAAGGTGATTCATTAGATGTTAAATTGCTTTGTAATCTAACTATTTTCAATTAATAGATATGCTCATTAAATGAGTAGTTTAGTCTAAAATTGATCAAATGATCTTGAGAATTAACCTTGAATTGAATGATATGACTATGTATGTGAATTTAACATGATTTGAGTTTAGATTTTAGCTTAATAAGTAATCATCAATTCATATTGATTGTAAAATATTATGTTAAAAATTATGAATAAAGTGAGACTAATAAATTATAATTCATTGATTTTGATCTAAGAAATGCGCCAAAATTATGGGTAATGTTAGTAGCCATTGAAAACTATGGCTTAATTAAGCAATCAAATTTATTTATAATAAGGTATTTATCTTTGCTTAAAAGGTTGGGATCACATTCCATATAATCTTCTTATGCTAAATAAACATTCAAAATAATTATATTGTTTTATGCTTAATATAGATTATTAAGTACTAGTTTATTGATGCTTTTTACTCAAGTTATGTTCATTTTATATATAAGGTACAAATTGTTCAATTTAAGTTGATATTTGAAAGATTGATAAGTTAAGTTGAAGTGGAATTGCAAGTTACTATAAGTAACTAGAATCCCAGATAATTGCTGAATAATGTAATTAGGCAGACAATTATCACTATTGGTTACTTTAATTAAATTTTCCCTAAATTAAAGCTTACTTAAGTTGGTAGCTTTTAAGATTAGTTTGCTTAAGGAAAAGCTAAATTGTAAGTATAAAAGTATTAGATGTGCATGTATTCTATCTATAATTTACTTACTAGTTTGTTATATTTTCCATCTAAATTCCCTTGCTTTAATTAATTGTTCTTTAGGTAATTATGAAGCTGCTGCTTAGGTAATGATGATAGCCAAATATTAGAGGACTTTATAAGGCAAAACATGAAGAAAAATCAACATTGTCGAACACATCACAGCAAACAATCATGTGTGCCAAGTCATGTTCTATATTAGAGCTTTGGTGAAGGAGGCATGACCTTTTACACAGTCGAGTTGGATCCTATATTAAAAGCCAAATGTGAAATATGACCTAGAACATGGGCATGTCAAAGCCTATAATCCACATTTTAGAGGATTATAGAGGATCATTGTGATGTATAGTCTGTGACATGAAAGTGTTCATAATAAAAAAAAGCCTTTTTAAAGAGATGTATAAACCATAAAAGGATAAGTAAAATGTAGTTTAGTTTGGCTTTAGTTCATATTATAAATAAGGTAAGATATGTGTAAGGAGAAAGAGCCCTAGAATACATGTCTTGTAGTAATTTTTGACAAGATTATAGATTATAATCATTCTAAGAAAGCATATCAATTCAGAAGATAGAGATCATCACTATAGGATACCTTTGTAATGAAGTTTTCTATCTTTTATTTATTTTTATTATTCCAAGGACAACTTTTGGTTGAGTTTTCTTTATATCTAGATTAAAAATAATCCTTTTTATAGAATGATCCTAGTTTCCTAATGAAAAGTTATATACTTGATAAATATATGAGTTGCTCTTAAAGTTGGTTAAATATAAGTGAAAACTTAGAGCTAATTTCAATTTACATAAACATTGTTTAAAGAACCTATATTTAGATTAACTTAACTTAGGCACCTATATTGTGGGTCAAATGAGGTGCAATAAATAGACTTATATGATGATTCTAATATTAAGGTAGCATTTTATAAGATTTTATAGAACTTAGTATATTCTTAGAAGTTGTGTGTGTGTGTGTGTGTGTGTCATTTAATAATTTTAGGGATAGGTAGTTAATATACAAAGGTGGAAATTCATAAGAAATTTTGATGTTCTAATCATAAAGTTTCTAATTACTAAATTAAGGATACAAGATGAGGATAGGGAGTATATGTGTTATATCATATTTGATTTCTTTTAGTTGTTTGCGTGCTTATGGGTTTCTAGTGGTATCTTGATATTTTTAGTTTAACTTAGATTTGTGATAGTCATATCATTCTTGTAATCATCAACTAGATAATAATAAGAGGGTCAGACATACTGCTTACTTTATCCCTATGGCATCAACACTTTATTTGTCACTTTATCATTGCAAGACAATAGTTTAACTTGCTTATAATCTTAAACTATGATAGTAGACTATGATATATGTTAACCTATGTATCTTTAGTATCCTCAACCTTGGCTTTCAAACCTTATCTTGTTGTTTCAATTGTGACCTCATCTAACCTATTAGCTTATAAGTGATTAACTTAAATTCTAATTATCTATAAAAAAAATTAAAAGACCCAATATTAAATTAGGTTCTATTATACATACGTATTATTAGTGGGACTTTACATCTTCATCTGATTTTTTTCCATAAAAATCCTTTAATTGCCTTCTATGCCACATTAAATAAAGGTTCTACCTCGATCCACCTCAAGAAATAATCAACCATAACAAAGAGAAATTTATGTTATCTTATTACAAGGGTGATCGTGTCGTTCGAGTTTTAAAATTTATAAGCCCTCAGATATTGTAAGCATAGGGTCGTGACTATAGTATAAGAGGTGTAGACCCCAAGAGGAGGATACTAGCCTAATCTTAAGTCGCATATGGCTTAAGGAAAAGAATAAAAAGAAATAAAAAATATACAAGTGAACGTGGAAAGTAAATATGAGAAATTGATTTAAGAATTGTAAAGTGGAAATTTCAAGAAAACATAATTAAACTGAGCAGTCACACAGGTCAGAATGAAAATCTGTCAAGAGAGTTAATCAAGTTATGAGAGAGGGCATTTTACCTATTAATGTTAAGCTAGCCATTTATGTGTTTATGGGGTGTCGGTTTTAGACGATCGTAAGGTTTATTACTCTCTCTCGAGTTATAACCATTAAACCCTAAATTGTAAACCCTAATCGAATTATAACACTTTCAATCTCTCAATTCACAAATTACCCACAATTCTAATTAGTTCTAAAGCTCCCTAATTAACAATCGGGTCTCATATAGAATCCCTCTCCATGAAATTACCAACTATATTGATTAAGTGATCAATTAGATCACCTAACTATCATTAATCTGATCTAATCATTTTTATCTAGGGAGCAGTGGCATCGGGATCTGTTTCTTCTTCCTCTTTTTTCCTCTTTTTCTTCTCTCTCTCTCTTCTTTTTCTTTCCCTTTAAGGTTTTCAAGAGTGGCTGAATGTACTATTTCTGTTCTTGTTGTTCTATTTACGTTCTTTTGTGTTTAAGGTTGAACTAAGGTTTTTATGGGGTCCAAGGTCTAAAAAATCCCTCAAAACGTGAAGCTTAGAAGTGGTTGCACATCTGTCTGACGTAGACCATGATCATGGCCTATGTCAGGCCTTTCTATGACGATTGTGATTGTGGGCTATGCAATTGGCCCTAATTTGTTCCGAAACTCCTTCGTTCTTCGATCTTTAACTTGAAACACTAACAAACACATCAAGGTATCTCAAAAACATCATATTTAAGCTCAAAGGATTGCTCTAACCCATAAAACACCTAAAAACACAAATAAATCACAAACTAACACAATTCCACCCTAAACATATACTAAACAATTGAATAAATGGCTAAACATATATCAAACTATACCTTAAAATACAATGCATTTCACACCTATGAACATCCCTACACTTTAACGTTTACTTGTCCTTAAGAAAACAAAACAACAAACAACATAAAACACAAAACACAGAACATAAAACACACATTGCAACAAATGAGGCAATGGATTTAACGTCACGAAATAATTTAACTCTAAATACAATCATTCAAGTTGTTCTAAATTATTAACATGCCAAATCCGTGTATAAGCACCTTGGACTTAATATACAAAGTAATCAAAATTTTAATGTTGAGTTTATTCACCCCTATCACTAGCACACACATATTGATAATCATTCAGTCAAAACAAAAGTATAGTTATTCCTTAGTAGGTGAACCATCATCGATGTGTTCACTCAAAACTAAACACATATAAATCAATGAATAACATTCAGCTCAATCAAAGTAACACTTCATTCAGAGATATAACTCATATTCTACAATTTGCATCATAATAAAATAAGCATTTAAAAATAAAATCACTTTTTAAGTCACTCCAGAAGTACATTTTGAATGCAAGAATCTCATGTGATCATTTCAGAACATAACACTCATTTATCACAATTCTTCATATCACCATCAAAGTCATAAGCATTTTTCAATATCAACATAACATAGTTCAACATTCATTTGCAATCAATATCATGAACAGATTTAAAGATACAAATACAAAAGCAAATGAGATTCATTCCATTTTAACTTTGTTGTGACCGAGTGCCTATTTCACTATCCCGTATATTGGGCTCATTAATCATTGAGCTTGAGGCTCTGATGCGCATACTAAGCCTAAAACTCTTTTCAAATTGGCTACCCCGTTCACAACTTCTTTTATGTGAACATGAATCATGTAATGGAGTATCATAGTTCATATAATATATCATCAATCACTTTCAGTAAATGAACACATTCAATTTTCACAGTTCATCGAATCTAAGTCTGGCATTCAAAAAATAGTTGAGCATTCAATTTCCTTATTCACATTCAAATCACAAACACTCTTAATACAGTCCCGAATATCAAACTCCTCAGACAATCACTTGTCTGGAATTAGTAATGTCATAATTATATTAATATCAATTCAATATAGAGGAATTAAGTTTAATTAACATAATTTGAACAGAACATATTACCAATCAAAATCTCACATCTAGGTTACCCACTATACATACAATTCCAACAAAAGCATAAATATTTGAGTTTACACAACTAGGTTAACTCACAGTACACTCCATATAGCTATTGCCTCGATATATCGGCAATGTCTAGATGGTTTCGGTCGACGTGTGCCTCTAAATCAAACAATACACACATGTACACATTACTAATTGATTAATCAAATGAATGCTTAAAGTTACACATATATATGTATCATGTTTAATGCATGCTCAATTGATTATTCCAGGTATGAAATCTTATTCACAAACCATACTTATACATTCATTATGGTTTGTGCATCATCTAGTTTGCAATTAGGTTTATTCCTTAATACACTTGATGACTTTAAATTTATCACTCACACATTTATCACTCTTTTTCCTAGGATTATACACTCACAAAATTTCCTAGTTCTCATTCAATCATTCCCAATTCATCACTTACATACTTTTAATCATATTACATTCATGAGAACATCTTTATATCATTATCAACCCAGAGTTTACACTTATCCTTGAAAATTTTGCATGATCAAAAAGTTCCTTATAATACACACACAATTGATACTTTACATCTGAAATAATAGCAAGCTAAATCTATACATTCACCAAAATTCTTCCAGCAACATATACTTATACATTCACCCAATTCTCATTCATAAATACCTTATGTTCTTCAATTCTCATTCGTCCATACCTTATACACATTTATCATGTTCTTAAGATCATGTTTTCACCAAAAGAACTCATTTATTCCTTAAACAAATTAAAATTTCTAGATTTGAACTCAACCTCATCAAAACAGTCCATTCTTTAGGTTATGATTCCAATTAACTACATCTATTTATCAAGATATCTTCTAACCAAAATATTTTATAGAGGCATTAATAAGACATCAATAATCATTTTTCATGTTTTATACGTTGACTAATTTGAGCTCTAATGTCCCCAAAAATTAGGAAATAATATAAGGTTTCTACACAGGGGTCTGTCACAGGCAGTATTAGGAAAACAAATATAACTCAAGCTCTAGCTACTATTTTATCAGGCCACTTTCACAGAGGTCGAGCTAAGACCTATATTTACAACTTTTATTCTTTGAGTTTCTTCAAATTCATTCCCTAAAGATATGTAAAATAGGTGAAAAGAGGAAGATAAAATTGAAACCAAAATTTCGACCTATAGCTCTAATTTTTCAGATTTTTCTTAAGACAAATTTTCGGGTCAGTTTTGTATGGGCCTTTTGACATAGAAAATGAGGTTTTAAGTAATACATTCTTCTAAAAAATGTTACTATATGTCTTAAGTTTCTAAAAATGTCAAGTTAATGCAGTTTGGTTCAATATTCTATGCGTTATACCTAAAATACTACAGATTGTTCTCACACCGCGACAGCACCTAATACTAAACTTCAAGCAAAATTTCAAAACCATTAGAGACAGAATTTAAATTTGATTCCTTCACAAAAATTGTATCCATATGTCTCTAATTTAATCTTAATTAAAAATTATCCCATTTGGATATCTAAAGATCAAGATATGGCTAAAATACTGATGCCTGTTTAGTGGAAACTCTACAGCTAACATATTCCAGCACACCTTAAACACCATTATCACAACTAATCCATCCTTAAACAAGCACTGAAATCTTATTATTAAAGCAAACCATAAAGAACAACATGTTACTTACTTGTTTAGCTCAAAATATCCTCAATATTCAAGCTAACTATCCCTCTAAATAAGCAAGGACAAGGTATATTCTAAGAACAAGATGAAGACAACTAGATTTTGGAGTGGCAAGGTGTTAGATTTTGGACAAAACTCAAAGTGCATGGGTTATATGTGTGAGTTGGTGGTGAGGAAGATAGAGAGGGTAAATGTAACAAGAACAAAAGCAAAACAGTCTTTCAAGTGTGGGAAAAATTGTGGGGGTAGGTGTATGGTGAGAATATGGACACTTGGCATGACACTTGTCATACTAAGATCTAAGCCATATGTCTCATACTTCAACTACCAATTGTCACTTAATGTTTGGTTCATTTGTCACTTAACTATTCCACCATTTGTCACCCATTTATTCTAGCCATTTGTCACCCAATTAGTTAGCCATTTGTTACCCATTTCTAATGCCACGTGTCACCATTCCATTGGTCCATGTGTCACCATTTCATTGGTCCATATGCCACCATTCTATTGTTACATATGTTATCCTTCTATTGGTCCATATATTACTATTATATTAATCCATATGTCACTTACTATAGGCTCCACGTGTCACTCATTTAAGTCTCCATATGTCACTACTTGTATGACTACATGTCACCAATTGTAAGGCTCCACATGTCACCAATTATAAAGCTACACATTTCACCATTCTATTGCTCCACATGTCGCAAGTCTAAGGTGCCATTTGTCACAAATTTAAAGGGCCACTTTACACAATTATACTCAAGCCACTTGTCATCCATTTAACTGAGCCTAATCCACCTAAATTCCTATATATCAATTTTTCTTGCTCTTTAACAATTTTCTTAGACTAGATGCACATATCACCTTATCAATTACTCAATTGTAATAATAAATTTTCAATTCACTAATTATAATCCATCAATTTATGTTATTGGTAAATCAAAATGCAAAACATTGGTAATGCACATTTATATCACATTCATTTTTGTTCCATACCCCAGAATATGTCAATTAAGTACATATACTATCTTGCAATGTTTTCTAAATCATGATTCATATGTGTCTACGAATATTATACATGTGAATGAAATGCACCTCATAAATTCTTAAATGAAATAACTTATGTGACTCAATCTAACAATTTATTCTGTTAATAATTTTAGGAGATAGGATATTACACTCTTTTATATGCAATCACATACATTTTCACATTACTACATTACACATTCATATGAATAAGCACATTCATAAATGTATCATTATTATGCATGTTCAATGACAAATTCTCGGGTATGTTTCTTTAATACACTTTATAAACAATTTATAACATCTTTCAAGCATTCTTTACTCTAAAATACACTTTACTCACCTTAATCCTTTCATTCCACATTGACTAAATTCATTTAAGCTCTTATTTAAACCTTAATACCTCATATGGAAACACCCTAGCATTAGCTGGTTCAAACATTGCATCATCAAAACATTTTCATGAAAAAAAATCATTGCCCACAATCCTTTTCCTGTATTTTTTCCATATTTTCTCAGGCAGATTTTGGATTAGATTTGTATGGCCATTTTGACCTATAAATCGACATTTTTAGACAATAAGTTCTTCTAAACAAATGTTCCTCTCTGTCTTAAGTTCCAAACGAAACAAAAATAATTCAATTTGGTTAATTGTTCCATGAGCTATACCTAAAATACTACAGACTATGCACAACTGTGTGAAGGGCTAGTGCATGATTGTGCACTCCCATAATTAAAGGATGAGTGCACGATCATGCTTGTGCCCGATTGTGCATTCCTATGGCTGAAATTTTAACGCATTATCATGCACAATCCCCCGATTGAAGGGTTAGTGCTTGTGTAAGATCGTGCACCCCTAATGTGCACTCAAACTTGTAAAATGCATACAATTCAATTCTGATATCCAAAAATTACAAACTTTATACCATTAGAAATCTAAGAGGATAAGCTACAACTTTTATAAAGATAACTTTGTCTAATTCGGCCTATATCAATACAGTTTAATTGTTGAAAATGGGACATAAATTTCTATCAAGGATAGTGTTATAGCCTATGCTAGCACCAGTGATGTTATCGTGTAAAGGCCATATCTCTTTCTTTCGAAGTCTAAAAATTACATGTGATACGATGTTGGAAAGTTAAAAGGATGAACTACAATTTTTCTGAAAAACACTTTGTTCAATGTTGCCTAAATTAATATAGTTTATTTGTGGAAGTTGACTCTTCATGAAAGTTGTAGATAAATCTATCCAGCATGTATCTAGTTTCTAACCACAATTCTTCATTAACTTATTACACATTTTATCCACTTTAAACATCAAGTAATACATGTTCTATGATTTCTCTATCATTTCAAGTTGATGATTTCTTCAGTACACCTCAATTTCAGTTTAGTATTCTCTATCCATAATTCAAAAATTCATGAATAATCACAACCCAAAAGTAGAACCTATTTCCATATTTTTCTATATCACATTTTCTACATTTCACTAATCTTCATGTAACTCCAATTATCACAATCTTTTATCACACTTATTGCATATTTTTGCTTTGTTTGTATCGTCGAAATTTCTTCTTACTAACAACTCACGCATGCATCAATTCACAGGCATGAAAACACAATGTCTTTATTAATACCACCCACGTTAACACAAATAAAACTTAATTCCTTGATCATTATCCTCAAGCTTAATTTACTCATCATCAAAATGTCATTTAATGCTACCTATGAAATCAACACATTATTTACTTGATTCAGCAAAATTTCAAAAAGTGAAAGAATGAGATTTCGATGGAGAAAGCAAGGATAGAGAGAGACAATCGAAAATGGCAAATGTGCTGAAGTGATTATTTTGTAAGGCGTAACGTTGATGAATTAATCAAAAGCCGAATACACAAGAGTGAACAAGCGTGGTATTTTGGTGATGGCTGAACAAGAAGAAAGAGTAGATGATTTTGGTGAAGAAAAACAAGAAAGTTGTAGAAACGTAATTCCTAAGTGACTAGGTGACTCCATTATGCAATGCCACATGTCA
>JAOTAY010000191.1:9951077-9968394 GCA_025629805.1 Erythroxylum baracoense
CCCTATTCATGTGCATATATGAATGCATGAACATAGCAATACAATTTTAAACACTCCTAACCCGTTCCAAATTACTATTTTACCCTTCCCATTGGTGAGGGGATGTTACAATTAATCCCCAAATCATGCCTTAAGTAGATAAAACATATTTAAAGCATATAAATCCAAATTTTATGAAGGCTTTTTACATTCTTCCATTCTAAACTTAGGGTTAACTATCAAAGGAGAGAAAATTGCCTTATAGGGACACCAAACAATCATCTTTGATAAGAAAAAAGATTTTCAGTCATTGCTTTTAAGTAGATAATATCAAAAGATTGAGATCAACATGAACATGACATGTGTCTAAATTTTATATATGTCTACATAAGAGGAACCTAGTTATTATTTTGTATGGACCGATTTTAGACATTCTATAAAGGATTTTTATACTTATGAAATATCTTTAATTATTGTAATATTGATTTAATTAAAGTTAATGATTATTTTTTATTATAATTTACAAATGGATGGTTCAGGAGACCTGGAAGTGACTAAATCATAGCACAGATATTGAGAATTGAATAAAGTGTTAAAAATAACCTTATATAATTCTTATAATATTAGGACAAAACTTTTTATGAAATTTTATAAATCTTAAGACAACTTTAAAAGTTTTAATAAGAATAAAAGTATCAGTTAATCCTTTAAGGATATCAGAATATACTTCAATAGGTGGCAAATTTATTACACTAAGAATTATTGTTTACGTTATTGATAAAATCTCTAGATAAATGAACCATGAATACAAGATAATGTTAGGAAAAATTCTTATGTATTCTCATATTTAATATTTAATTTTTTATTTATTTATGTTATTGTTAGTAGTGCTTGATTTTTCCTTGGGTTTAGGTCTAAGATTAGATATATCTCATCAAAAATCAATTCTTATAATTGGATACATAATAGAAGCAAGATTAGACCTAGTATTTAGTTTACTCATCGTAGGATTGACCTCTATTAATAGCTATACTAGTTTAAAGCGATAGGTCCACTTACCTATACACTTATACTAAAATAGTAGAGACTTACAGAAAAACTCATCAATTAGTTGATAATGTAATCAACCAATGTTTCTATATGATCATCCAATATAGTTTAAAAGGAAGCAAAATGATGTATTATGAGTTTGTGTCAATATTAGTTGATCAACTAATATAGCAATTAACATCGTTGTTAATAGTTGTTATATATAATGATTAGTTTTGTTTCAAATGAATATGTTAGGTTATTTTTAGTATAAACAAGCCATATAAAAGTTATAGGATGACTGGTGGACATATTTTAGAGTTGCTAGGAGTATTAAGAGGCTAGAGAGTTCAAGTATGCATTACATAACACATATTAAGCCTTTGTTCATTGATATGAGTAACAGAATGAGTTTTTAAGTTATATAATTGTTGAAATTTATAAAATTTATTAGGGGTTACTTTCTTCAGGTTTCTATTAGCCTATAACAAGATTTGTAAATGGTCACTTTTCATCTATGGTAAAGTAAGACGATTGTAAATATTCATATTCACTTATGACAAAGAAGATGTTATATAGATAGTTATTCTTCAACCATTAAAAAAGAATGATAGTGAATTTTCAAGCGGAACTTAGGGACTGCACGTGGTGATAGTTGTGCATTAGTCTATGTTTTTCTAAGTATTTGGCATGTGTTTCTTATTATTGTTGTAGTTTAGGAATCATTTTGTATGTTTTTGTTTAGTTTGATTTTCATTGTTGTTCTTTTACGTTTGATTTTAATTTAGGGTAAGAATTGATTATTTTTATGTAGAAAGGAAGATTGAGCAACTTGGAGATTCAGCTAGAGATCAAAGAGGAGAAGAGAAGAGGAGACATTATATTACAAGATCCCACGATCGTGGGAACTTTAATCCGAGACATTATGCAGGGCTCAATTAAACTTAAGGTTTCTGGACTGTAAAACATAATTAAGCCTCCATGGTTGGGGATGACAAAACCCTTCTATAGAAAATAGCCTCTTTAAGTGAAGAATACAAGTTTTGAGTCTTGAGGAGGTGAAGATTCAAAGATTATCATCAAGATTAGGAAAATAGCACATTTTTCAGATTTTGGTAAAGAAGAGAAGGAGTTTCTTTATTCTATTTTTTTTCAATTTTATCTCTTCTAATCTTTGTAGAATGGAATATTTCAGTGTTGGTGATGTTATGGAGACCATGATTGGCTGATTTATTTTTAGGGACGGCTTTTGAACTATTTTTATTAAACTCTTATTTTATTGAATTGAATGAAAGTTGTCTTTGATGATTGTTGATTTTATTTCTATCTTGCAATAAATTGAGAGAGTGAGGAAGGTTATTTGTGTAGGATTGTACAATGAGAGTTGGCGACCTATATAATAGCAATCATCACGTTAATTGATAAGTTGGAAGAGAGATCTTGGCTAATTCAATTGATCACGCATAGGATAGTTTAATTAGTTAAATTGGTGGAGTGATTAGGTAGGTTGAGAGATCATTCAATTGACTTCATTTAATTTGATTAGGGACAATTAATTACACCTTGAGAGAGGGTAGTTAATTCATTCAAAAATCTTAGGTGAGACACAATTCGATCAATAAAATAGGAGAGAGACAAAACAGGGAGAACGTGATCTCTAGGAATTAGATTTTTGAATTCTAATTTTTTGCATTTTGGTATTGTTCATTGTTTATTATTAGTCTTTCAATTTTAATTTAATTTTTAAAATTATTTCCATTAAATAATTTCATTTCTTAAATAAAGTTTGATTTGAATTAAGTGGTGATTGGGTATCAATCCCTATAGGATCAATATCCACTTTCTAACTACAAGTCACGACCCGTACATTAGTGTTTTTTGAGTGTAAAATGAGTAGATTGATTTGCATAAATTACGCTCAACAAGTTTTTAGCGTTGTTGCCAGGAATTGATTGTTTAGCATCTTGTTTAATTTATATTACTTTTATTTAAGAGTTTCTGATACTTTTCTTTGTGTATTTGCAGGTGCATAAATATAAGGAGCACATGAGGATCGACAGAATTTGGTGACAGCGAACTATCTGATATCACAAGACACATCAAGACATCTTAGAATGAGGATTTCTATTGGTCCAACAATGCAAGTACTCATATGGGACATCAAGACCTATTTGAATTTCAGCAAGATGAGTCTAGTTTATAAGATTCTAAATTCGACAAAATCATGGATAAGTTAATAAAAATGGAAGAGAACTAGAAGAAGATGTTTTTCATATATGAGGAAAGTTAGAAGAGACTGGAAGAGAATTTTGATTAAAATTTTGAAAATCATGCCGCTTCTATTCATAACCTGGAGATTCAAGTAAGACAACTTTCCTGTAAAATTTGTAAGAGAAGTGTGGAAGACTCTCTGAGCAATATGGAATTATATCAATGAGAGCAATATGAGGCTATCACACTTAAAAATGGGGAAGAAGCAGAAGAACCAGTAGAAGACCATACTGAACCTTACTTTATAGAAGACCAAGAAATCAAGAAAAAGGATAAAGAAAAGGATGAAAACGCTCTCTATTATTCACCAGTTCTTGATATATCATATGTGAACATTAAAAAATCATAGGTAGATGTACATGAAAAGAACTCTATCTTTTGGATTGATGATGATCAAGTGACATTCAACATGAATGATGTATTTAAGAATATGAAGGATAGTAGCTTATTTAGGATAATTGACGTGTTCAAATCTTCTAAAGAACAAGATGGCAAAGAACAGATGATAACAGACGTTAAGTCTGAAGAAGTTATAAAAGTCTTTATTCGGGAAGCGGAAGAAATAAAGGAGACGAAGGTGATTAAGGAAGAAAGAGAGCAACTCACCTTTGTACAGGACAAACTGTTGGATTTAATAGAAGATTCAGGGAGTTTTGTTATTCCCTATTATGTTGACAGTTTACTCGAAAAAAAGACATTATTGAGCTTAATTGGTTTTCATGATGTTATCTGTATTGTCCTTTTGACTTTTATTTGGATATTGTAAAGCTCTAACAGGTAAACCAAAATTTGACTATAAAAATGCACCGAACACTTTAATCCGTAGTGCCGAGCATTTACTTTTACATAAATTTATTAGCTTAACTATGTTTAATAAAACTAAAAGTAACAAATGCTAGGCCAAAGAACTTTTCTTTATGTGAAGCATGGATCGAAAAGTAAAAATCAATACATCTTTTGGGTTTTTTTATCAATAGTGAGTGTTGTGAATAAAAAGAGCTCATATTTTGGCATCTCTCATGTTGTAATTGCTTTAGCTCTGTTTTATAACCTTGATGTGGACGATGTGTGTACAACTCAATACGATATGTTTGACATATCTTATTTAAGGCGCTCTAAGATTTTAGAGTTCCATTATATGAAACTCCGAAATTCTCAAACGCATACTGCAGTGAAAAATAGGAGGGGCATAGATACAGTCGCTTCCCGACCCTCCGCATCTCGAGCAGTCCCAAAGCCAGAAGAAGAAGTAGTTGAGTAGGAACCAAGTGTACCAATAGAGGTCGATCAATTTCAACAAATACTCGATCAGATGGCCTCCAATCAGTAGCAAATGATGTCCCAAATCAACAAGCTCGGGACCCAAATGTGGCAAGTCTATAAGGAGTAGTGCTACTTGAAGAAGAAATTCCTCAAATTCATTCAGAGGAATAATTTTGAAGCTCCTTTGCCAACACAATCACCACCGAAATCCCCATAAGCTTTTCTTACCTTAGACTTTTCAATTTTATTATTTCTTTTGTTTGGTTTGCTGTCATCTTTGTTTAGTTTGCTGTCATCTTTTGTTTGGTTTCATGTCATTTTCTTTTGTTTGGTTTGCTGTTATTTTTGTTTAGTTTTATGTTTCAATTCCTTTTGTTTGGTTTGATTTCTTTTATTTGGTTTGATATCATTTTCCCTTATTTGATGGTTGACTTGTCACATTGAGGACAATGTGATCTTTAAGTGTGGGGAGGTGACATTGACTTTCTCAAATAGGATGCATGTTTAGGTATATCATATTGTTCTGTGTAAGCGATGGAACCGCCCTTGAATCAATTTGATGGATATTGCCATGAGATTATATCATGTTAGTTGGAATTAGATTGAATGCATGCTTAAACTTGGATTAGACTACTTAAGTAGAAAGTGAACCATGTTGAGTGATGAAAAGTAGTTAGTTACATAAGCTTATTCACAATTTGACATTTGAACAATGTGGTAGTGTAAAGATGCATAATGAGTTTTCACTTGAGCTAATGTGAGGATTGAGCCCATATGACTCTATCGATAGTCATTCTATTTCTTTGTTGAGTGATACTTCCTTAGGTTATTACCTTCAGAACTTGCTTTGAATCGATTTGAGTCTACTGGATGCATACTTAATAGAGATGATTAAGGCCATTTTTGTGTTAACCTTTGGCTTAAATGACCTACCATTTGATTATCCCTTATTACCCCCGTTGGGCCTTAACCTTTTATTTCTTGAAAATGCCTCAAAATTTAGAAAAATGAAACCCCACTAACCTACCCATTCACAAGCTTTGTAGAGGATTAAGTAATGCATTAGTTGGGATCGTTGTGAAAATCTTTACCTAGATGAGTTGAGGATATTTCTGCTTATGGATCACATTGTATATAGTTTGCTATTTTATTCATAGTTCCTCCATGTATTAAGAAAAAGAAAGAAAAATGAAAAAAAAGAAAAGAAAAAGGAAGAATAATTGAGCAACATCAATAATTGCAGAATATTAGTTACATTTGCATATCTCAGAGTTATGTTTTGTTATCCCTTTTTACCCACTTTTTATTTTACGAATGCTTGTGTTAACCTTTTATCCTCTTTGCCCACATTAACCTTTACCACATTACTACCCTAAACAAGTCCTTTTGATCTATTTATGCATGCAATCATTGTAGAGGAGAATTAGTGTATTAACAAGCCTATAGTAGTGTAGTTTCCTAAAAGAAGTTTAAGCAAAAAACTAACCTTCAAACACTTGGGAGAAATGAGTGAAAACCGTGAGGAAGATTCATTTTGCGTTTATACTTATCTTTGAGTGATGGTGCCAATTGTTGAGTTTGCTTATGTACACTAATGAAAAAGTAGTCATGATATGTGTACTAACTTTATATTTGAGTTAGCTTAAATTTGAGAGATTGTATGCTTTAATTTTTGTGAAACTAAAGTGATAGAATTGATTCATTATATTTATTTTGCTTGAGGACAAGCAAAGAATAAGACAAGATATGTTTGGTGGAGCCGTATAAATTAAAATTTATCTTTCTTTACCTACTATTTTTAATTATTATTAGGATTGCTTTGTGATTATATAAGATTTTTTCATTATTATTTTTATAATAGGTATTCATTCACTAGTTTACAAATAGGGAAAAAAGTGAGCATACATAATTCATCCCCTCTTATATGTCATCTAGAGACTAAATACCAGTAGAGGGTCTTATTCATTACATTTAGATTTTTAAAATTTTTTGAGTAAATATCTTCATAGTACAATTTGATTCGCTTTGAATCAAGATAATCAATGTATAGGTAGATCCCCTTTCTTTAAAGGTGACAATTACATTTATTGAAAACTAGGGTGAAATATTTTCTTTAATAAAAAGGTTAATCTTTGTAAAATTTTAGAGAATGGTAATTATGTCTCAATGAGAACTATAATTGTAGATAAAGTGGTGAATAGTTACCGAAGTATAGAATTAAGTAGAGCAATAATAATAAGAGATTCATTGTATTAAACAACAAAGTGGTGCATATTTTGTTTTGTTTTTCTAGGATAAATGAATTCAGTATAGGTCTTTATATGTTAAACTACCTATGAGATATGAAATACACTTGAAATCACATAAGAGCACTACTCAAACAAAAGAGAGAAAGGTGATCTTATTAGTGCATCAATACAAAGTATTTCACATATAGAAAAATGATTCAATTTATGATGTATACTCATTTCATTTATATCATTAATTCTTTTAAAGATCTTTATAAGAGTTATACTAATCTTGATTTATTGAGAAAATTTCTTAGGTCTTTACTCAAGGTTTGGAAGGCAAAGGTGACAGTCAATCAAGAACCTAAAGATTTGAGCTCCTTCCTATCATAAAAGCTATTTAGATCACTCCTCACTTATGAGATGCAAATGAATGAATTGCATAAAGAGGAAGTGGCTCCAACAAGAAGATATATGGTGTTTAAAGTATCCATGAATAAGAAAATTGATGATAGGGAGACCTCCACAAGTAAGGGTGATGATGATGATATAAATTTTATCACTAATAAATTGAAGAAGTTCTTAAAGAAGAAGAGAGACAAACAATTGAAGAAAACTTAGGATGACACTACTAGGTCGAAAAGAGAAGAATTTTAAAATATAGTGACAAGTATGTTTTTTATAACAAATAATGATGAGATAATCTTTTCTTCAAATTTTTATGATGATAATGATGATTGTGACCTTTCATATGATTAATTATTTGATTGTTTATAGACCATGGCCATAAAAAGGACAAAAGTATCTTCCATATAGAAAGAGTTAAACTCTTAGATGTGTGTACAAATTAGAATAAAAATTAAAATATAATATGCATGACATAACATAATTTAATAGTGTAGTTGTAGCCAAAGATAAAGTGGAAATTTATTGTATGAGAATAAGGTATTAAAGAAGGATTTCAATATCTTTATTATTAAATTTAATCTAGGAAAAAATGAATAGCATGATTGGAACATAAAAATACTCTAATGATAGCAATGGAATTTGTTTTACTCATAAAAGCACACTATTTAATGCTAAGAAAATTTTTTTGAGGGACAAGTATTTATATAATGAGTCTATGCCTAAATAATCAAATAAACATGTTAAATCTTCTAAATATGTAAAAGAATTACATACTCATCCATCAACCTTTAGGTCCTAAGTAAAAGGAAAATTCCATGCATTCATATATATGGAACATTCAAAATCTAGAGGGCATGATATGTAAGAAAAAATTTGACAAAATTTTTATATTAGTATTCCAAAAAGAACATTTAATAACCTTATCACTTATATTGGCCATTTTATCATCACAACGACATGAAACAAGCGTACAATAATTATAGGTCTCATTATAAGCATAAGGCAAGATATATGTTCCCACTAAATATACCCATATTTTTACAAAAGAAACATGTTGTTTTCTAATTCATACATAAGACTTCTTTATCAAATAAAGAGAGCTTCTAATCCTCCATACATATAAAACACAACATTATATCACCCATATCATCTATCAAGACTAAAAATTTATGTAAGCTCTAAACTTGGAGACTTTTTCCACATAACATTAACATTTTTAATTCCCATTATTCAATATGCTATTTTTGTATTGATCACGGACATATCTATATAAATTTGTCTGTGAAACAATGCTTGCTAAATAAACACAAAATGACATAGTTTAAAAAAGGTTTAAAAACTAATCCCTAAGTATGTAAGGATATATAGGTACCTAGAATGTATTGATTTCTTTGCCTTATAAGTCCATATCAAGTGTTATCAAATGAATACTAATAATTTGTATCACCTTTATAGATATCAAAAAAGAAAAATCAATGGTATCTCTAATAACTAATTTGAAAAAAATCACCAAAAGCTCTCACATGAACTAAGTAAGAAAATTGATATGAAATGACTAATTATTAAATTAAGTGAGGAGAAAATGATACAACCATTGATGATGATGAAGATACAACACACACACTTATAAGGAGGTAGCCACTTGCTTTAATAATGACAATAATATTTGCTTAACTTGCATATTTAAGAGGGGAGCATTATTGCATATACATATGGGGAGAGAACATTATTAATCTTTGAAATTGATACATAAAAACTGTAAGAATTGTTTTTTGAGTTTATAAGTGCTTTGGATTTACTATGTGCCTACATGACAGAGACTTTAAAAAAAGGAAAGAGGAAACTTATCTATTTTTTATGATGACACTTATAGATTTATATAAGATATATCATTGCTAATGTTAAAAAAAGGGAGAGAATGATGATAATAGAACTTGATCATTTTATAATGCTTAAATTAATGGGAGCATTCATCATATATTTCTTTAGTATATATGAAACTTACTCAATGTCATCTATTTTTCAATATCACTAAATGGTTTATCATCACAAAAAAGGGAAGACTATTAGACCAAATGAGATTCTAAACAGTAATTTTGATTATAACAAAATATACTACTACTAATGTTTCCATCCTTGGTGATATTTGTAAGTTCCTACATGAAAGATCAAGTTCAATGAAGAGTAAAGTGAATAAAGGAGTCAATGGAATAAATTGAACAATCAAAGGATAGAGGAAATGAATAAAGTGGATCATACATGCAATTCAAGTGAAGAACCAAGAATAAGGAGGAATCAGGTACATCAAAAGTTAAACAAATTATTACAATCCTTCTCATATCCTTATCTTATTCATTTCAATAAATTGGGAGCTTAATTATGGTATATACAAAATATAATGCATATTTATAACTAAGAGAAATTGTGTATTGATCTTTAAAGAAAATTTTAGAAACTTTAGAAATAGTTTTGAATCGAGTTTTTGTCAAAAGAGAAAAGAGTGATTTTTTTCCTTGAAAAAACTTAACAAGTTTGAAAATTTTATCTACATGTGCATTTTTCAACCAATTTAAGTTAGTGTTCAACCAATATTAGCTTTTAGGAACATTGTTCGATGAATACCTCTTTAAAGAAAGAAAAAGAAAAGGTCTATCATAAGTTTTTTAGTACATTGGTTGATACATTAGTCAACCATTATCTCTATATGATCAACCAATATGATTTAAAAGTTAATAAAGTATTGTGAGTTTGTATTAATGTTAGCCAATATATTGTTGGACTAATATGACATATTGATGGTCCACTAATGCCACTATTAATAGCCATTATGATAACTAAATACTTTTAACAAATATTTTAGAATGTCTTGATTATAAATAGATAATATATGAGTTGTGGGATGTCAGTTAGGAATACTAAAGAGCTGTTAAAAGCCTTAAAAGGTTAGAGAGTGTATGTGTGCATTACATAACACATTAATTCTTTATTTATTGGTTTGAGAAAGAGAAGGAAGTTTTAAGTTGTAAAACTATTGCACTTTAGGAAATTACTTGGGAATTACTTTTTAGAGTTCTTCTTAACCTTAAATAAGATTTATAAAGTATAACCCTTCACTTATTAAAGCAAGATGATTGTAAGGATTCCTCATTACCTGTGAAAAAGAATATATTGTATAAAGGGTTGCTCTTCACGTATTAAAGGAAGCAGATAGTAAATTTTCAAGTAAAGCTTAAAGAGTGGATGTATGCCAAGAGTTGTTTGACTAAACCACTATAAATCAAATTTGTCACTCTTTTCATATTCTTTTTAGTTATAATTATTATGATTGCTTAGGTATTATCATATACAAAGTTTCCATAATTATTCATTAGAATAGATAATTCATTTAATAGTTTATATATAAATAAGTTAATATACACAATTCACGCTCTCTCCTCTCAGATGTCGGTACCAATAATGTCTAATAAATAAAGTGCTACTTTTTGTTGATCCTTTCATAATACACTTAATAAAGCTAAATTTGATGATGAATAGAAGAAAATGATCAACAAATTAAGTTGGAAATGAACTCTTGCGTTTTGAAATTATTATCTTGAACGTCATTAACTTCCATATTATTTTCATTGTTCATAAATAGAGTCAAGGATTAAAAAATAACTATGGCTTTCAATAAGTCTCCAAAAAATCTAATAATTACATATAGATTGTAAAGAGAAATCAAATGAATAAAAATAGAAAATAAAGAGTATTTTAATGGTTGAAATAAAAGTTATGTCATCTTTTTGCTAGACCTCCACTAATGATGATATATGATTTTATAGTGAATTTAGAGAAAAAAATTATGATGAAGGAATTAAAATCTTATATTTATTATAGAAAACTTTAAACTCAAGATTATTAGTTAAGTTTATTATTTAAGGGAGTTTTATATTTTTATTTAAGTTATCTTGGTTCCTAGTGTTATATAGTTTATATAAGTTACATTTTCACCTTTTTAATAAAATATATTGTTATTAGAGTAATATATTTTATTTAATTCTTTTAAATTCATATTAATTTTAAAGATTGATCATATATGTCTTATATTTTTATAAAAGTTAAAAAAACATATTGAATAATCTTCAAAGGAATTGCAAGGCCTTAATTATTACAATAGTTGCTAGGTGACTAGAATAAAGATGATCAACCAAACAAAGCCTTACTGGTACCGATTTAAGGTGTCAAAATGACCTTAGTATAGGAATCTAATCAAGATAGACATTATACATAATTTAACTTGTGTGGGAAACATGCTTTAGTCTTCAATGGCATCTCATCGTAATGCTCTAGCTAATGAGTTATAGTTGGTCTAATTATACTTCCTCTAATAGATTTGTTTTTCTTCAACTTAGCTTCTTATACCCCCTTTTGCTACTTCCATCTAGATTTGTGCTAAGTTCCAGTTCACAACTAGGCTTTTTATGCATGTAATATGTCCTTATTAGCCACAAGTGTTTCTCTAATCTACAACAATGTGTTGTGAAAAAACCTCTACAAGTCATAATTTAAGTTCTTGAAGAGTCTTTCATTCTCTTTCCCTCCATATTATATAAACACTACATCCAATGCCATTTTAAATAGGTTATGATAACTTATGTTAAGTTGATGTAGCCGTGAGGCCTATAGCAATTTGCTTCCCAATCATTATCCACATAATAATATGATTACATAGAGATTAAATTTCACCTATACAACCATTGTATATTTGCATTTGAATAATATAAGCTCTTAAATTTAAGTTATAGCATAAGATAGTTTTTATCTGTTGTTGCACTATAATTTTTAATTTCAATTTATTTTTATGAAGGTACTTATGTTGTCACTTATTTTTAGAATGATTTTCTCACTAATCAAATTCTTTTAATTCGTTGATCTAAGAGCAACATGAAGTAGGTTTTCAAATTTAGGATACTTATATGACTCCTCTCCCTTAAAGTCACCACCTAACTCCTCAAATCATCCTTCTAATCCCTCATATTTATTTTCCCTAATTTAAATCACGCCCTAATTAACTCAAATTCAGGCCCTATTTCACAAACCCTAATTTGAAAATCCATTAAATTTACTGCTATTAAGTTTATTTCTAAGTTGAAAATGGTCAAATTACAAAGGTAATCTTATTTAAGAGGGTGTATTTTGGCAGAAGCTGGGTGTTTTTAGTTCAAATTAAAGGGGTATGGATCACTTCTTCTTATTGAAATAGAGTTGGTTGTTTTCAATTTACTTGGGTTTAATTTTTAATAGAAGTAAATTAAAGGAGGTCATCAAGCAGCTTGGGTGGTAGTTGTTGTTATAGATGTTGGCTAACTACATCAAGGGATTTCAGATGAGCTTTCTTGGGCATTCACACCAATCTAGTATTGACTTCTAAGTGATTTACAATTTTTTGTTTGTTTTATTAAGTTTTAAATTCGCTACATTTCAAAGAACTCCTGTTTGTTATTTATCGTAACGATTAGTTGCTTTCGTTTTTAGTTTTCATCTTCATTTCTATTTTTATTGCTTCTTATGATCTATTTTACTTTTTTCTTATTCCAACTCCACATTTTATCATGTGCTTTTTCTTTTGTTTAATATTATACTTTTTTCTTCAATATTGTTGATTAGAGGTTTGTTGTTAATGGATATTTTCAATAAAAAGTAAAAAGATTTTAAATTTTGGGCAATTTTATGGGTTAGGGTTATGGTTTTTGTGTGATTAATTGTGGCTCATATATTGATTGGGATTTTTTGCTTCTTTTTATTAGTATATTTACCTCATTGATTGCTTTGATTTTAATCTTGATTTCAATATTCTCTATCATTTTTATTTCCTTTTATCACTTTCTTTCTTCTTTTTTACTATCTTTATTTATCTCCTAGGGTTGTTATTATTGTTGCTATTTATTTTCTAGGGTTGTTATTAGTATAACTTATTTGATTTCTAATTTTGATAACTTTAGTAGTTCCTTTTTTGTGGCTTACTACTAGTTTATCCCTTTTATCTAGCTTTTTTTTAAGCTCCAGTCCTTGTTACTTTTCTCAAGTAGTCTTAGCATTATTTAGGACCTTACTGTGCTTGTCATTTATAGCTTGTGTTGGGTGTTAAGGTAAGAGTGGTTGCTTTGACTTCTTATGATAGTGCTAAAATTAGTCCTTCAATAAGTTTTGGGGCTAAAAGGAGAGAAGATGTTGATAGTTTGCGGATAAGTTCTTGGAACATCAAGACTTGTATTGAGAAGTTATTGGAATTATTAGAGAATTTAGATAAACATAAGATCCATGTAATATGGAGTTAAGAGGCAATGTAGAAAGGGGCTAGAGAAGAAAAGATTAACAGGTTCAAACATTGGTATTCAGGGTGTTTAAGGAAATGGAATGGTGTAGGTATCTTGGTTGTCAAGGAACTCAAACATCAGTTGGTGGTGGTAAAGAGGAATATAGTAGATTTTGTCCTTAAAGATTAAGGTGAAAGATGTTGTTTCAATGTGGTGTGTGCTTATGCACCGGACCCGAAATGGGGTTAGCGAACAACTTAAGCGTCAATTCTGGGAAGAGTTAGAAGAGGTGATTAAGCATATTCCCCCTAATGAGAAATTTATTGTAGGATAAGACTTTAAAGGAACCTCATATGGGTATTTTTATGTCCATGGGGTTTCTAGTACGGAGATAAGAATAACAATGGACTGCTTTGTTGGACATTATGATAGTGTTTGATTTGGTAGCAGCCAATTCATTCTTTAACGAAAAAAAGAAGCACTGGTAACTTTTAATAGTAGAAACACAAAGACTACGATTGATGAAGTGATCATATCAGTTGTAAATATTGTAAGGTGTTACCTTATGCATGCTTATTAACTCAATATAGATTATTGGCCCTAGATCTTATAATTATGCATTGGAGAAAGAAGAGAAGTTTTTCGAGGTGTATTGGAGTTAGATGGTTGAATCTAAGAGGAGACAATATGGAACAACTCAGTGATAGATAGGTGGAGAAGTATGGAAAATAGAAAGATATGCTAACTGAATATGGGAGGGAGTAGTAGTTGTAACACCTATATACCCCTTGGGAGGATATGTCGATGCTACACAAAACATAACCAAAATAATCCAAAACATAACCACAATAATCCAAAACATACTAAAGCATTTCCAGAAACTCAAGAAACATACATTTCATTCATCAATGGTTGGTTCATATTCAGAACATAACATACATATGGTACTTATTACATACAAGCCTTAAATCTAAATCCAAATTGTATTAAGGTTATTACAATCCATTAAACAAAACATAAAATAAAAAATGTATCATTACATCGAAAAATAATTCAAAAACAAACTGAACATTTATTATAATACAAAACATATTATCCTGCTAATCCTTTTTACAGAAGTGGATAACAGGACCAGAACAAGAGATACCATAATTGGTATCACAAAATAGGAGAGATTTATGGATCTATCTAAAATAGCCTATCTAGAGGTAAAGTTGCGTATTTATGGATCTCTCCAAATCTATATCTCAACGGCATTCCCACTAGAACGTTGTTAATATTGTTATTTCTCTATAAAATTTTAACTTTAGATAATATGCTTAAGTGACCATAATTGGTATCACAAAATAGGAGAGACTTATGGATCTATCTAAAATAGCCTATTTAGAGGTAAAGTTGCGTATTTCTGGATCTCTCCAGATTTGCATCTCAACGGCATTCCCACTAGAACGTTGTTAATATTGTTATTTCTCTATAAAATTTTAACTTTATATAATATGCTTAAGTGATTTCTGATGGCAAGCCACAGGAAACATAAGACCTTATGAGGGTTTGGTTTAAACTACATAAACATATTGTGGGGTGCTTTTAGATGGAGACTCCTAAAAGGATGATTGTGGGATTTGTTAGTGAAGATATGTAAAGAGTGTCTTTGCTAAATGATCTTGTCAGCTAGCTATTGATTAGGATGGTATCTTGGAAGATTGTCTTTGATACTGAAGAAACCTTTAAGTTTGACTGACCATTCAAAAACTCTTTAAATTGACCTTAGGATGGAGCATATATCTTAGGTTAAAGGTTTTAAAGAAATAAATGGAGGGGCCCTAACTCACTCTAATAATCAAACCATAGCTAAGTATTTTCCACTATTTCTATTTTTGTATTTATATTCCTAACAAAACTTTTCACTAAGTTTAATAATTTGTGCATGGTCTATAAAGTATTATATTTTAGCCTAATTTTCCAAAGACTTATATTTTCTAGATAATGTATGTGTATCTATTACACCCATAATGTCTCCTTATCTATAAGAATACTTTAAATTCTTTTAGCTAGTAAAACCTTATTAATAGTTTGCATAAGTGTGATTTGAAGACACTTTTCTTATTTGGTAGCCATATATCAGCCCATTTAACCTTGACATAAGGTTTATTGTAAGTATCCCCTCACCTGAGAAAGTTTCACATCATCCTTTCCAATGTTTTGGCAAGCTTCTTTGGTAGCGCCATGTGATGTGACCAATAGACATGCATTTTATAAAGTGTGCAGTTTACAAGTTGCAGTGTGCAAGTAAAAGACATATTTTTATTATACCAATGACTAATTCTCTTTTAGAAAGAATTAAACAAATCCTGATAGTCCTTAAAGGAGGGTCTTTTAGTTTTAATTGATACACCTAAGTATGTGAAAGGGAGATTTTTAATTAGTAAACCAAAGACTACAAAGACCCAATATGCTTGTCAGTCAACCAACACAGAGATGAGCATAAGGCTCTTATCTGTATTAATTGAGAAACCTAATAAATTGTTAAAGAGGTGTAGGCAATTCATTAGAATATTAATTGAATTTACATTAGCCTCACAAAATATAAGTAAACTCAATAGTGAAAGAGAGATTAAATATCATTAACTCCCTACATTTATTATAAAAGATGAATATAGGTTCTTGCTTGATATTATGGTCTATTAGCCTAATTAACACCTTAATGCTTATAGAGAATAGATATGGTGAAAGGGGGCCACTTTATCTCAGCCCTCTTTCACATTTAATAACTAGAGTTGATTCCTTGTTAACCAAAATACTAAATAAAGTGGTTGTTATACATTGCTCAATCTAGTTGGTGAGTTTCTATAAGAATCCCAAAACTTCCCATGAGTCGATAATAAAGCTCTAATTGATAAAGTCAAAAGATTAATCAAATTTTATTTTCAATGTACAATTCTTGATTAAAGCACGCCTTTGGTAGTCTTTGAATAATTCTTAAGCTAGAAGAATGTTATCTTCTATAATCCTTCCCTTAATGTAGGCACCTTGTGATGAGTTGATGATGGATCCTAACACATCCTTAACCTCGAAGCTAGTAAATTGGAAATGTTCTATTTAAGGTGTTATAGTCAGAGATAAATATGTATTCTTTTAACGAAGTGGGTTAAGGACATTAAGGATTAAGTTTATGTGAGTTTCAATGCAGTTTATTCCTTAAAGTTTCAGATCACATTTTTACCCTATTCTCTGTTTTTCATTCATCTATCACAAACTTTTCCAATACAAATTTCAAAGGACCCGAACCGACATTCAATTTCTTACATACCAACTCCTTTGATACACAATTTACTACAAACAAGTCCATTCAAAAATCTCCTAATATTCAACACATAGCCAACCTAACAGAAGAAGAAAATGCTGCATATATAACTATACATACATATATCAGAAAAATTTCTACATTTATTGTCAACTTTCATTGTCCATTTCCACTGTCAATTTGCAACAATAAAGTTGATACACATTTTCATACTTCATTTCACAATGCCATAACAGTATCATGGTTGCAAAATACATACAGTAATGTTTATGTTGACATGCTTTTAAGATTACCCAAAAATGATTCACACTAACTTAGTTACAAAAAGTCTGAAATTCTTGGAGATTTGCCAAAACTTTGCAAGGCTCACTTATGATCTGCTGATTCTTCACTTGAGGAGTAGAAAATTTTGGGATGAGCCGGAAAGCTCAGTGGCTAATATATTTATAGCCGGTGATAATAAACCATACACAACATATATGAATATTCATAATACAACACATCATCACAAAGAACATATTGGCTGAAAGTTATCATCA
>JAOTAY010000191.1:9978485-10003179 GCA_025629805.1 Erythroxylum baracoense
GATAGAGATATCCTAAACTAGTGTGATAACTTAGGGTTGCTTGTTCTTAATGAATTTGACTAGTTAGGTTGCACATTAAGAAATGATGATCGACTAGTTGGGTAATTTTATATGTCTTGAAAGAGAATATAAGTGAATTTGTGCAGCTGTTATTATAGCCTGTCATTCAATCAATTCCATAATTTATCAATTAATCTCTTAAATTGGTAAATTCTGAAGCCCTAAGTCTCAAACATCAAATTTTCTCTTGCTTGTTTATTTACATTCGTCATAATTAATTGTTCACTCAAATCTAATCATCTTTTAAATTTCTTGTCATTTTTGGTTCAAGTAATTGGGATTAATTTAGTACTGAGTATTTTAGTCCTCGTGAGATACGACCTTAGAATACTTGATGTGTAAGTACTAGGAACAACTCTGTGCATTTGCAGATTTGTTGACCAAGTTTTTGGCGCCGTTGTTAGGAACTAATTTATATTTGCTGCTATTAATTCTAGTTATTTTTTTATTTTATTTATTACCTTAAGTTTTCATCCATTAATCACTTTTAAACTATTCTCTTTGTTCTATTTCAGGAATGCATGCACTTAAGGCATTCAAAAAATTTGAACGATGATCAACTAATTGAATTGAATCCTGAAATTAAACGTACTTGTAGAAGGAACAACGCCCAAAAAAGAAGAGAGATGGTAAATAATAATCAAAATCTAATCCTGGATGAAGAGCAAGAGATGGAGGATGAACAATTTAATAGAGGAAATTAGGCTAAACCAGTAGTTGTTAATCCTACTGTGAGAAGAATTAGAGATTATCAGATGTCGTTCATTGCTGGCAACCCTTCTTGCATTCGAATAACTATGGTAGCAAGGAATTATAAGCTGAAGCAGATTCATCTATCGATGTTGCCACAATTTAATGGAATGCTAAGTGAAGATGCTCTAGCTTTTATGAGAGACTTTTATGCGACAGTTCAAACTTTTCCATTGTATGGACTGTTTGAAGACGAGTTGAGGCTAAGGTGTTTTCCTTATTGCATGAAAGGAGTAGCAAGAAATTGGTTGTTGAGCTTGGAGGTAGATTCCATTGATACTTAGGACAAAGTGATGGAGACTTTCATGATGAAATGGTAACCAGCCTACAAAACTCTCGAACTAAGGAAGATGATACATTAGTTCTCACAGAAGGAGGGAGCAAAGTTTCATGAAGCATGGGAGCGGTTTAATGATCTCCTTAACCAATGTCCTTATCATGGATTTGATACATACTCTTTGACTCAAATTTTCTATTATGGTCTCACTGATCACAATCAAACTTTGGTAGATTTAAATGCTGGTGGGGATATTAGTAACCTGAATTCCCAAAAGTTATGGAGAATTCACATTGTAAGGTGACTAGGAGAAAGGCGGCTAGTCTTAATGAAGTGGGATCTACATTTGGCATGGCTTACCAAGTTGCTGAGATAAATAAGAAGTTGAATACGTTGATGAACGACAACAAGTCTAGTAGGGATCCTTGCACTTTTTATGGTAGATTTGGTTATATAGCAATTGGTTGTATGAACATTAAAGCAATAATGCCGGAGGAAGAGTTGAACTATGTTGGTAGACAAGGCCAGAGATTTGATCCTTTCTCAAACACCTATAATGAAGGTTGAAAATTTCATCATAATTTTTCATGGAAAAATCAAGGGGCTGCACAACCAATGGGACCACCTGGGTTCCAAGCGCCACAAAAACCGCAGTATTCAACTTCTTCATCCTCTACACAACAACAACAATTCTCTTCCCTTTTAGAGAAAAAAGTGGATAGGCTTGAAGATATGTTCGCTCAACTTATGAGCAAGATAGATCAAAATGTTCAAGCTAGCTCTCAAGCCATAAACAGAATGGAGCAGAGCATTCAGTCTAACTAAGCTGCCATCAAAAATTTGGCGGTGCAAATCAGTCAAGTGGCGAAAGAGGTAAGTGAAAGCTACCTAGTAATACTCAAATGAATCCAAAACAAGATTGTATGGCAATTTTTTTGAGGAGTGGTAAGGTGGTAGAAGGTGTGGTTCCTAAGGAGAAGGAAGCTAAAATAAACGAAACCAAGGATGCTAAATTTGTGAATTTGGATGAAGAAGAAGGGCCCAAGGAAAGAGTCCTCCCCAAGTTTAGAAATTTCCTTTGTGCCACCCATGCCATACCTCTAAAGGGTAAGGAAGAAGCATGATGATTCTAAATTTTAGAAATTCCTTGACCTTTTCAAAAAGATCCATATCAATATCCCTTTCATCGAAGCACTTGCTGAGATGCCCGTGTACACTAAGTTCTTGAAGGAAATCATCTCCAACAAAAAGAAGCTAGACAATTTTACGACGGTAGCCTTAACTGAGGAGTGTACTTCTATTTTACAAAATAAACTACCCCCTAAGTTAAAGGATCTAGGGAGTTTCACTATTCCTTGTCATTTCGGTGCTTCTAATGTTTTTCAATGCTTATGTGACTTAGGTGCAAGTATTAATCTTATTCCTTTATCTCTCTATAATAGGGTTGGGATTAGTGAACTCAAACCAACTACAATTTCATTGCAACTTGTTGATAGATCAATTCAATATCCTATTGGTATAGTTGAGGACCTACTAGTGAAGGTTAGTAAGCTTATAATTCCAGCTGACTTTGTTATGTTTGAGATGGATTTGATATGTAGGTTCCTATAATATTAGGAAAACCATTCTTAGCCATTGGTGGAGCATTGATTGACGTCCCAGATGGTAAGTTGATCTTGAGAGTTGGCGATGAGGAAGAGGTGTTTAATATTTTCAAAATTTTAAAGGGACCCTCTTTCGATGAAGTCAACTATAAGATAGATATGATTGATTCTCTTACACTTGAATCTATTCCTAAATTAATGTATGATGATGCTTTAAAGACATGTCTAGCTTTAGGAATAGATGAGAATGAATTGGATGATGAGTTAGTGGAATATGCATATAGATTGCAAGGTAATGGTTTTAGGTATAGACCTCAAATTGAAGAATTGGGCCCTCCTAAACCGAAATTGTTAACTTCCATATTGAGTCCACCAAAACCTAAATTGAAATAACTTCCAATCCATTTGAGGTATGCGTTATTGGGAGAGTCAAATACTTATTTGGTTATCATTTCTTCTTCTTTGAATTCATCTCAAGAGGAGAAATTATTAAGGGTGTTACATGAACATAAATTGGCTATTGTATGGAATATCGTTGACATAAAGGGAATTAGCCCTTCTATTTGTGTTCACAGGATTTTAATGGAGGAAAACTACAAAACTAGTGTGGAAAATCAGAGGAGACTCATTCCAATCATAAAGGAAGTTGTGCAAAATTTGGTTTCTCAACAATGCAATCTGTCATTTGAGGGGGTTTCTTTACCCTTACTCTTTATTTAATTCTTCGCATTATTCTTTTTTTATCTTACCCAACATTGAGGACAATATTGATTCTAAGTGTGGGGCTAGGATAAATTGATGATTTTGCATGCATTATTTTGCATTAAAGTATCTTACAATTTCCCAAAAAAAATTTACCTTTGTTTTGTTTAGTTTTGCATTAATTAATTTTGCATATTCTCATCATGCATGTGCATACTTATACATCTTTTACATTCTAATTGTCTTTATAATCCAATTTAATGAGTTAATTGTATTATGGGTAAGATTGATCTTAAATAAGATGCATAATATGATTAATTTGATTGCATACCTTATCACAATTGGATGCTATAATGTTAAATTGATTGAATGAGCATGCTATTGAATAAGAAAACGTCACCAAGTGAGCTATTTTGAGCCCAAAGGATTGCACCCAATCCTATTTTTTTGGTGAGTGACATGATTTTCTCTTCTATGTATGTTTACTACTAGAATTTGCATTGCATCTTTTCGAGGTTTCATAATAATGTTATGGTATGTTCATAAAAGTGATAAATGTCATTAGGATTCAACTTGAGCTAAATAGCCAACCCTTTTTATATATCAATCCCCTAGTGAACCCTTTATGCCTATTGATTGTATTTGATCCTTTTTCTTTGTAAACCTATTTCAAAGAACTGTGAACCAACAAAAACAAATACAAATTTACCCTTGTTCGATGGTTAGTAGAGCTATAAATGTTATGCATTCAATATTCTTATTGATAGGTATACAAAGGAAGAGGGGGGTGGGTGGCAGAGTGGGGGGTACAGAAATTAAAGGAGCAATAAAAAAATAAAAATAAAAAATGCGAAAAAAAGAAAGAAAAGAAAATAAGAATTGGCATCTAAATGATGTTGAAAATTTTGGCATGTTCACTTCAAATCCCAAGTGAAAGAATGATGGCAAATTTTGATAATATTGGTGAAGTTTCCTAAGTATTATGGTTGTTGGCAATTTCTCAATAAATGTTGCCAATGATGATTATAATATTTGTAGTTTCTGCTCTACTAATTATTGAATGTTTAAATTCCTATCCTTTGTTTCTTAGCCTACTTTACCCCTTGGCCCTATTACAACCAAAGGAATAAAGACCTTTTTGATTCATAGATATGTCATAGATGGGAGTAGTGGAGAGGTAGATAAAATGCAAGCTTATGGTATGAGACATGCATTAGAAGATGATTGAGAGTCACCATTAAACACTTGTGTGTGAAAGTGAATGCTTTATGAGACACTTCATTCATGGCATATGATTTTTATTAATTGAAGCATTATGATGTCTTATTGTTGCTTATTTTGTGATCTAATTTATGAAGTATTATGTAGCCTTATATTTATATTTCAATTCTTGCTTATAATGCTTTCAACTTATTGGATTGAACTATGATGATGATTAGGTGTGGAGAAAATGTTTGTGGGTATCATTCGTTTTAAGTAAACCCTCAGGAGAGTATAAATCCTCCATTATAGATGCATAGTGGTTTAAAGGCTTGTGGCATATGCTAAATGCCACCATACACCTATGAAAGTGGAATCAATATCTTGTTTGTGGATTTAGTATTTAGTTTTCTTTTGTTTTTGTTTGGGGACAAGCAATGGTTCAAATATGGGGGAATTTGATAAGTCAAACTATTTATATATGATTTTGGGATAAATTGGATCTAATTTGACTTATCTTCTTATGAATTATGCACTTTATTTGGTTAATTCTCACACATTTAAACTTTATTGCTTCATAGGTACAATTGGAGAGATTTTGGGGAAAAAGATATAACTTTCATGTAGATGTTAGAATAGAGACGTTCAAGTACGCTTTCAAAGAGAGCTCCGAGTTCTACAACCTTCATGAAGACCTCGAGGAGAGATTTGGCTTTCTGAAGGGTCAAAAGTGCATATTTTTTAAGATGCCCAGTGTATGTCTCCCTAACAGACATCATGTCCCTCCAACGGACATGAGCGAAGAAAGAAGGCCGACAGACCCGTGAATGTCCGTTTAATGGACATTCACTATCCAAATTGGTCTAGAGACCTGAGAAGGTAAAATTTAGTGGTTTTCTTCAAGCTAATCTTTGGTAGAAACCAAGATAAATTTTAGTGGTTTTCTCTTCATCTAGGTATTGTTATGTATATGTAATTGTTAAAGATGAATTTTTAATAGGTGTGTTATGTGTAGAGGAGGAGAAGACTAAATGCAAAGGCAAAGAGAAGCAAGTAGAGTGAAGTAAAAGGGTTTTGATCACTTCTTCAAGAGGTATGGGAATTTTGATATATTTGCTTGGATTATGAACGTGATGTGAGGGGAATTGGTAAAGAAAGTATCATATTTGCTTATGAGATGTTTTTGGTTAAAACTGGATGTGTTTTTGTGTTGTTCTTGCATGATAAGGCCGAAGTTAGTTGATTTGGAATGGGTACCTCGCTGGATGGATAGGCTCTACTGAATAGACTTCTATAATTTGGCCATATCTTGGTCTGTAGACCTCTAAATTGGATAATTCCAATTGGATATTAAACTAGAGAAACAGTTCTAAAACTTTCATGAAGGAACTGAAATTTTATTCTGCCTTAAGAGTTTTGGATTCTAGCTTGAAGTTACGTTCTGGCTACTGCCCATGTTTTCGAACATCTTGTTATGTTTTGGATAACTCTAAAAAATAATTAACCAAGTTGTGTGAAATTTATTCCATTAGAAAATTAATACATAAAGTAAAAAATTTCTAGAAGACCTGAAAACCTAATTCGAACGTTTGCTATATAAATATAACAGAATAAGTAAAGGTATGAATGGTGAGTGTCTATTGTGATCCTGTCTTTTGTTTCCGATGTTTACCGCATCTCATCTGAACCTTTTTGGATGCCACTAAAACTTAATAAACCCAGTATAAGCGTAATAAAAGAATCATCATACATGTAATGTGTATATGCAATGCTTTCAATGATGTATTATTGAAAAGGAATATGATCATAAAGCATATTAAATACGAATAGGCATGATAAACATTTTCAAATTATAATTATGAGCATAAAGGAATGTGTTGGCCCTGGGTCTTAGTTCTTACTTCATGGGGACAAGGTGCCAAAATTGGGGAATTTTTAAAATAAAATAAATAAAACTACGATAAAGATAAAAAGAACTCATGGTGGGAGTAAAAACAAATACACAAACAAATAAAATAAAATAGCATAAAATAAAATAGACATGAAAATAAATCAGATTAGGAGTCGAACAAATAAACAAACCAATAATAAATAAAAAGAGAAGAAGTGAAAAAGTCTTGAGTGTGACTTTGAAAATGTCACGGCGTGAGAGGGAGGAGCACGATTGCAATTTTTGATGAATAGTGGGGTTCGTTGCGATCATGCATGTACACGATCATGTAACCCTAACTGCATACTCCCACTTCAAAACATCATAACTTTCAATACCGAAGTCTAAAAATTATAAACTTTATGTCGTTAGAAAGTTAAGAGAAAGAGCTACAACTTTCATGAAGAACTTTTGTCAAATTCTGCCTGGATCAATACATTTTATTCATCGAAATTTTAGAATGCACTTTTATCCCCTTATTCTCTTATTTTCTCTCATCTGTCAATATACATTCTCATAAAACAAAAGACCTGAATCCAATAAACACAATCCATACATGTAAGACTCCCACTTTAACCATTTGCTTAAGAAAATCTATCCAAAAACCATCAAACATCTCATACTTGTATTCCTAATCGAAGTTGACAACTTAACAGAGAAGAGGATTTGAACATGAACAGAAAAGCAATTCTTCAAATCTTACTTACATTCATTTCTCAAACAAACAGAGTGTGTACATTACTTTAATTACATATCAAAAGCCACATCATTAGCATAATATAAAAAGACAATCATGAATGCTCGTGCTTGACATGCTTATAAAGCTACCAAAATTATTGAACTAACTTAGTTACAAAAATAGAAATTCTTAGAGTCAACTGAAGTTTTTGCAAGGTTCAACGTTGATCTGCTATATCTGCACCTGAGGAGTGGAAAGATAATGGGGTGAGCTGGGAAGCTCATTGGCTAATACGTTTATAGCCAGCGATAACGAGCCATACACACACTCAAGCATATATACATATATATATTCATTACATTTTAGTCTAAGCAGATTATATTATCCACAATTTCTTAATTCTGATAATTCACATAGTCATGAATATAGTATCACACAAATTAGATCATATGTTCAATTAATAATCAACTATAACACTCAATTATGCTTTATGTTCAACAATTCAAGATGCAATGCACAAACATAGTGGCTCGAGAGAATCCTATAAAATAGAATGGCAAAATTGAGGTTTACACCATGAACAGAATGAGTCCATTTTTCAAAGCTCATATGCCACAAGTGAGCAGCCGGGAGAAGGCTTTAGGTCAACATGCACGTGACGAACAGAATGATATCTCTCTTACCTACACAAGTAAATTTCCAATGCTTACGTATTTCATATCATATTCATATTTTCATGCTTCTTGGAGTTTTTCTGTTTTTCATCAATACAAAATGGAGTATCTTTCAAAGTAAACATAATATCAAATTCACAGAACATTTTTTCCACATTCATAATCATTCAAGACAAGCAATTTAGCATACATACAAGCAAATATTTTAGCTCATCATCACAATAACTATAAACATACTACCCACCTACTTACTTGTAAATCCAAGCTTAAGTTTGTTCTTCCTCTTGCCTTGATTTCGAAGTTCTTGGTTCCCTTCAAACAAACATATTTTCATTTAAACATCATATACGAATAGAACTTCCATAAAGCTCTATTATCCAAAAATGAGCTTAGACTTAATCTACTCTTAGTTTATTTAAACTAGAAGAACTAAGATCTAGTTAAAAGTTCATGAAAATCTAAAAACATAAATCTCTTATTCCTCTTCTTTCTCTCTTCATTTTCAACATAAAACCTACGTTCACTAGTTTCTTCTTCTACTAAAGCAAGAAGAAAAGATAGGGAATACCTAAAAATTTTCAGCTGAACCCTTATTCTTTCTTTCCTTCTTCTTTCTATGCTTTGGTTTCTCCTTCTCTTCTTCTAGGTCCTTCTATGACTTTCTCTATTTTCTTTCTTACTATGCACAACTCTCTTCTCTTCTTTTCTTATTAGTTTAAAACAAACTTTTGTCTTTCTAAGCTTAACCTTCCATATTTAATCTAATGTATTCTAACCCCTTAACTTAATTCTAACTCTTCCTTTTAATTCATGCAACCACACGTAATTAATTATATACCTAATTAAACTCCAAAAATTGCTAATTCAAGAATTCTAATTTATATTTATGCTTGCTAACTTAATAAAATAAATTCTAAGAAAAATTCGGGGTCCAACACACTTGATGAATCAGATTACGTGTAGTGTTAAGTGCATAAAGGGCAAAACTACAAATTTCCCCTTTCTTGTGGTTAAGGTAACGACTTCGAGCATGGCTAGCTCCTATAATGTGACGGGCGGTGTGTACAAGACCTGGGAACGAATTCACCGTCGTATGACTGATCGACGATTACTAGCGATTCCAACTTCATGCAGGCGAGTTGCAGCCTGCAATCTGAACTAAGGACAAGTTTTTAGAGTTAGCCCACCCTTATGGGATCGCGAATAAATGCGAGAATTATTACTTCCATAATCTTATCCTTTAGTTTTTCTTTACTTCGTAATAACTCGGGATTGAATCCCATAAAGATGATAACATCTAGAAATTCAATGGGATGAATTCCATGGTGATGATGTCGAATTGGATCAATATAATGAATAACAATATTTGAGTAATCAAATCAATTCATCCCGTGGTTTCTCAATAGCTTAGTGGTAGAGCGGTCGACTGTTAATTGACTGGTCATAGGTTAGAATCCTACTTAGGGAGATTTGATTCATTCCGAATTCAAGATTTCAAAATGAAAGGGTTTGCTTTAATTGTTAAGAGTATAAGAGTTTAAAAAACTAAGGATGTTTTAACATTGATACATATAGATATTTATGGGCCATTTCCTGTAGCTTCATAGAATGGTCAACTATATTCTATCACATTCATAGACTATTACTCTCGATATGGCTACCTATAATTAAAATTCATGAGTAGTAGCAAGCATTGGAGGATTTTAAGTTATTTAAGGCTAAATTTGAAAATCAATTTGGTAAAACTATTAAGGCCATAAGATCTGATTATGTGAACAATAACAACTAGGTCCATTTGCTCGATTCCTAAGTGAATATGGGATTGTCCCCCAATACACTATATTGGGTTCATAAAACATGAGAGTGAACAAATAGAACCTTAAAGATATGTCGGAAGTATGATTTCTTGTACAACTTTACCTAACTTATTATAGGGAGATGCATTAATAAATGCAACGTAAATACTGAATAGAGTTCCCACAAAAGCTACAAATAAAACCCCTTATGAGTTGTAGACAACTAAGAAATCTGTTTTAAAGCATTTAAGCGCTTGGGGATGTCTAATTGAGGAAGTCCCTACTAAATGAGAAGCAACTAGATGCAAAAACTATTAATAGTTATTTTGTAAAATACTCTGAAAGATCATAAGGATTTGAATTCTATGATCCTAAAATAAGAACATTTTTTAATAAGGGAAATTCCCAATTTTTTAAATACGTTGAGTATGAGGGGGGAAGATAACAATAATGACTTTGTCTTTGAAGATGAGTTAGACAATGTTCCTCTTTCTATAGCTGTTGTTAATCATATTCAAGTTTTCATTTCTAACATAATTCAACAACATCTGGTAAAAGTACAAGAAAATTTTGAGTTTCCTACCCACCAAAATCATTCAATTGTTCCTCAATACATTATTTATGAGGAGCATAAGGATCAAACTCAACAAACTCAAATTTAAGTAAAACCAATGCCTTTAAGAAGATCCATAATGGAACAGAGAAGTGTAATTTTGAATGATTATATCATATTTCTCTAAGAACATAAGGAAAATGTTGACTTACTGGAAGATGATCCACTCACCTGCTATAGAGCAATTAAAATTTTTAACATATATGGATTAATTTCATGGGTAAGGAAGTGCAATCCACAAAAGATAATGATGTTTGAGATTTTGTCCCATTGCTTGAAAGTGTGAAAAATATTGGTTGAAAATAGATTTTTAAGACCAAAGGGGACTTAAAGCAATGTGGAGAGATATAAGGCTCATCTTATCGCCAAAGGATTTACTCAAAAGGAAGGCATTAACTATAAAGAGACTTTCTCTCCAATTTTATTGGAAGACTCTTTTAGGACTATTATGGCACTTATGGCACATTTTAACCTTGAGCTACACCTGTTGGATGTAAAGACAACATTCCTTAATAGAGACATTGAGGAAACAATTTATATGAAATAATCAAAGGGGTTAGCTTACGTGGAAGCTAACCAATTAGATTGTAAACTTAAGAACCAATTTATCGGCTCAAGAAAGCTTCTTGTCAACTGTATCAAAAAGATCTTGGTGAAGTGTCCTATGTATTAGGGATCGAGATTCACCGTAATCATTAACGTGGAATTTAGTAAAAGGTTATATTGAAAAGGTATTGCATCGATTTGTCATGCAAAACTATATACCTTATGATAACTATGTCTAAAGGAGATAAATTTAGTCTAAACTAGTGTTCAGATGATGAAATAGAACCCAAGTTTATACAAAATATCCTTTATATGTCGGTGGTAGGGAGTTTGAAGCATGCACATGTTCGCAATTGTCTTGACCTCGCGTATGTTATTGGAATGCTTGCAGATACCAAAGCAATATGAGAAGAGAATATCAACTAGTAGCCAAAAAAGTCTTTAGATATTTACAAAACACTAAGGATTATATGCTCACATGTAGGATATTAGAGAAATTTGAGATCATTGGGTTGTTTTATTTCGACTTTGTTGATTCCAAAATAGTTGTAAATCGACTTCTAGTTATATATTTTTATCAAAGGTGAGATTTCTTGGAAGAGTACCATCCAAACATTCATTGTATCTTCCACTATGAAGGCTAAATTTGTTGCATGTTATGAGGCATCTAATCATGCTATATGGCTTCGTAATTTTATTATAAGATTGCGAGTAGTCAATGGTATTGAAAGGCTACTCAAGTTATATTGTGACGATAAAGCAACTTTCTTGTTTTCAAATAGCAACATAAGCTCTTCTAAATCTAATCATATAGATATTAAGTTCCTTATATTGAAAGAAATATTTCATAGTGGTTTTATTAGTATTGAACTTATAGGAACAAACTTCTTGATTGCAGATCTGCTCACTAAGGCATTGACCCCAAGGCCTTTCATGAGCATGTTACTCATATGGGTGTTATTACATTTTATGCCATTTTATTTAGTGGGATTTCATAATATATTCTTTATTCTTGATACCATACTTGACGTCATGACATTAATATTCATTTTATTTTTAATTTTTATAGTTTAATGTGAAATCTATTCTCATTTGGTTAAGGATGGACCAATTGAAAATAGGCATGTATAGATCACATTACATGTATTTTCCATGCTACACATCTACACTTGATCTATGTCATTTAGTTAAGTTGATGCATGAGATCATTATGGGTTTAGTTACAAAAATGAGAACGATTGCCCCTTTGGCTCTTGTGTTAGTGTAATTAATGAACATACTCGGTTTAGATGGCATATTTTCATTTTTGTGCACATAATGATTAGCTATAGAGATTGTAATTCACTAGTCATTCCATACACTCTCCAAACTTTAAAAAAATAGAGGTTTTGTATATGATGGTGTTTTTATTGTGCAAGCATATGATTATGCAGTCTAAGTGGGAAATTATTAGAATTTTAGACTATGCACTATATGTAATACATAATTACAAATGCATATGAACATATAGACGTACATGTATTGTGTGTGTATATATATATGTATATATATATTTGTATAGTTTAATGACCTAATTGAAGTGATCTAATTTTATTTGAGGGTCAATTTATCTAATATAAAAGTGAGGAGATTAATATATAAATATGTGTAGAATTCCTAGAGTGTAATTAACAAGTTAATGATGGCCTAAATTGGTAATTACACATGTCCCTTATTGATGTATCAAACCAATTTTTATTCAATTTTACATAATTCCCATATATTGTTTTGTGAATACGTTTAATCAAAAGATTACATTTATGGAATTCTTCCTCTTTTCACCTAAACTTTCTTTCTTTTTGCTCGTAGAGTACACTTTTACTATATTTCTTCTTCTCAAACGATCTTCTAGGCAAGATTTATTTCGAGGTATTTATCATGCACGATTATTTACATTGTAAGCATAATAGATAAATCCTCTCACAATCAAGAAATTTTTGTTTTGAACTTTAAACAAAACCTCTTGATCTTCAAACAAATTTTGAGAATTTTTTGAAATAGTTTTAAATAATTGTTAATTAAATTAGGGGTATTTAATGCTTTTAAAAATTTGACATATTGAAAATTAGTAGCTTAAAATGTTTTTGAAAGTTTTTTTTTTTGCAAAGGTTTGGTTTAATTAACCTAATATGAACAAAAAATGACAGAATGATTCCAAGCTATTAAGTTGGGGGATAGGCTAACAATGTATAAAAACTAGTTATTATAATGATTAGTTTATTTGTCTCATAAGAGAGCAATTGAATTATTAGAATTTCTCTTCAACTATGATAAAGAAGATGTGTAGATATTTTATCTTCACCCTAAAAAAAAGAAGATATGTGAGATTTCTCTTCTCACAAAAGAAAGTTCACGTATGAAAGACTTTATCTTTATCTATTAAAGAAGAGGAAAGTGAATTCTTAAGTGAAATTTAAAGTGTGATCCATGAAATGTAGATCAAATATTATTTAGTAGAATTACTATAACTTAGTTTTTGTCTCCCTTTCTTTAGTGTCTTTAATTATTATTGAAATTGATTTATGATTATCGTGTATGAAATTGTTATAATTATTATTTAAAATAATTAATTAATTTTTAAATAAATATAAAATTAAACATATAATCACCCTCAAATTTTTGTTTAAAATAATTTTAAAAACTATTCTTTCTATACAATTACAAAGGGATCATTCAATTTAAAAATTTTATCAAATTTTTTATTATATCAATACAAATGATTCATATATAAAATTGTTCATATTTTAATTCAAAATTGTTTAATATAAATCAATACAATCCTTTTAATTACTGGATATTTTTTTCTCCCCATTATTTTCGAAATCGTATGAACACCATTTATAAATGGACATCTTGTTGAATTAAGCCTTGAATTCAATTAAGGACCTAAAGCTAATTTAGAATATTTTTACTTAATTATCTTAGTCAAGTAAATTATACTTATCATTTGTAAATACCTTCTTATTACAATTACAATCATATTTCAATCAGTTAAAACTTGCAATGATATTATATTTTCTTATTTAAAAAAGAATGATTCACATATAAAATGTTCGATTTATTAATTCACTATTTGTAATAAAAACCATTTTAATTATTTTAACATAAACTAACCTTTAGACAAATTTATTAAACTAATACAAGCAATTTGTCCCTTCACATAAAGTTAAACAGAAATATAGTCATATCCAATGATAAGCTCTTCTTGGAATCACATCACACTCTTCTTGGGTAAGGATAATATAAAATTGAGAACCTGTTGGACCTGTGACATTGACATTTATTATATAATTAGGCATCCTCATTACTAAAAGTGCATTATCATCTAATCCACCTTCTAATTTTCTAACGACTGATTGGTCACTGTCATGGACCCGGCTTATTGCGATTCCATCTCAGGAATCAGGACAACAGCTCTCACAGGAGATATCCAATTGAAACAAATGAAAATTAGTGATAAAAAAAGGAAGGCGGACTTTGATTTTGATATACTTATTTTTAAAATTAATTTTGTTATTTAGAATAATTTACTTTATAATATTAAAATTATTTTTAATTTATGTTTTATTATTTTATATTCTATTTTAAACCCAAATTATATTTAATAAAATATAAGAATAATGCTGAAAAATACATGTGCAAAAAAGCAGTATGTGGACCCCAAAGTTGACGTGGATACTAGATTAGAAAGGCCGAAAATAACTAAAAAATAAACCAAGCATCTAAAATCCCCACTCTATCTTGCTCTCTTTCTCTCAGTTCCTTTTGGTTTGTTGCTATCCTTCAATCGCTGTCTGGCAACCGTTGTGATCATCGATCCTTCGGTGCTGAATCTCCTGCGTTTATGGTTGTGATCCTTGTCTGAGAAAAGAAATGGCGATAGAAGAGGACGTGGAGAGCTGTGGAAGTAGAGCGGTGGACTCTTTCTCGCAGACGAATCCTCGTCATCAGAGGCAAAAACTTGAAGTGTTCAATGAGGTGCTTAGGCGAATTCAGGAGTCTAATTTTGAGGAGGCCAATCTTCCTGGTTTTGATGATCAACTTTGGCTCCATTTTAATCGCCTTCCTGCTCGGTATTCGGTTAATCTTACTCTTGATTTCTCTCCTCTCTCTATCTCTTGGCTTTTTCGTTGTTGTTTTTGTTTTATTTGGTTTGTTTGGATGCTAAGAGAAAGAAGAACTTTAGTTCGCAAAATATTGGTTGGAATCGTACAGCTAACAATCCTACCGTTTTGAATAGGCCTATTATGTGATTTCAAGGTTCACTTTTTTTAAGGTTTCCATTTTGTGGCTCGATTTGTCCTGTTAATTAAAAATTCACTGTCCATTTGAACATTGCAAACAGGAATTGAATGTTCTGTGGAGTTGAGGTGTATGCTCCTGACGTTCATGTCCTCTTTTGAAGATTTTTCGATTGTCTGGTTTGTAGGTGATTCGTCTTAAGCGATGTTGATTGGAGTGTTATCTTAATGAATAAGCTTACTGTTTGGAGTTTGGTGATTTTAAGTTGTAACTTCACGGCTATTTCTATGCTTAGAGCTTGAATTTGCTTGCTCCTATGCCTTCTAATGGGATCTCTTCTTGCTGTAGGTATGCGTTGGATGTGAATGTGGAGAGGGCAGAAGATGTGCTTACGCACAAGAGACTACTTGAGTTAGCAGAAGATCCTGCTAATCGACCAGCATTCGAAGTTCGTCTTGTGCAGGTGAACATTTGTAGATCAAGTAGTTGTAGGCTTCAGTGTTCACCATGGCTGGTTTTCCTGATGAAATGTTTTCGGGGATGTTGCTTTAACTTTGGATTGTGATCTCTAAACTCGTTTAAATTTGATTTCAGTTTGAATCAAAATTACAGTTCCATGTGTCCACTTTCTGTCTCCCCCCTTTTCTCATAAGCTTGCATGTCTTTGCAGCCCCTGATTAAAAATCTTCGTTGCTGAGCTTTCACAAAATGTGGTTATTGTTACGAGCATTTCGGTCAAGTGTGACCAATTTGTTCTTTTACTTGTAATCCGTTTATCATTTCAACCTTCTTTTTATCCTAGGTTGCTACTAAACTAAATATATCTAGCCTAAGAGATATCTCTGTCAAAATTCTCACTCTATTGTACATTTAGTGATGAATTACAGGTAAATCATTATTCTGAAGGATATATGGTATCCAGCACATCATTTACTTTAGAGTTTTTCTGTGCAGGTGTATCCTATCTCAAATGGAAAGTCCACAGATTCTCTCTGTTCAGATGATTCAATGAAAGAAGATGCACAGAGTTCTTATTTTACAAGCAAACAGGGGTAACTTGTTAAGAGACTTTCTTATTAATTGGTGTTATGCACTTGAATTCAGCATTAAGCAATGTTAAATGTGCTATTAGGTAATGTTATCCTTTCTCTACATATTCTGTCTGACTGCATGCTTTTGTTTCCGTACATCTTCTGCAGTATCCATGCACCACCAACATTTGGGTCATCGCCTAATCTTGAGGCACTTGTATTTCAAGCCCATAGATATCATACTAGAGATGAAAATGGCACATTAATCGCATATCCAATAATTACTCCGTAAGTATTTGACAACTTTACTCTTTGATTGCCATCTAGTTTGCTTGGGCTTTAGCTTTTTAAATTTGGAAAAATTTTGTAAGATATGCTTGCTTTTTCTTCTTCTTCTTCTTTTTTCTTTTTTTCTTTGGTTTGTAAATAGGGCAAAGTATTTCTATTCTACTTTCTGTTACCTTAGAAAATGTAATTTCTTTTTGGAACATTGTAAGCTCAAGATGCATCAAATAAATCCTATTTTTGAATGATTTTGTGCTGAAAGTTCTGGGAAATGTTTCTCTATGTGTTCTTCATGTTGAGAATTATCTATTGCTTTCATGAGGGCTTTTGTATTCGGGATTGGAGATGCCTAATGTTCATTGGTCAAGGCAATCTTCCTGCCAGCTGTTCTCTTTCATTCATTCAGTGTGCCTTTACTCATGTGATTTTATAATGGAAATATATAGACCTATGCATGAGATCACCTTTTCAACGGTTGACAGGCCAAAGCTTCTTAGTCAGGTAGATATACTCATTCCTTTGCTATGAAATATTTCCATATCTATTTCACGCACTGTGTAACATATTAGAGGCTAAAAACTTTTTTTCCAGTTGACTTCCCTGCTTGCGGAAATTGGGTTGAATATTCAAGAAGCCCATGCTTTTTCCACAGTTGATGGTTATTCCCTAGACGTATTTGTTGTTGATGGTTGGCCCCATGAGGTACGTGATTAAAATATTCGGTCTTGTATCATTTGATTGAAGTTTTCGTTGACTGGCTGAAAATAATTTGGATAATACTTATCCTGTCACATCAAGTTAGCAAATGGAATATAGAAAGTCTACGTTTAATAGTTTGAGCTAATTAATAGCAGGAACATGGGGGCCTTCAAATGGTTGAATAGATTTTTGAGGATTCTTTTGACGTTTTTCCACCCAATGCTTTTGCACGTGCAACATGATTAATTACTTCCTATGTCCACTTTCCTCAGATAATTGCCTTGGTGAAACTTATATTTCATGTTGCCATAAGCTTGACACATTTGTTATGGGAAAAAATTCAGGAGACAGAGGAGCTTAGAAATGCTGTGGAAAAGGAAATCTTGAAGGCAAAGGTTATTTCTCAGTGCAGTCTTTTCTTGATTTTGTCTTTTTTGAAATGCCTATCTTAAACATCCTGTGCTATGTTTTTCTTGAAACATTGTCATGTTGAGCTTCGGTTGAATAACTATGGGGATTTGTTCTTGTTATTTAATCCTTCTTGTTGAAACTTCTGCTTTTCTTTCTTTCTTTTATTTTAGTTGTAGTTTCAGTCACTCTGCTGGTTGTCCAAAGGACTTAAGTTACTACCGAACAAAATATTTTACTTTTCGGGAAGATATTGCTCAGCCTAATCCTCAATGGTCACTGAAGTCTTTTGATGTTCAGCTGAAATCACATAAATTGTAACGTTTGGTTCCTCTGGAAAAGTTAACCTGACACTGAGAGGTGCAAAGACTGATGGCTTATGATATTGTGATTTTAAATCCTACACAGACTATCCTCTTAAGTGCTTGAGAATTTTGAAAGTTGAAGTATGATGAATGCTTTGATTATATTATTGGACTTATAAGTGCTAATTGATTTTATGTGGTATTATCTGTGTATTTGATAAGTAAGATCACTGTATTGGTATATTTACCAATTTTTATGTTACTTTCTGAATTAACATGATAGAAACATGCTGCAACAATGTCAGTTATGCTTTTAACATTAGAATGCTTCGCAGGAGCAATATTACACAAAACAGCCTTCTGTTTCTGCTGTATGCAAGCCTGAAAAACCTGGAATTGAATCCTTTCCTGAGTGCATTCAGATACCAACTGATGGAACTGATGTCTGGGAAATTGACCCCAATCAGCTAGAAATTGGAAACAAAGTCGCATCTGGATCTTATGGTGATCTGTAAGTTACTCTTCCAATTTCTTTCTATATCCTGCAAGTTCTTATGGTGATCTGTAAGTTACTCTTCCAATTTCTTTCTATATCCTGCAATTTCTTTCTATATCCTGCAAGTTCTTTGTTGACAATCATTCAATAACTTCAGGTACAAAGGTACATACTGTAGTCAGGAAGTGGCTGTCAAAGTCTTCAAGCCTGAGCGAGTCAGTGCTGAAATGCTTAGAGAGTTTTCACAAGAAGTTTATATAATGAGGTTTGTTATTTGTCCTTAAAAAAAAATTCCAGTTTCCGTCCTGAAGTACACTGTTTATCTTATGTTAGACTGAATGAATTGCAAAACAGGAGAAGAAAACAGCATCAGTCATTGGAAGGATCCATTATATTCCTACTATTATTAATTATCATCAAAAGGAATTTCCGTACCTTATTTAAAAATTAGCCACCTTGTTCAACTTCATTTATACAATATTTAGCCGCTGTAAGATAGGAAAGTTTGTCATCATTGATGGTCCCGCATTGCACCCTTTGTATATGATCATGTGTTGGCATATTGTATATTCCTCCCATAGGTGCTCCATTCTGTAGGCTTAGCAGATGATGATTGTGTTGTGTTTAATTTTTACTTAGGAATACTTAACTTTATTTGTCTCTCCCTCTCAGTAATCATTTTGTTTTGCAGGAAGATTAGGCACAAGAATGTTGTGCAATTCATAGGTGCATGTACCAGACCTCCACACTTGTGCATTGTGACCGGTGAGTCCTCAACAGCCTTACATCTATGGTACTGGGTGCATGTGTGTCTAAAATTGTTAAAGTTGCTCGACAGACTCTTTCTATCAAAGGATGCTTTTTTCTTCCATCAGATCCTCTTGTTCCCACTATATATATCCATTGTGTGGGATGTTCTGCTAATGTCTAGATTGTTAATATGTATGCAGAACCCAAATTAGACTAACTATTCCTGTTTCTCAAATTTATGAATAGTATTTGATATTTAGTATTATTTGGCCTTTTTATCATGACCAATTGTTGTGTTCTATATATTTCTGCTTTGTCAGAATTCATGGCCAAAGGAAGCATATATGACTTTCTGCATAAACAGAAGGGTGTGTTTAAGCTTCCTTCTTTAATCAAAGTGGCGATTGATGTGTCAAAGGGTATGAATTATCTGCACCAGAACAACATTATTCACAGGGACCTAAAAACTGCCAATCTTCTTATGGATGAAAATGAAGTAAGAGCCTTCAACAATCCACTTGTTCCATCTTATGTGACTTGTTGACTGAAAATTTCTTTATTTTTGAACTTCCATCTCATCTCATTATTCCAATTATCTTGATACCTTGTTGGCATCTTGTTGCAAGATTCATGTGTGTAGATTTCATGCTACACTTTGTGATTTAATAACCTAAGAATCTTTAATCTCCCTTTAATACAAAAAGATCCATCTGTTTCAATGTCAATGTTTCTGCTCTCTGGATTGAAAGGCTGTTCTCTATTTGTCTTGGAATTATTTGTCCTGAAGGATAGACCATCTGCACAGGTTGTAAAGGTTGCTGATTTTGGGGTAGCTAGAGTGCAGATTCAATCTGGTGTAATGACAGCAGAAACTGGAACATACCGCTGGATGGCTCCTGAGGTGTGCCATTTCTTGTATCCAAACTTCCTCATTTCTTGTTTGGAAAAACATGAAAGCAGTTGTTGACATCAGTGAAATATAATTGTGAACGACTTTACACAACAGGGGTGATGGCTTGGTGATTACTTAAGTTTGTTTGTAGTTCACCCTTGGATCATTTTACAAAGACAATTAACATTTTTTTAATTATATTTGGAGTTGTTGCTTACTGACATTGCTTGGTGAAGGTGATTGAACACAAACCATATGATCAGAAGGCAGACGTCTTCAGCTTTGGAATAGTACTGTGGGAGCTTCTGACAGGAGAAGTAAGTGCGGTAGTTTAAAAGATGGAACAAGTTTAAGATGCCATTGTTTATTTCAATTCCTAGAATTGATTGATGTTACAGTTTATGATGGCATATATTTTTATTAAGCATTATGTTCTACTTGTGTTACTCTTATCTCAGCTTCCTTACTCATACTTGACCCCGTTGCAAGCAGCAGTAGGTGTGGTGCAAAAGGTAAGTATATATTATCGCCTTATACATTTTGTTCTGTTTCAGATTTCCAATTTACTTGATGGCAATTGCCACAGGGATTACGTCCTACAATCCCCAAGCACAGTCATCCAAAAGTTGCAGAGCTGCTAGAGAGATGCTGGCGGCAAGATCCAAGTCAAAGACCTAGTTTTTCAGAAATTTTAGATAGTCTTCAACATATGGCCAAGGAGGTACTGAATTGCTTTGCATGCACATTTGATTTCGTCAAACATGTTAACTATTTTCTTCATACAGGTTACAGATGAGAGGGAAGATCGCTGTAGGGATCAATCATCCGGTGGCTTCTTCTCAACACTGATCAGAGGTCACCGTTGAGTTGCAAGACGACATTATTATGTTAATAATGCCTGCACGTGTCAATCACTGTCCATGGAGTACATATTTTTCAATTGTACAGTGCTTGGTTTCAGCAGAGTTTTAGCATTGTCATTGTTCTTTGTCCTGTAATATAAGCTGAGGCTTTTCTATGTAGCTTGTCTTCATTCCCTAAACATCCAAATCAGCTCCTCTGTTTTAGTGGCTTTGAAATGCTTTTGTCTTTGACTCGTAATTGATCTATCTATTATGTCTATATTAGCGAGCAACAATTGGGAAATGGGTCAAGACAGGGTCCTTGTTATACATCCTCTGGAAAACCTTTAAGAGTACAAACAGTTGAGAGATACTCATACAACAGCTATTAGTCATCACTGCACCTGCTTAGAAGTTGCCTAGCTCGAACACGAACCTGCAACCTGACTAATGCATGCATACAATGCTGGGCTACACGAGCTTGCTTTCTGACATGCGCACCTCGGGCCAGCGCCTGTAGCTTCACCAGGCTTCTTAGTGCCCTGTATGCCCGTCTCGCCTGTAAGGACACTAGAAATTGTCAATAAAGCAGGAAGCCTATTCTCATATGATAATGGCAAGAGTTTGGATGGCATTACAAGATGACCCCTGAAAATTGCTTGGATTTTAATGGCAGCATCATCCTCTCCGGTAAGCTCTTTCCTTGAAGGTGATGTTATAATTGAGTCCTGGAAATTCAGTATCTCTTCTGTGACATGACTAGCTACTCCTGATGTTTGTGGACCTGAGCAAGCAGCATTTGAACGAAAGATGACGATGTTCTTGTGAGATGTTCTCAGGAATTTTCTCCTGACTCTGTTGAACCAGTTGGGAGGCGTTCTCATCTTGGGCTTGGTAGTTACTCTCGCTTTCATTGAGCAGGGACTCCCATCGCCCTTGTCACTTAAAAAGAAAGTATAGCAGGCAGGCAGGCAGGAATTCGCGTAAAAGGGAGGACTTTGGAGACGTGCCCACCATGTTTGGTTAGCTTTGTCCAGACTCCAGTCTCCAGAGACTTGTTTTACTTGTCAAGGTTATCAGTTACCAAGAACGTGGCTGGATGTTTTCATTTCATCTCTCTCTCTCTCGTTACTCAACCCTCAATCCTTCTGTCAACATGTTTCTAGGAAGGCTAAACCTTTAGTCGCCCATCCAAGCGATTACTCTCCTTTAAAAACTGGGAACGCTCATATTACCCTCCACCGGTCTTTTTCTTTTTTTTTTTTAATTAAAATATTCTCATTGTTTTAGCCTTTGTTTGTTAGGTTTTTTTTTGGTTAAATTATTTTAATAAAATAATCGTAATTTTAACTTTTGCACAGAATGTATTAAAAATAAAAATTTTAAAAATGTTACCCAAGTGAGGATGGTATATATATTGACCAGACCATATCAAAGCCAACTCAAAGCCAGATTATTTTAAAGAATTTTTCTTGTTTATACGGACAAATGTGTTAGATTTGAATTGAGTTGGATTATAATAGTTGTATGCATGTTCTAACGTGCTCAACAATTAAAATAATTTGATAAATATTTAACAAATTTTCTAATTTCTAATCTGACATGATATTTTTAAACTAACGAGTAATGCCGCAAAGAAAACATGCAGGATTTAGCTCATGCTAATCAATAGGTCTATTTTCTTTTTCTCAAAAAGACTGAGAACTTGTGAAAGACGGGTTTGTTATAATATTTTTCTTGAATCAAAGTTACAAAACATTCTTAAATGAAAAAAAAAACTTTTTATCATTTTTTATGATATTAAATAGAATTAAATTAATGACAACCTAAAACATTATTCTTTTAGGGTTTGAAGGGATTTGATTACCTAAGATGTCAAGTCTATACTGCATAACAGTTGAATTAATTGGACACCTAACCTAAAACTGAAATGGCAATTTGTAGTAAAACTACTTCATGTAATTAAATCATAGAAACAAACAAACAAGGAAAAATCCAAATAAACCTTAACTTTTAAACTAGTCATATATGGGCGTTATGATTCGCCAGTATTAATTTAGGTAAAATTTTAATGTTTATAATAAAATATTTTAATGTTTTCAAATGTAAAGAAAATTCAATTTTCAATCTAAGAATTAAGATTTATAATTGTTGATTATGTTAAGATTTTATAAGTTAAATATTATATAATTTTTTTAAAAAATTATGAACTTAGTGAGTCCCGCACAAAAATAAACCCTAAAAATCTCTGATATCTTTATTCTCTTTAACCATTCTTCATTTTCTCGCTTCCCTTCGGTATCTTTCGTATGGTTCTCTACCGTATCTTATCGCTTTCCTCCACACCATCTGTCTCTCCTTAGACCTTCTTCAGTTTAAAAGTCCCATCTTCTTTACCATGCGGTGATCGAAAGCAGCGTTGAGATTAGGCAAGTTCATGGGGTTTTGGAGTATTCCGCTCCTACATGTTACATTCATAAATCAAACATGTCATGAAATGGTAAAAACATTTTCAAATTTCAATACATTAGTTTTATAATTTTTATATTAATTGTAATTAATATTTACAATAAAATATGTAAAAATATTATTAATAAAAATAAAGAGATAATAATTATTTCAAATTTATATTATTAAAATTTTTAGAGTTAAGTTTGAAGTAAAATTAAAAATTATATAGTACAATATATTAAGAAATTATTTTGTAATTTTAAAAATTATCCGAAACGACACCTAATATTAATCGATATAAATACCGTACTGTATCAAAATTAAATCTGACGCAATATTTATAACATTATTTCTGTCCATTTAGAGTATTGTTCAAGATATGAGATTTATTTGTCATGGATCTATTCTAGTAACGCTAGTTTAGAAGGAATAGCACTTTCAAGATATAGACAAAATTATGATGTCAAAGAGTGAAGTCTTACCTATTTGTCATATTCAATCACTAATTTTTATGGTTTTTATAATTTATGAAAATTGGGAAAAAAAACCAAAAATAAAAAAAACAATAAACTCAAACAAACATTTTTTTACTAAATTTGAAAACATAAATAAAAAACTCAAAACATAAATAAAAACAAACAAATACTAAATAGCTTTGAAAAACCATATCCTATTAAACTAAATAAGTAATTCATGAGTTTGATATTGATTCAACTTTTACATCGAAGTTTGTTAGCTTCTAAAACTTTACGAGTGTAAAATATTTATGAGTCTGGTGTCAGTTACAATTCTGATTTGATTATGTTTCTCAGACATCCTGAATCTAGTGCAAGACCAACACCCAACAACAAAATAACGCTAACTTATGGTATGTTATGTTTTTTATTCTTTAATTTTCTTTAAGCCTTATTCTTTATATATTAAGCATATTTTATTTTTAACATCATGTAGAAAAGTGATCAATCTTGGCATTTGATTCATCTCAATTAACCTCATAATTCATCTTTGCAAAGCTATTTTCATGCATTTAGTCTTTTTCTTAATCATTAGACCTCCAATTCTTTGCAAAAGATCATAAGAATAGTTGGAAATATGTGATGATGCAAGCTAATATCAATCATTCCCTTCTTTTTAAAAATGATTGATCCTTGAATCATCTATTTAAAATCAAGATAAAATTAGAAACATTAAAATTAGTACTCATATTATCATAATTACTTGGCACATCTAGTTTGTAGGCATTTTCATTGATCGTTTATAACACTTGAAAAGGTCTATCTCCTCTGGGCTGCAACTTAGGGGGTGCTTGTTTAAGGGGTATGAGAATAAATCAATGGGAATAGAATGAATGGTAAAGGTCGGTTGATTATTATGATTGATTGAATAGGTTTTTCATACCCAAGTTTTGGGTAATGGTCCATAC
>JAOTAY010000191.1:10003279-10027049 GCA_025629805.1 Erythroxylum baracoense
TTCATTTATTAATTAAAATATAATTCATTTTGTAATTAATTAATTACAATATTTTTTACAAACCAACCACTATCAATGGTAATGATAATCATTCCTTCATCTGAACCAACCATCATAATTATAATGATTATATCCATTCTTATTCTTCCCTATATTCATTCTCATTCTCATTCCCATTACCTTCTATAAACCAAGCGCCCCCTTAGACTTCTTTTGTGCACGAACCTCTCTTTATACATACGAACCTAAACCTAATCTCCAAGTTCTACCTTTTATTGACTTGACATGAATGTTCCTATCAAAATTTACCTTGTGCTTACTATACAAATTAGCACATTCATTAGAAGGAAAAGGTAAGATATCCAAAGAGGTTATAGGATTAAAGTTATAAACAACTTTAAAAGGAGCATAAGAGGTAGTAGAATGAACCAACCTATTGTAAGCTAACTTAACAAGTGGTATATATGTCTTCTAGTGTTTAAGTTCTTTTAAATAATAGCACATAACAAAGTATTGTCTTATTAACTACTTCAATTTGTCCATTCATTTAAGGATGTACAATAATATAAAATAAGATTTTTATTCTTAACTTATCCCAATAAAGTATGCTAAAGTTAACTTAAGAGTTTAACATTTTAATCACTCACTATAATTCTGGGTATCACTCACTATAATTCTAGGTAACCTTTGTAAATATATTATTTCCTTAAAGAATAAATCAACATTATATGTTACATCACTAATTTTAAAACATGCAATAATATGCATTATCTTATTAAACCTATCAACAACAAAAAAATGATTTCCTTACCGTTTTCATAATAACCATTCTTTAAATTAATTTAGAAAACATATATGAACCTTAAAATTTATCAAGCATATTATCTAACTTAGGGATATGATGTCTATAATTTATAGCGATGTTATTGTTAACTCGACAATCAACACATATGTGTCATGTTTTTATCATTCTTTGGCACCAAAATCAAGAGAACCAAACATAAACTAAGACTCACCTTATTAATCCCTTTTGCACAAACTCATCCACTTGCCTTGTCTCCTTTGTATCCTCAAAATTGATTCTATAAGCTATTCTAATAGGGATTGATCAATTGGAAATAAAGATTATTGGGTGTTCTATACCTTAAAAGAGGTAATCCATATAGTATTTTCTCGAAAAATAGATATGCAAATTCTTGCAACTAAGAAACAAACACACTAGGCAAACGAGTGTCAAGATTGTTAGCTGAAAAACAAACATCCTTGCACAGAAAGTATAAGTAAATGATATTTTGCTAACGTAGCACTCTTAATCTTACTAATTCTAGCAAAACACTCTTACTTTCTCTTTATTTTATGCTCCATACTTTGAATTTTTATTTTTATGACACTTTACCATGTTTTTTTTCATATTTTTTTTGCACATATTCACTTTTTTAATCCCTTTTTCATTACTAGTTTTTTTCTCTCTCATCTTACACTCTTTAGCTATCTTAATATGATCCTCATATGCCTCCTATAGTTTGAGAGGTATTAATATAATATTTAAGCTATTCGTTATAAAAGAGTATTTAAACTTGTACCTATCATGAGTAACCTTTCTATCAAATTGCCACAAATGCCATAAGAGTATATTACCATTATGAATTGATGCCACATTGCAAAGAACCTCTTTTTCCATGTAATTGCCAATAGAAAATGCTACTAGCACTTACTTTATCACCTAAATTCTCCATATTCAGTCATCAATTACAACTTATATAGTTTATGAAACTTTAACGTAGCCAAATTTAACCTTTTAACCAGTAAAATACTAGCAAATTTAGCGCAAATACCACTATTAATAATCATGTTGAATACCTTGTTATTTATATGACGTCATCTAGTATGAAAGATGAACCCATGTTGGTCCCTATTGCCATCTTTCTTAAGTTGTATACTAAAAGCATATCTAATAACGATCACATCACCACATCCTGCCTTCAGCTCTTCCTATGCCAAATAGGTTTTTTTTACCATTCTTACATCTATTAATCATAAACTAATTCCATAAAATACTAGCATAATCTGTGAACTCAACTTTTACTAATTTAACCTTCTTTTACTTATAGTGATTATGAAAATTAAACACATGTTACCTTTCTCTTCTACTTCAAGTATAGTTTAGGATCATTCTTCCTTTGAAAGGTTGGAATTTCATCTTAATACTATCTAAATTGTCATCTTGTTGTGAAACAACACTTTTACCTTTTTTATAACTAGTCTCATCATAATCAAAATCCTCTTCTTCCCCCTTCCTTGATTTAGTTTTGGATGAGGACTTTTGTTTATCTAACCTCATATTTAGAACTTTGAATTGGCCTTTTGTAGCATTCATAAACAACTTAAGATCGTTTTTTGTATTATCTACATCACTACTTATATTTAAAACTGCAAAGAAACATTAGTACCAAACAATTTAATTTTACTCCACACTCCCTTACATATTTACACTTAATATTAGCTATTTAATTACGATTGTGAAGAATATAAGGTGATTGTTTGTTCCTTATGTGAAATGCATGGTATATGGGGTTCGTCTAATTCACTGTTCCATACTACATCTGGGAAATCAGTTAATGTATCTTTTGTTGGTTTAGTTAAAGCCAAGAAGTTGTTGGGCTTGGAAGAGGGTAGCAATGAATCAAAATTTCAAGGCTTCTAATAACCAATGAAACTATTTACTATCAACCAATTGCTGGGAGAAGATATTTTTCAGTTTCAAGTGATGTCTTTGAACTTTAAAGGAGCCTTTTCGGGGACCTATAGACATAAGGAATTTCTTTGTCTTATCTATTGAGTCTTACGTCACAATATCTTGGAATCTTTTATAAACTCTTTAGAAAATAGTTATATCTTTTTCTCTTTGATGAAATAGGCATGGAATTCATTATTTTACGTTTAGTATATGTAGATGCCAGATTGTATTTTACAACGTAGCCATTTTACTTGGGATATTAATTAATTAATATTATTGAGTTTCTAACATAGAACTTCGAGAAGAATGACCCTGAAAGCTTCACCAACCTATCGTACTTACTTAGATTATTGAGAAATACTCTTGAAGAAAATGTAAATTTTATTTAGTGATTGTGCAAGTGCTTATAAGTACATCAAAGTAACATTTCAACTTATAAGATAAAAATTAATTATATTTAGATACATCTTAAAACGTAATATTATTTGGTAGATTCGATCGACACTTCCACAAAATAACTAAAAATGTAGCTAAAAATATTTGGCTACGTTTCAAAAAATATAGCTAAAAACCTTTGGCTATGTTACAAAAAATGTAGCTAATAATATTTAGCTATGATATTAAAAATGTAGCTAATAGCATTTAGCTATGAAGATAAAAACATAGCCAAGAACTATTAGCTATGTTTTTTGAAAATGTAGCCTATAGTTTTTAGCTACAGAGAAAATGTCGCCTACTCTTTTCAGCTATGAAGATTTGACGACATTTTGTGCGAAGAAACAGGAATGTAGCAAATAATTATAGGCGATGTTTTTTAGACAATCAGCCACAGTTTTTTTTTATAAACAAAAGGTAAATTTTATTGGGGTGCTTAGACATTATATGAGAGTTTTTCTCATTATACAAGGTGCCTCTTTTGTGATCTTTCAACATTTCTTAATGGCTTAAATGTCGTTTTTGAACATTTAAAGATCCCATCTTCTTATTTCAATTGGCTCCTATACAGGCGTAGTTTTAGAATCGACCACATTCATTAACATCACTTTTGGAGGTTTTGACATTGCTAGAACAACTTAAAATTTATACAGTTATTCACAGATCTTTACCTTATTTTCCTTGATAAAAACACAAAATTGCAGTTATTCACAGATCTTTACCTTATTTTCCTTGATAAAAACACAAAATTACAAAAATTACAAACTGTTTGATGTCTTACTTAAAAGTATGCAGGCAAAAAAATTCCAACTACTTAGTCACAAAAAACAAATCAATAAGACTTCAAATTTTCACTAACAACAGAAGTTCATATTAATATGAATGACCTAAATTCTTTTAATAGCTAAATCCATTAACCGAGTCTTTACAGTTTGGTAACCTATATCTTAGCTTCTAATCTTTATCATTGAAAAATTTAAACCACTTATATCATTAGTTAAGCATAACTACAATGAGACTCTAAATTAAAAATATAAACCAAAAATTGTCATATATCATCTTATTCAACTCCTTAAAATTAGTGTCATAACCCCCTCATAGAGAAGTAATACTTATCAATCAAAATATTTAATAACAACAGAAGTTTATATTAGTACGAGTGACCTAAATTCCTCTAATAACTACATCCATTAACCAGAGTCTTTACAGTTTGGTAACCTATATCTTAGCTTTTAATCTTTATCATTGAAAACTTTAAACCACTTCTACCTTTAGTTAAGCATCACTACAATGAGACTCTAAATTAAAAATCTAAATCAAAAATTGCATACATCATCCTATTCAACTCCTCAAAATTAGTGCCATAACCCCCTCATAGAGAAGTAATACTCGTCAATCAAAATATATGCCCATAAATTAAAATATATAAATAACAAGGAGTTAGCGATCATTGTTTAGGTTGCAAATAATGGATGAGTGAAATTCCCTACTAGATTAGGTTACAAAGACTTAAACTTTTCTTTTATTTTTTGTGATTATCTGAAAGAAATGTTAATGACCACATGTTTGTCATTTGCTAAAATGTTGTATTGATATGATATGTCAAATCGACGTTGTTGAACCTCAATGATAACAAAATATAATTACTACAAATGAGTTTATTATTTTGATAAAAAGAAATATAAAAACAAAATAAAGTCATAAACTCAAGAAGATAGCTTATGAATTTGATAAAGAGAAGTTAAAGCTTACAACCGTCAAACAACGACAACAACAACAACAATAACAACCAATATGAATCTTGTTGATACACAGGGTTTGGGGAGTTCCAATTATACATAACCTTGCTCCTAACTAGTAGAGAGAATATTTCTAAATGATACACATGAAAAGAAAGAAAGCGACAAAGAGAGAGAGAGAGAGAGAGATAGAGATAGAGGGAGACAAAAATTAATAAAAGTTGACAACCTTTAAAATGAAGATCCAACCAAGAACAAAAGAAGATAAGGACTTATCAAGGTCATTCTTTAGTTTGAATTATTAGTTCTAATCCCACTTTGTTATACTCTAAAAGGCTCATCATGTATAAATGTTTAATTTCACTTTATTATATGAGTATTTACATTCATTAAGAGGCATTGAAGCATTGGATTTTAATAGAAAAACCACTTAATCTTTCAAACAAAGTTTGGGGGACATTTTGTGAAGTGTTTAAATCATAATTGGATTAAACAAAATTAGTTTTGAGCATTTAAAGCTTTTAAAATAATGTTTTTATCGTTATTGGTCAACCTATATGGGTTAGTGGTCGTTCAATGTAGGTTGTTGTTAAATTTGATATTGAAGTTCCTCTTCACCTTGAAAGAAAATTGTAAGAAGAGTTTCTCTTTACGAATAAAGATTATACAAAAGTTATTATTCATCTTAAAAGCAGAATTGTACTGGAATTCTAAAAAGAGTTTTGGGAATGAATGTAAACGAAAGTTGTTTGTTGAACGATTATAAGTCAATTTATATCCTCGTTTGTCTATCCTTTTTAAATTATTGTCTAATTGTTGAATTGATTTATATTAAGCAATTTTCTTATCCTTATTTGACTTCATTGTTATTAATTAAATATATTGATTTAAAAAGTTAAAAAATTTTAATATCCAATTCACCCCTCCCTTTTTAGGTACTATTAAACTAACATATATCACTATTTTTAAGGTCAACGATGAGCTATTATTGATATAAATTGAAAATTTAAATATTTTATTATTATTTAAATATTTTACTAATATTATCTTTAAATAATTTGGAGATAACTTCTCTATTAATTAGGGATAAAGTTACGTAATACTAGGTCGTTCCAGATCCCGCGCCTTAACAAAATTTCAACTAAGTGTTATTGTTGTGTCTTTATATAATTTATCCTCTATTTTAATATAAATATTAAGATAAATGATGTGTTGATTCCCTTGGGAGAATGGTAATAGGAATTATAATGAATATAACGAAGAATGAAAATAAATATAACTTTCATTCCTCACCATATTGAGGGTATGAAATATTACCTTAAAATGGGATATAAAAATACTGTTTATCCAATCATAATATTTACCAACCATCTTTTTTCATTCCTTATCCATGCCTTTCTTCTCATAACAACTAACTAAGCATCCAAAAAACGCTTTTTAATAGTATTCTGCACGTTACCTCCCATAATCCTAAGATGGTCATCCGTAATTACCTCATATAACCATAAGAATTTCATATAATGCGAAGAAAGTTACCTGGAAGCACCTCATATAAGACTAAGAAATTTATGTTTGAAGGTGAGGTTTGTATAAATTATTTAAATATTTCGCAAAAATTTGGGGATATAACTTTGGTTTGTCATTTGTGTGCAACATAGCAATGAAATCCATAGGTAGATCATTTAAGCTTGGTAAGTGCAGTTTCTAAGGCCCATAAGAGAAGGAAGAAAATAAATGAAAAAAGGATTCTTAGGTTAGAAGACTGAAATGATCAAGATAACAAGTTCTTATTTAACCACAATTTATTAATACTTATTAGCAACTTTCCATAACGTTTTACGTATGCTGTACAACAGCACCTGCTGTATTGCTGCATCTAAAACTTTTGTCAATAGTATACGACAAGTGAAAAATCAGTTTTGAGTTGGAAGTCCATTCTGCGTCCAAGCAGCATACCCACCGGCAATGTCAGTGACGGCTGTATAACCCTGCAACGAAATACAAATAAAAAGGAAAAAGGATTTTACAGACCTCCTCTACACAAACTCTCTACTGCCAGTAAGTGCTATCAAATAAGATACTATAGGAAATTGGACTCTGGAGCACAGAACAGAACACATTGTGCAGATGCTTAGTTTGCACTTCTCACCAGCAAATCTGAAGAAGACTGTACACCAAAGGTTACCTCGGCTCTGGTTAGACTAATAAAATTAGGTAATTGCTATCAATTCTCATGCTGAGCCTTAAAGCAAATATTGAAGTTTGATATGACACCAAACTAAAGAACTTTGTCCATCAAATGTCAAATGAACCAAGTTCAAGTGCTTACACAAGCCAGGAGATCTGCAGCAGCCATCAGTGACCTTTTCCCGCTCTGACAACCCTGCAAAACAATGAAGCCATCAGGTCGGGAGCAATTGACATCATCTTCCACGCACAGGTGAGACGAAGAGGATTCCAATTCCAGAAACTCACAACAATAATCTCGTCATACTTCCCAAAATGTGAAGATACTTCTTCCAGAAACTTGGAGTTCTTATTCATTCCTACATTTTGGACAGAAAAGTAAACAAGAGAAAGAGGACAATAGGAAATCAAAATTAAAATAAAATCCTTGTTCAGGACCACTCATAGTTGGGACCCCAGATACTGGCACTGGACCCTGCCTTGGTTTCTACCCACTAAATAATTCATGCGTTGATTTTTCTATGACCTACTAAAAGTAGAATCCAGCTTCTATACTTTATCCCTGTTCGTGTTAACTATCAGAAAATGCTACCGCTCCTATAGCCAACACGAGTTCAATTCAGGTCAAGTAAAACCTCTTCCCAAAATGGCAGTCACTGAAGGTGTTAACCCGAAAAAAGTTGGATAACCTCTCTTTGTTTTTAATGGTCGCAGACAGATTAAGAGTAAGTTAAGGATGCTTGGCGGTTTGTTTGTTTTGTTGGTGATTTGAAGCTAGGAATTCTAACCTGATCCGACTCTGTACATATAAGGGACGTTAATGGCTCCCTCCGCATGCCCGGCACTGAACTCTTCTGGAGTCCTGCAAAGTTGTCAAATACAAAAGTGAACAGAAGAAAAAAATTTTAAAAAGAAAAGAAAAGAGTATTATTGTGCTTCAGTGATCATCTCGTCACAGAATTTGTTTGAAAAGAAGTGAACTTGCTTTTAAAGACATTACATGGCCATTTGCAGAGCTGAGCAACACATAGAGATAAAGGTAACTAGAGATGGTTTGCTTCCTTTTCATCAGAATCAGAATCCTACCTGACATCCAGGTAGCGGTGACCAGCTTGAAGAAGCTCGTGGGCCACTCGTACTGGTACTGAAGTTGGAACTCCAGTAGCTTCCAAGTTGGCTCTCTGAGCAGCCTTCGGGCTTCAATTCACATTAACATTCGATCAATAAATAGAGATAAAACTTCAAGCAGATATAGAAATTGTTTGGTTTCCATCTTCTCAGTTACATAAGAGTTTATACGTACCGAAGACTTGAACTTTTCCGATTGATTCCAATACCTATACATCTCCGCGAGAACCCAACTGGTAACACCAATAACCCTCTGCAAGCAACAAAACAACAACAGCGATCGATACAATGAAATACAAGACAAAATAAACGCACCGAAGCAAAAGCCACACAGACCTCTTGGTGGGTTCTGGCGGGCCAAAACTCGGAGAAACCGGGCAGCTGAACCTACTAGAGAAAACAACCGAACCTGCTTCCATTACACTTCTCCGTATAGATCTTTTTTTCCCTGGAATTCTCTGGTTGCTGTTTATATATTGTGCTGAACTGCCGAAGAGCCTGAGATTCTTGTTTGAGTTCGATGGTCGTAATAAAAGTTTGGGTGGCTTGAGATTAATAGGAAGCAAAATGACTGACACGTCATGCTTGGTTGTTTTGGAGTCATCTGTTAGCCTACACAAAAAAGTCCAAAAACATGAACGAATGGGCATAAATATGAATATTCATGGATAAGCTCGAAAATGGAAATGGTCGCAGTAGCTAAGGTATCCTAAAACGACCTCATCTTCACACGTCCCAATGTTCTGGCCAACTCGTCTCAAACATAATAAAATCGAATTTTGGTCAAAAAAAGTTCAATAAATCTTCTCTAGAAAATAGGAATTGCGTTTTAAACATTGATAAGAACAGATACTACACTTGATCCTCACCTTAGCCAAAAAGCGGAGAAAGGTATGGCTACCGAAACCCCGATCTTTACATCCATCTTATTTCTACTGCCTTTTTCATTTCCCGTATGGGCCACACAAGTGCTTGCTAATCCTTTCCTACCGGTGGTTGGGCTTAAACAAAAATGTAAAACCTTTTAGTTATATTTGGGTCAGGTTGGGCTTTGAATTTAATGGATCTCTCCTTATAATAAAGTCAAAAACTCAGTTCAGTCACTATTATTTTCAGCGGTCAACTTTATCAGAGTGGTTGTTGGTAAGTAATGGCCAGCTTCGCCGTCGGCGTCTCCCCTTCCCCGCCGTTCATATCTCGACGCTTGTTTTATCTCCCTGCTCCGCCTCCTCTCTCGGTTTTCACGCTACGTCAATCCAAGGTTGCGTCTTTAAACGCGTTAACTGTTAATTTTTCTTCTTGTTGCGTGATTTGATTTGTTAGTTCTTTTTCTTCCAGAGTTGGAATTGGAGAGTAAAATGCGAGCCTTCGGAGGAGGAGCCGGTTCCAGATGCCGAAACACCACCTTCGCGTGCCTTATCTTCGTCCTCTTCATTATCTCCAAGCATTTCGGCCTACAATTGGTGTGCAGCGCTCGGGGGCGTAGGGTTTCTGGAAACTGCGTACCTGACTTACCTGAAACTCACCAATTCTGAAGCTTTTTGCCCCACTGGTGGCGGCGGCAGTTGCGGCGATATACTTAACAGCGAGTACGCCGTCGTCTTTGGTGGGTATCTAACTTAATCATAAGCTACATCTTTACTTTGTTGGCTAATACGGTTGGCCGTAAGAAAGCTGTCCATGTGGTAAAACTTGCAAAAGGTAGTACGTTTTATTCTTTAAACTATTTGCTCTTTTCAGAGTATGTCCCTACAAATGCCTTGAGTGTAACTTAAATAAGTACTTGTGATCCTCCTAATATCTTGGATTAATTTATTTTTCATATAAACAAAAAGATTGGATTGTATCCAGAAGGTTGTTTTTCTTCGCCTGTATCTTCATGTTGCTGTTATACTTGCAAAAAGTTGCGTATCTGCATTGATTTGACCAGAAAAATAAACATGAATTGCATTGCAGGTAATGTGTTTCAAAGAGGATTTCAATGATTGTCATTTTCCATTTGTCAGGTGTTCCGCTTCCAATTATTGGAATGGTTGCTTATGGTTTAGTTACAACTCTTAGTCTACAATTGTCTAGAAGGAGCATACCTTTGGGCATTAGTGAATCAAATGGCCGTTCTTTTCTACTTACCAGCACTGCCTCCATGGCTGCTGCTAGTGGATATTTCTTGTACATTCTAAACACAAGATTTTCGGGGATATCATGTTCATACTGCCTATTTTCGGTGTTGTTGTCATTCAGCTTATTCTTCATGACTCTAAAGGTGTCCTCTTTTACCAGCTTTCTCGTCATTTATGTATATGTTAGTTATTAGATATTGCATTGATTTAGGTTCAGGACGAGATCTTGAGCATTTCAATATCCCTTCATTCTTGCAATATTTCAGGAGTTTAGGTTGCAAGAGTTACAAAGATTACTGGGTATCCAGCTTTCAATAGCAATCTTGGTGATTGTTTCCCTGAATACCTCATACGGTGGTTTTCAATCTCCCACCTCAAGGTGATTAAATCTCTCTTCTCTTAAACTTGTTTATTTGTTTTATTCTTGAGCACCTACTTTTTAGATTGTCCGCAATTTATGCTTAGTTATTTGCTTAATTTCTACAAGATTTGAGCAAATAAGATCTATTGAAATAATCATTTTTGTTATTTCAAAATACCTTTTTTCATTACCTGATATGATGGTTCTGTAGTATACTTTGGAGGACCTACCCTCTTCATTTTATGTGAGGTAATCATTGTCCTGAAGTCTTCTATCCTTCATTGTTTATTAGCACTGCAGCTGATCTCAACCTGGAATTTTTTACCTCTGAGATAACAACGTCATCGAGTCCTTTTTCACTTGCGCTTGCAAAGCATCTGCACTCAATAGGAGCTAAAATGTACGGGGCATTCTGGTGTTCACATTGTGTAGAACAAAAGCAGGTACATTTTCTTGGTGCAGACTTTACCTTATTACCAAGTCTGTTAGCTGCAGTTGACACTAGTTGGCAATTTCTTGGCCTTGTTTGACTGAGTGATCCCAATGGAAGTTTGACGTCTATGAATTTCAGTGTGAATAAGGTAGCATTACTAAGGTAAAGGGTTCACTCCATCGGTCTGTGCAATTACTCATATTCTAATGGGCCCTTAAAATGTGCTGTTTCCTCTAAGGGTTGCATGTGCCCTCAACTGCTATTTACATCACACTGAGCATCAAAAACATAGGTATAAAATTGCGATCATGCCTGGAGAAAATCCATGAACTCAACGTATGCTATATGTACTATGTTGAATTATCATAAAATGTTAGCCAGCAAACGGACCATATTTGATCACTTTCGTTTGATCTGGCAAGAGTTTTAGATCATCTTCTGTCATTCTGCAGATGTTTGGGAAAGAAGCATCAGAAATTTTGGACTATGTAGAATGCTTTCCTAATGGCTTTAGACAAGGTATCAAAATGGTTAAGGCATGTGCGGATGCTAAGCCTGAAGGATTTCCCACATGGGTAATTAATGGTGAGGTGAGCAAGTTAATATTTCACTGAGTATTTTCGCTAAAAATTGGAGCTGCCAGGGGCTTTCAACTGTATTGGGATTTTTAAGAGCCATCTGTTTTCGCAGTCACTAAAGAGTCTTTTAAGTTGCTTTTCTATGGGATGCCAATGTTTCTTCACCTCACTTAAGCAAATCTTAAAAATGTTATATTCATCTCATTGTCTTCTGATTTAGTGTGTAATTCTGCAGGTTTTGAGTGGAGAGCAAGAACTATCGGAGCTTGCTCGAGTATCTGGTTTCAATTTTGATGATGTAAGCCAAGCTGGTTAAGTTCCCGACCACTCTGGCAGCTTGGATCACATGTACAGGTCTTTTACAGACATTGAAAAACTTGATGACTAGATTATATTCCTTGAATTTAAATAATCGAAGGTACAAAAGGCGGCTGTAGACTGTAGTGCTGAACAACATTAAATAACTTGAGATTTATAGAAAGAAATTTAAAATTGGTATATTCATCTAATCATTATAATATGAATTTAGTTATATGATCATTATTATAATAGTTTTGCGGCTATTATAATTTATATTAACTAAATGAAATTTGGTATGTTAACTATATGAAGTTGCAGTTCACGATTATAAATATTGGCTGATCATGTAGAAAAATAACTATTTAACTGTTGGTCACTTCAGAATAACTTTCTTCTAAGAGACATTTCACAGCCGAAGTGCCACCGTATTGACAAATCATTAAAAGTTGTACCATACGAGAATTTGTTTTGATTTTAATATTAGTATAGTATAATATATATGTCAGTTATATTTGATATAATTTTGAATCATTTTAAAAAAATAATTTCTAATTTTTATATAATTAAAATTTATTTCTTATAATAATTAAAATTAAAAAATTAATTTAATTAGCTAACTTTATTTATTAAAATTAAAACTTGAAAGATTTTTTTAGACAACATAAATTTTAAAAATAAAAATATATTTTTTATTTAACTCTTAAAAAATTCTTAATTTGCAAATTTGATTCAATATTTTTGATATTTTAATAACGATTATCCAATACGGTACAAATGTTATGAAATTCAAATATACTAAAAAACATTGAGCCAAATCTATAAATTAAGAAAAATTAAAGAGTTAAATTGAAAAATATATTTTATATTTAAATATTTTTAAAATATTTATTATGTCTAAAAATAAGTTATTTTCCTTTTAATTTTATTAGATAGAGTTATTGAATCAAAATTAGAAATATTTTTCAATTTCAATCATAATAGAAAGACTAAATTTTAAGTATATAAAATTTCTCGACTAATATGTAATTTTTAAAAATTATCAAAAAGGTTTTAGTATTGAATGATATTAATATTGTACTATATTAGTACTAAAATCGATACAAGATTCACTAAGAATGGTATCAGTGCCACCATATGGAGGAATCACTATAACTCATAAAGAAGGATTCTGGGGAATGATAAAATTATGAGTAGAAATCACAATATTGGTAAGTTACACTCAACAAAGTCAAGTGGGAATATTGGAAAATTTTAACATGAAAAGGAAGGGTAAAAAACATGGGACTCTCGCATGGTTTAGTAACTTCAAATAAATTCTTATTTTTTAAAAGTCCGTATAAACTCTTTGTGATTTTTAACTTTTAAAAAAACTTATCTTCTATGACTTATGTTAAAAAGTTAGTGATGATACACACATTGATTCGTTAAAATATTGCTGATATGATGACCCAATTAAACTCTTAAACTCGCCTCAAATTAATTAAACTAAACTCAAATCGACAATTTATTATAGTTATCTTAAGTTATTATCTTGAGTTACATTCAATTAATTTAGGTAAAATTTATAGAATATGTTAGATCATTATATTAACAATATCTTTTTGAAAGATTAAATTTATTGAAAGAAAATGGAATATGAATATATGAGATCAATAATGTTTACTACATTCAAGAGAAGCTAAAAAACAACAGCGTTAGAAAGTCTATAGAACAACCAAAACGACACAGTGAAGATGCTAAGGCAAGCTAAACTTAAACAACAACATAGAAGGGCAGCAAAAGACAAAGCTTTAACATTGGTGAGTTTCGTTTTGAGGGTGAAAAATTTAACGCATTGAAATGGGGTTCCAGAAGCTTCTGAATTAGGGTTGAGCGATCGAGTGTCTTTGTCTTCTCCTTGTTGGTGATTCCAACCAAGGCAAGGATTTTTGTCTTAAAACATTCTTCTTCTTCTTTGCTTGATCATTAGTCTTTCTATTTTGGGTAGAAACATCGAGAGATTTCTTCTACTCCTTGCTACATATATGATGTTCATATTATGTATAATTTGCTGTTATTTTATAATGAATTATAATAAAATGATCTTTTTAGAAAATTTTGAATGATAAAGAATCTTTTGAGAAGTTTAAAAATTGTGATTTAAAAAAAAGATACTTAAACTAAAAGTAGCCTGCATTTTTTCCCTGATAAAGAATTTAAAAGGAAATATTATCATTTTTATAATATAAAACTCATAGTTACTATTTTATAGTGTGTTTAGGATAAACTTATGATGGTATATAATTTCAAATAAATTATGTATTTCAAATAATTTTTTAATAAGTTAACTCTCGGCATAATACGGTGGTTATCGAAACCCTTTAATATAATACAATCTCACTTCCTAACATTAGAAAGCCTTTGAAGTTATAGACATTTGAACATGAGGTTGGAGGAAGACCCACGAACTAGTTAGACCACCTCTAAAAAAAAGATATGATCTTTATAAAAATTTTAACATAGTTGTCTCATTTAAATATATAATATTATTTAATTTTATAAATTTTTAAAATAAAATTAAGTATTAAAACTTCAATTTGTTATAAATATATAAATTGGAAGTCAATTCCATAAATCCCTACCATTTTCTTTATTGACATGAAATGCTATTTAAGTTGAACCAATTTGAATCATTTGATAAATGTAATTTCAAAATAGACAAGTTATTTTTATTAAAGAACTAGAAAAGATAAGATAATATAAATTTTTTTCTTACCATTTACCTATTTAATCGAGTTAGGAATAGCAATAGGTAGGGTAAAAGATTGATTTTGATCAACTTGATGCTTATTGCCAACAGTTCAAAACTCCGTCAAACTCAAGTCATGTAGTTCAAGCATCAAAACAATGTTATTTAAATTTTTAAATTTTTAAACTTATATACCAAGACAATATTATTTTAATTAATAAGGTAGAGTCTTCTAGACCTCCCAAGTTTGGACTCAATCTAAAGCTTAGTTAACCCAAATTTAATCGATTAACTTTAAGTTAAGCTGGATCATTATTGTCAACCATTATTTAAGTTCCTCTTTCTCACCTTTTAGAGAAAACAAACTTTTCATAGGCACTCAATCTTTCCTTTTGCAAAGAATAAAATAGAGAAAGAGGGCGTTATATGTGTCCAACCATATTTTTGAGACTTTCGACCCTTGTTGACACTTTTATAATTCGTGAGGATAACGAATAATTGAAGACAAGATAGATGATGTGTGAATCAAGCCTTTTTTTAGACAAACACGTTCGTTTAAAGTGCCACACGCCCGTGTTATCTACCTATATGGCTGTTTGTATCAACTGTGTAAGTCTTTGGAATCGTGTGAAGAAGGACGTGAAGGGTGAAGAAATACACATTTGTGTACACGCATATTCATGAGTTACACTGTCATATACACAATCATGACTTACACAGTTGTGTGTAACAAACCATTAGCTCTTTGTAACCGTGTACATCTGCGAGTGAGGCGGTGTTAAAAAAATATGGTCACTTACACAACTATGTATGGAGTAGAAAATCCATTTCGTGATACAAAAGAGAAGATATGTCGGTTGTGCATGGGTGAGCTTTCAAAACACCAAAAAAGGAGGAAAAACACAAAGAGAGCAAGCAATATAGTATTCTCATCACTTTTTGATTGTTTTTAGGATTGATTAGAAAGTTTCTTGATTCATATATCAACATTGGTTTCAATTCTAAAACTTGTGAGACAACTTGTATTTGTGGGTGAGATATTAAACTTTATAAATCCTTATTTAAGTTTAGTGGAATTACTTGTCGATTTAGTCTATAGTTTTTTCTCTACATTGGAAGGTTTTTCACGTAAATCTCGGTATTTGCTTCTTTATTAATTATCTTATTCCCATTCTCATTATGATTTACTTGTTAAACTTGAATAGTGTTTTGTTATTGCTCCTTAGTTGATTTTAAAGTCTTGTATTTTTTCTCCCAACAAGTGGTATTAGAGCCATTGTGATGGAAGGTGGAAACAACTCTATGGTCAAGTTGACGTCAACAACATACTATGTTTGGAGGCCCATGATATAGAACCTTCTATATTGCGAGGATCTCTTCGAACCTATTGATGTAGACAGAAGTGTGAAGGATGATGATCCTTCAAAATATAAGAAAATGTTAGATAGAGAATAGGAGAAGATGAAGCAAAAAACTCTGGGCATGATTCGATAATGGATTAATATCAATATATTCAATTATGTGTTATAAAAAATAAATCCTTTTGAGTTGTGGAAAAAGCTAGAAGGACTTTATGAAAGGAAGACTATCTATAACAAGGGCTCTTTGATTAAAAGGCTTGTAAGCTTGAAGCTGAAAATTGAAAAATCTGTGTTAGAGCATCTGATTGACTTCTAAGATATAATCAATAAGCCTATAATAATGAAGATCATTCTTGATGATGAGCTTTAAGCTTTGTTCCTATTGAGTTCACTATCGGGTAATTGGGAGATGTTATAATAACGATAAGCAATTCAGCTTTTGAAGGTATGCTTTCTTTGGTTGTAACCAAAGAGAGTATGTTTGATGAAGAAATAAGAAGAAAAGAGATGGGAGTTGATAATGTGTAGGCTTTCGTGGCAGAAAGTAAGGATTTCAAAGCCTAATGGCAATTCGAATAATCGATCAAAGTCTGGAGGTGACAAAGATATGGAGACGTACCACTACTGCAAAAAGTCAGGACATATTAAAAGATTCTGCTATAAGTGGAAGAGGGATTACAAAAAGCATGACCATCAGAATGATGGAGATGATAAAAGTATAGTCCCAACTGCTTCAAGCACGGATGATGAAGTGTCCCTAGTTTGTGTGATAAGTGAATGTCTTCATATTAGTAATTCAAGTTTTGAGTGACTGATTGACACGGTAGCTTCATATCATTATGTTCCAAAAGTGGTGTACTTCTCAAACTATAAGAGTAAAGACTTTAAGAGCATAAAGAGGGGTAATCAAAGTTTTGTCAAGATTATTGATATGGGTGAAATCTGAGTTCAGACAAACATTAGATGCTTATTGATTTTGAAAGATTTACGACACACAATTTAAAGTTAAATATGTTATTAGCTATTGTGTTAAATCAAGAAGGATTCTAAAACACTTTTAGGGATAAGAAGTGGAAACTGCTCAAGGTAGCAATGATTTTTGCTTGAGGACAATTATGTTGCATATTATACAAGACACACTTAAAGGTGTGTGGTGGAAGAGAAGTATACATGGTTGAAGAGGAAACTTTTCCAAATTTGTGACATCGATGATTGTGGCATATGAGTGAGAAAGGATTAAAGTTATTGGCTGAAAAATCCCTTATCCTAGTTAAGAATACGTTGCTACTTAACCCTTGTGATCAGTGTTTAGCTGAAAAGCAATATAAAGTCTCTTTTAAAAGAAGATTTAAAAAGAAGACAAAGAGATTTGAGCCAGTGCATTCAGATGTCTATGATCCAATTAAGGAGGGTTCACTAGAAAATAACAAACACTTTGTTACATTTATTGACGATACTTCTAGAAAGACTTAGGTGCTCTTGTTGAAAACAAAGAGTTAAGTATTTGAAACTTTTCAGAAGTTTCATGTCATGGTAGAAAGGGATGTTGAAGTGCTTGCGAATAGATAGTAGAGGAGAGTATACTTCTAAGGTGTTTGAAGAATACTATACATCGCATGAAATTAGAAATGAAAAGATTGAACTTGGTACTCCACAACATAATGGTGTTGCTAAAAGGATGAATAGAATAACTGTGCAAAAAGTTCATTGCACGTTTAAAATGTCCAAGTTGTTAAAGATATTTTAGGTTTAAGTAGTCTGAATTGCAGTCTATTTGATTAATTGAGCTCCCTCAATTCTGTTAAATTTTGAGATTCTCGAGAAAGCATGGATAGGCAGAGATCTTACATATCATCATTTGAGAGTTTTTAGCTGCAAGGTATATAGACACGTACTCAAGGATTAGAGACAAAAGCTTGACTCAAAAGCAATACCTTGCAACCTTATTGGCTACAACAATGAACAGTTTGGCTTCATACTCTAAAACCCAAAGAAGCAAAAAGTTTTCGAGAGCAAGGATGTGATATTCTAGGAGTATGAGAGAGGTTTAAGTCTTTTGAGTGAAGATAAAGTTACACACAATAGCTCATCCTATAGTATGTTAATTCTTTTCCGGTCTCTACCACTATAGAGTAATATGTAGGTGAGAGATGAAATGTGTGATCAATCACACATTTCAATGGTAGTTAGGTATAACCTAATAACGATGAGCTGCATAAATCACATCTAAACAATTCTGAAGATGAAGTTGTTGAGGATAATGAGCAGGGGGAGCAACCAGATCCAATAACTAATGAAATATAGCTTTGAAGATTGACGAGGGAGAAAAGGCTTTCTACCAATATTCAAGTTTAAAATATCTGTTGGTTATTACTAAAGGTGAGTCTAATAATGTGCAAGAGGTAGCATTATGTAGAAACAAAGATCTCTAGCTTGCAGTTATGAAGGAAGAGATGAAATCTTTGAAGACGAATGATACATATGAGCTTGTAAAGCTTCCAAAAGGCAAAAAGGAACTGAAGAATAAATTAGTGTTTAAGATAAAGAAAGATGGTGACAAGTTGGTCATGTATAAGCCAAGGCTAGTAGTGAAAGGTTTTAGTTAAAAGAAGGGCATTGATTTTGATGAAATCTTTTCATTAGTAGTTAAGATGACCTCAATTCGAATAATATTGGGTTTGATTGTATACTTAGATCTTAAAATTAAGTTGTTGGATGTTAAAATTGCTTTCTTGCTTGGAGATTTGGAAGAGGAGATATACATGGAGCAACTAGAAAATTTTAAAGCTAAAGGCAAGGAGAATCTGGTCTGTAAGTTAAAGAAAAGTCTATATGGGATAAAACAAGCTCCAAGGAAGTGGTATCAAAAGTTTGATTCCTTTATGATAGATCATAGTTACAAGCGAACTTATAGTGATGCTTTTGTGTATTTCAAGAAGTTCATAGATGAGAACTTCATCATTCTTCTTCTATATATTGATGATATGTTGATTATGGTTCGAGATGTTAGAAGAATCTAAGAGTCAAAGGAAAATCTATTTATATCTTCTGATATGAAATATTTGAGACTTGCAAAGTAGATTTTAGGCATGGAGATAACTCGTGATAGGAAGAGTAGGCCACTGTGATTGTCATAGGAAAATTATATTGAATAGGCGTTAGAAAGGTTCAATACAAAGCATGTTAAGCCAATTAGCAAACCACTGGTACCTTACTTTAAGTTGAGTAAACATGCATGTAGCTTAATAGAAAAGGAGAAAGATGGTATGTCATTTATTCCATACTCATCAATAGTAGGGTCTATGGTGTATGTAATATTGTGTACAAGGTCAAATATTGCGTAAGCTATTAAGTTAGTGAGCAGATTCTTGTCTAATCTAAGAAAAGTTTACTAGGAAGCAGTGAAATGAATTTTGAGATACTTGAAAGGTACATTAAACTAGAATTTATGTTTTAGTAATAGTGAGAGAGTTCTAGAGCTTATATAGATGCAAATATAGGTGGAGATCTTGATGGAAGAAAATATACTCTACGTTTTCTGTTCAAGTTTGTAAGGGGAGCCATTTCATGACAATCCAAGCTATAAAAAGATATAGCTTTATCTATAGCTTAAGCAAAGTATATAGCTACAATGGAAGCTAGTAAGGAGACATTTTGGCTTAAAAGGTTCCTTCAAGAGTTGGATGTGAAGCAAGAAGACTATATAGTATCTTGTGATAGTCAAAATGTTATAAACTTGAGCAAAAATACTATGTATCATTCTCACATAAAGCATATAGATGTTGGATATCATTGGTTGAGGTCTGTGATTAAAGATCAATAATTGATATTGAAGAAGGTTCATATGAATATAAATGGTGCTAATATGTTAACTAAAGCAGTTCCAAGAAATAATAATGAGCTTTGCAGCAAGTTTGCGGGGATGTATCTCAAGTAATCATTGAAGCTTAATGTGTCTTCCCCATATTTAGGTTGAAGGGGGAGATTGTGGTATGTGTCTATCCTATTTTTGAGACTTTCGGTCCTTGTTGACACTTTTATGGTTTATGGGGACAATGAACAAGTGAAGATAAGATGGATGATAAGTAAATCAACCCTTTTCTGGTTAGAAACATCGTGTAGAGTGTGGCATACCTGTGTTCTCTACTTACATGGTCATATGTATCAACCATATAAGTCTCTAGATCCATGTGAAGACGGATGTGAAGGGCGAAGAAATGGACGGTCATGGACATGCACGTGTTCATGACTTATATGACTGTGTGTGACGACCATGTAGCTCTCTGTGACCATGTACATCTTCAAATGAGGCAGTGCTGAAGGGACACTTTCACTTACATGACCGTATATGTGATCTTGTATGGTACAAGAAAACCTATTTCATGATATAAAAGAGAAGATATGGAGGTTTTGTATGGGTGAACGACCAAAATACAAAAAAGTGAGGAAAAATACAAAGAAAGCAAGTAGTATAGTATTCTCATCCTTTTTATTTTGAATGTTTTTGAGATTGAATTAAGATTTTGTTGATTCACATATCAACTTTAGTTTCAATCCTGAAATTATGTAAGACAACTTGTAGTTATGAGGTGAGATATTAAACTTTGTAAATCCTTGTTACAATTTAGTGGATTTGCTTGTTGCTTTGACCTATAGTTTTTTCCTTACATTGAAGGGTTTTTTTCATATAAATCTCGATGTTTGCTTCTTTATTGAGTTTCTTACTCTTATTCTAATTTGCCGGTTAAACTTTAAGAGTGTTTTATTGTTGCTCTTTGGTTGGTTTTGGAGAGTTGTATTTTTTGTCTCCCAACAAAGGGGACAATTCATGTTGTTTAATTTAATAACTAAACTATTATCAAAAGCTTTCTAATAAAATATGCATATCTAGAGCCAAATAAAGTTATTGAACCTCTTTTTTGTCAAATTTTCATATAATAAATGTGCTCTATAACCTCATCCTTTGACTATATATAATATCATTCCTTATTAATTTCTTCGACAACTCAAAATTTGATCATCACTATACTTACCTGATTCAAAATCCCGAAGCTTATTTTCTAAAATAGAAAACCCACTATATGTTGTCATTGATATAAGAAATTCCCTAAATAAAAGGGATGATTATTGATGTTAATTTGTGATCAACTGGCTTACCATCTTACTTTATTAAAAGATAAATAAAAACTCAAATAAAAAATAAAGGGCATAACTAAAAATGAGTTTGAAAGTTAGTTTGTAAATGAAAAGCACTATGCAATATATTCTACCCACTTAAGCAGTTGTCTTGATCTTAAACGAGTTTCCAAATTTAGAGGGTTAAAAATAAAAATGGATATAGGAAACCAAAAAAATATATCATCGAGTGTTAAAAAGAAGATTTTTTTTAAAATGAAGATAAGTGAATGAATGTCTAGAAGAATATCATTTTATTTAGGGTTCAAAATAAAATACCTATAGTGATGTTTATGATTTAAAATTAAAATTAAAATATGTAGCTAAATATCTAGAAATTTATATTTTTATCCAACAATTAATCAAGGTCAAAAGTAAATGCCTATAGTAGTGTTTAGAATTTCAAAATTAATATGATAAATGAAAAATGCAAATCCTAACAAGATGTCAACGGTTTGGAATGAAAAAGAAATGTTTAGCAAGATGTCTTGAGATGTAGAAAGTAGAGTAAAATATATCAACCTCTCTTGTAGTTTCAAAAATTTTATCAAAACTTTTTGTATTTAAAAAATTTTGTAAGCAATTCTTGTATTTTGTGAAAAGTATAAAATAAATCTTTTTGTTATCTTATTTTGTTAATTTTAATAGACAATTTTTTTTTACACATTTAGGTGATTGGGATATTAAACCATAAAAGGGGTATATGTCAAAGAGAATAATTGATTGATTTTGTTGATTTATCATATTTACATATTTAATATAATATTAATAATATATTTACAAATTTAATATAATAATAAATTCAATCTTTCATTAACTTTTTATTTATTATGTAATAATACTAAAAAAGAAAATGACTAGTTTCCTATTTTTATTTATAATTCATAATTTTTAAAAATAATAATTTATTAATTTTATTAATAGTAAATGAAATTAAAATAATTATATTATTTTTTGACTTACCATATTTTATCTCATTATTTATATGAAAAGTATTAATTTTTTCATTTTTAGAAATTAAAGATAATATTAATACCAAAAGAATGTACAAAGTCTTACAAAGATTTTTTTACATTGAGGTAACCTCAATAAGCAAGCTATCAAGAAGAAATCAAGTAAAAGTAAAGGAAGAAAGATTGCTTCACCTGAAGCTAAGGTGATACAATTTAGATGCTAAGATTGGAGCATGAATTAAGTATTTTAGGCTTTAAAATTCAGACATTTTGTTTACAACACAGGTTTGAGGAAAGTTTCATATCTTGACATTTGGTTATGACCGATTCTCTTATATAATGAGGTGCTTTTGGATAAATGCTTGGATGTTTTGTTGTTGGATCTTAAATAGTCTTGCATTCCTCTCTCTCTAATTAAGTAAAGAGTACATCCAAAAATCAATTTAAAGAAGGCATAGTCCTTTAAAGAGAGATAATGTAGAGAAATGGCCCATTAACTAATTCCAACTAACATAAGTGAATGCAATTTTATTACATAATATTATAGACCCTTTGAGAATGAGCATTTTAAATTTGTTAATATATTATTATAGAGTGCTTAGATCTGAATAACTTGAAACATTCCAACTTTCTAATCTAAGTGTACTTTTTTCATTAATGTTATGAATTTCAATCGTTTCAGTCAATTGTATTGATTAAAAAGTGATTCTAAATAATGTAATACCATATTAATTTTAAATAACAATCAATATAATAAATAACGGTAAGTTACCTGGTAAAGCTTAATTCGTTATAGATGGATTAGACCACTAAAGGCCATATATATTATGCTTTATGTTAGACAAGCATTTGCTTATAGCATGTTCACAATTTGAAGATTCATTTAGTTTCCTTTATTGAAGAAGTATAATACAACTTATCGTTTAGTATATTAAGTTGTAAAGTTGAGACCTACCTGATCCAAATTTGAGTTCTCTCTACTGGCTCAGGGAAAAAATTGAACATACATAATTCACCTCTTCTCTTGTGCCATCATAAGACCAATAAACCCTTATAGGATAAAGCCTAATAAAATATCTAAGAAGCCAAGTATTCTTCATCATTGCAAAAGTTAGAGGCAAGTGTCACATTCTTATGCCCCTATAACTAACTATAGAACCAATAACTATTTCCAAGAATAAGGCCATTCTTTTAATATACAGTCACTAAATATTACTATTTTTCTCTCTAGTCTTCATTAAGTTGTTTGCTACATACAAACGTTGGAAAACAATCTAAAACTTGGTTTTGCATGCCTATTGAGAGGAAACCTTAAAGAACAACTTGGATTGCACTACCAACCCATCAAGTGAGGCCCAACTTTAGTTATTTAGACCTAGACCTAAGCCTGAAAATTTTAATCACCATATTATTTGGCATTTGTCATTGGGTTGTGATTAGCTTGTCTTAAAAAGTATATGGTTAACAATCATAAACTCACATTTGTTACTCTAACGAGATATGAAGTATATATACCTAGCTCCTTCATAGTCATA
>JAOTAY010000191.1:10042004-10054409 GCA_025629805.1 Erythroxylum baracoense
AGAATGCAATTTGGTCGTTCCTAATTTTCTTAAAAGACGTGTTTGACAAAATGGAGAAGGCCCCCGTTGTCAGCTGGGAAGCAATAATGAATTTCAAAATATTTTTCAAAAGTTGTATAGAAAAAATCCAAACAAGAATTGAATGTTATGTTTCATCAATTGAATTTGACGTCAATTAAATATTAACATCTAAATTAAATTAATAAAATAGTCAATTTCAATATTTTTCAATATTTTATTTAAACTTTAATTTATCAGAACCCTAACTCTCGAGAAAGATTCATTAATTTTATACAATTTAACATTTTCATTATTAGTTTACGAGTCCCTATTATTTGAGTAGTCTTAGCTAGAATCCTTATTATTCGCAGACCCATTTTCATTTTCGCCTATAAATTCCTTCCTCTCTTCACTACCAAAAGGGTTTTGCATTGACCTTTAGTTATAAGCAATGTTTCACTTTCACCACTGATAATAGACTATTTGCCAATCATCTCAGAACTCTTGACCTATGAACATTCCATAATCGAGTTAGGTTGTACGATGTTTAAAGGTACACTAGAACTTGAGGTGAGAATATTGATGGAGTTGTATAAATTATGGGAACAGAACAGAAAAAGTTCTAACAAAGTGGTTGTAACGATGTGATGTTGAAGATTATTGTTTGCAAAATTTGCCGGATATGGGATAGATATTTGTGAAAATAAAAATGGGTCTGCAAATTTTTTTAAAATAGATTCTATTTTATGGTTTTGTCAGCTGATAAGTTTTGGTAGGAAGATTTACAAATAAATAATAAAAAAGTAAATAAAATTCTAACAGAGTCATTTCTATCAAATTTAAGTTTAAATTAAATATTTTTAATGTTAAAATTATTTTAAAACTAAGTTAAATTTAATATGGACGTTAAAATTTAAATTGATCATTTTACGAAGATAAATTCTAGAACAAAGATTAAAATATGACACTTTCTAAAAAATCATGTTTAATATTGCATTTCGAATTTTAGCTTTTTCATATTGAATTTTGCATATTTGTTATAGATTAGCTGCTACTTGTTCGCATGCTTAAAAGATTTTAGCATTAATGTTTAGAATCTCTCGTTTCTTCCATGAAATTTACTAGTGTAGAATATACATGTCCCTCTATGGACAGCAGAGAGGCAAGATTGATTACACACAAAGAACGAACAAGTTCGAATTGATCTCACACAACACACGCGTTATTTTGGATGTCTTGACACCTTGAACAAAAGCTACAAATGTTAATAGTTTATCTTTGTTAAAGTGGAGGGAGAGAAGAAAGAAGACTACAAATTTTAGTTATTGCAACCTAACCCTCTTCTCCAGACTCCTAGGTGATTGGTTTTGTGGTGCATTCAGCTCTTGGCCCTTTCTTTTGCAGCTGTTCACAAAGTCTGAAAAAGATGGAATTGATGGCAGCTTCGTGCTCTGAGAAGCACTTTTTGACGGTGAAGTTCTGATAGACCTTCCTGATGAAATGCTGCATGAGATGTCAGTGTTTGAGGTTTTAGGTAGCCTCTGCTCCAGGGATGTCTCAGCAGGTTCCTCTCTGGACACAACATTCCCGGTAGGGGAAGGGGTGTCAATGGCAAGCCGGGCTCTTAGATCGGTGGAATTTGTCGTCGATAGCCACCTCACTGTACTTGCCAATTGAGAAATGTAAAATGTTTTGCCGCTCTTCCCATACTTCTTGTAGCACTCACTTTCAAGAAGGGAGGCTGATGTCTCAAAGTCCACACTGCAACAGGGAATTTAAGCAAGTTTAAGTCTACCCGAATTATCTTTTCATATTTTCAAAAAGGGTTCAGAGAAATTTTGCCCTCTCAGCGAGTAGGCGTGTTTATTATACAAGACAGAGCTCAAAGACATGAATTATAAAGAATCGACCTCTGAAATTTTGACTTGCATACAATCACAGGACAAATAGAGTGACTCGGGAGTGATAAACGAACCTCAAGTTACCAAGTCGTTGCTGAGCCTGCTTTAGAGCATTTAGTAATCTTTGTTTGCTTCCTTCCCTCAAGGTTTGAGAGATGGCATTCTTATCCAGTTTCTTGTCCTGTCAACAGGTCAAAGCTAAGCATTAGATGGAGGATAACATTTTAAATTAGCAAACTGTTCCAATAACTAGGATCATTTCTGTAGATTGAACTCAAAATGATTGGAAGATATGTTAATGATAATTGCCAGCCTTTCACTTGAGATGTCCATAAATCTTTGCTTACAAGATTAAATCATGAATAAGAGACTTTTTTAATCTATAGCAAAATAAAGTGGTGGGAAAAGGAAAATATAAGACTTCGAGATGGACCTGTTTATCAGCATTTTGTTTATGATAGTAACTTTTTTCTGCATGCTCCAATAACTCAATCTTTGCACTGATTCCCAATTTTTTTGATAACCTTGATCTGGATAGGTTTGTGACACCTTCATCCTCTGGCAAATGGAAGACTCAACAAAAGAGAACAACAAACAAGAAATTATCCGAGTCTGGAACCCCATCCTCCAGGTCAAAGCCTAGCAGATGGTGAATTCCATAAGTGATGCAAATTGTAAAATGATTCACCATCAGTTTCAGAAATATCTTCCTCAGAACAACTGGCTTCATCATCTCGATTCCAGAACTCTGACGACTGCTCTCTATCAATCATATCTTTGGAGCTGAACACAAGCACAAAAGGATCAGCATATAGAACATCATGGAACATAGAACTCAAAGACTGAACCAAGTTGGAGCAAATCCAACACAGAAATATGAAATTAGAAGAGTGCAGGTTTAGCTCTGGGCACCAGCAGCAAGGCAGAGATGGTAAAAAATATTTAAACTGAATAAGAAACGGGAAAATTTCAAAATGCATAGGCAACAATCTGCTGGACTCATGTACACTGAAGCTAGAATGATGTGTGAGAATGTCTAATTAGAATAATCAGAAGAGACCTGTTTATTAATACTTGAGAAAGATTACATCTCTGATGGACAGCGTAAGTTGCTTTGAGCTCCTCCAGACACTTGACAATTAGATTTGGATTTTTGCATGCATCACATGATTTATTGCATAGAGATGGGGATACCTGATTTGGGCAATGCGAAGAAGCCAGATTGAATGTTGATAGAAAATAGACAGTAGAATAGTTGACATTAAAAAAAATTACAATGAATCTGATTACCTCTTCTTTGTACAAAAAAGACACTAGAATAGTATAGATAAAAAATTACAATGAATCCAATTACCTCTTCTTTGTAGAAAAAAGACAGTAGAATAGTAGAGATAAAAAAATTACAATCAATCCGATTACCTGTTCCCCAAAACTCTCAAGTATCTTTTTCCTCCGGCAACCAGAACCCTCACAGTACTCAACCATCTGATATTGAAGGTATTCTATGTTAACATGATTCAACAAATAATTCGCCTTACAGAAGTGAATGACAAACACCTGACTGAAATCTGATAAACAATTCTCTGACATTCGACCTGGAGAACTTGAGGATTGCAACTTTTTGCTCTCAGAATTCCTTAGAATAAATTCCTGACATATCATTTCAAAGTGATCAAGTTAAATTATCTTTTAATACCCTGTACAGATATATGCACCAGAAAAGTGATCAGCAGGGGAGAATACCATTCTTTTGCGATCATCAACTCCATAGTATAAAAGACTTTTGGATGGCAATTGATCGCGGCCAGCTCTTCCAGACTCTTGATAAAAGGCTTCCATTGATTTTGGCATATTAAAGTGGCAAACTATTCTGACATCCTTTCTATCTATACCCTACATAAAATTGATGAGTGAATGAGGAAACAAGACATGAAGTTACACTGTGGAAACTCCAGTGCACATTAAAAACGATATATTTGAAACGTACCATCCTGACAAAATGTCATCATCTCAATTAATGAGAGTGCACCAAAGTACCTCCAAGAGAAAAGAAAGCAAGTGAAAGAAAATCATCACAAGCTAACCGTCAAACTTGAAGGATCAGAGAAATTAAAAGAAGAGTTTTCCTTTGGGTGGAAAATAAATGAGAGATTAACTTGTAGCCTTAAATGTGATAGTTCAATATGCAAATAGAAAGCAGTCCTTAATAACAGAAAGTCCTCATCTGAATTGCCGCAACTTTGAGGCCTTTCTTAGTCAAAGTTTGAAGTTAAGCAATTGATCATACCCAAAAGCCACGGTGGCCACAACGACTTGTATTTTAGAAGAAATCCAATCATTTAGAACAGAACTTCTTGTCTTGTTGTTTAACCCTGCGTGGTAAGCTGAAAATGATACAGGGTTAAAAAAAGAAGCTTATAAAGCAGAATCATGTAGTGGAGAAAAACATATCAAACGAGCAAACAAAAATCTCTCCAGATCACTTCGATACCAGCAGATGAAATTCCATTCTTTGAAAGATAAGCAGACAAGCCATCACAGGTTGTTCGTTCAAGGCAGTAAACAATTGCACAGACATTGCTACTAGATTTGAGAACAGAGGACAAATCAGCAAAAGCATCATCCAGAAGATCTTTGTACCTAACTGCATTATCAGGAAATCCACTCAGATGCGAAAACACCAGTGAAAATTGATGCATCTACGTTTGAAATATAAAAGGGGAGTCTCGGGCCATTAAATAAAAGATCTAAAGTTAAATGTGAAATTTTAGGCACTTCAAATTCTTTATTGCAGTCGATTTTTCTACCATATTTCAGTTGGTTAAAGGGTTTTTCCAATAGAAGGTAAACCTAAGAACATCTCATGATCAGTTTCATTAACATTTTTTGTAGACCAATTATCCCCAAACACAAAGGGATGAATTCTACACAAAGACAGATTAAGTTTACATGGAAGAAGCCGAAGCTTCTTTGGATAAACACCTTACCTTCATAATAAATATTTGGACGATTGAAAGAAGATTTCAGAACTAAAGGATCTTGCAAGCACAAGGACCATATGACATCCTTCTGAACTCTGCATATTGAAAGAGCAACTAAAAGTGGCTACAGTTCTCTGGTGTTTTTAGTAAAGAAATTTTAATATAATGCTACGAGCTAAAGGATCCAAGGTCAGTCTAGACAAGAAACCAAGTCATCTTGAATAAAAACATCTCTAGACTCACTTCGGCACAGCAGTTGCTGTCAAAGCCAATATTGGTACATCAGGAATGCGATTCCTCAAAGATGAAAGATTACGGTAGGCTGGTCTAATTAAAGCAAACAAATAAAAAGAGTGAATTCGATTCCGCAAAGATGAATGATTACAGTAGGCTGGTCTAATTAAAGAAAACAAGTAAAAAGAGTGAATTCGATGAGAATAACTCCATAGAAGGAAAAAATATGAGGCATTAACCAATTTGAAGGCATGTTGTCTCATTTTTAAGGTCAATCCCAAACCTGAAATCATGGCCCCATGTTGAGATGCAGTGTGCCTGGAATTAAGAAATAAATAACGAAACAAAGAAAAAATGAATTATGGACATAACCTGAAACAACCTTCAAACAACATAATACCATCCTAACAACATACAAACAATAGCTCACACCTCATCTATAGCAATTAGATTCAATAACCCTCTAGCATGAATCTTTGTCAGCTTTGACATAAACTGTGGTGTGGCAATCAGTTCTGGTGTAACGTACAGCAATCTTGTAGATGGTTTTCCAGAATCGAGGTCTTCGTGAATCTATTAATTTGAAAAGAACAAATGAGTTCCATTATTTTAGAAATAAGGGGTGAGATAAACCAAACAAGCCATAAATAGCAGTATCTAATTCATAAAAAGCATTCTGTTTTTCTAGATTTTTGATGGAAGATGTGCACGGTATGATTTAATGCTTAGAAAGAATAGTACTATTCCGTGACAACATGACATACAAGAAAATAAAGATTTTAGGACAGCCAGATGTTGTTACCAATACGTTTACCCAAAAATAAAACAAGTCAATCAGACCAAACATAAAACAATGCTAACGTAACTGACCTTGGATTTGATATGCGATGCTTGGGTTGAGGAAAGATACTCAGCAGCAATTCCTTTCTCCTTCAATGCCATTACTTGATTTTCCTAATTCCAATTCAGGTAAAAACGGGGGTGGCAAGGAAGAAAGGGAAACACAAAATCAAATATCGTCTCATTCTGCTACCTATGAAATAAACTAAAAACCAATGCTAAAGGAAGGAACTTTGCAAGTTACTCACCATCAAGGCTGTTGAAATAATTATAGATAACCATGTGAAGAAAAAGATAACGTAGTTAGCTCAATGTCCTTAATTACAACCTTAAGAACAAGAACTTAAACCGAAAGAAAGCAAAATTTCAAAAATGTGGAAGGAGAAAGAATTATTAGAGAGGACCTATCAAAGGAGAAATAACAAGCACGATACGTCCAGGTCTAGCAAGTGCGGGAATCTGATAACACATGGATTTTCCTCCTCCGGTTGGCATCAGACAGAAACAATCTCTCCCTAACAACACACATCCGACAACCAAAAAAAATTACAAAATTAATTTATTGACACGAAGCACAAACAAAGACAGAGGTGATGATTAAGAAAAAATACCAACCACATAAAACAGCTTGAATAGCGTCCAATTGCTTGCCTCTGAAATCTGAATACCCAAAATGCCATCTTAGAAGCTTCAACAACCCTTCCTTGCCACTAACTGTTATCTGCTTCTCGTTCCCACTTACGCTTTTCAATGGCAATGCCGACTTTTTCATCGCTGTCAACAGACCTATGATCTCTACCATTACACTCTAAAATCAGTACAGAATCAAGAAGACATTGAAAAAGAAAAAAGGAAAACAAAGGGAGACGAGAAACAAAACGAAAGAAAAAGAATATCCCACCTCGCAAAGTTGTTGATTTCTTAATCGAAAGGAAAACAAAGACAATGTTCTCGGTCCGAAAACTGTTCAGACTTCAGACTCTCTAGAGCTTCGCGGGCACGGAAAATTCAATGAATGATAAAATCAGACACGTGTCAACCAAGAAACGGCGTCGCTTTGGATTTTTTTTTTCCCGGACTATTCTAGTCGCTAATGATGGCATATTTACTTTCTTAGCTTAGTGACAGGCAACAACTAGCAAGAGTGCAAAGATTGAAACTTTGCATCTGAAATCTCCGGTATCCACTTCTACTCGTTAAGGCATTTTTGTTGATTTCTTTTCTCAACTTTCCTGGTTTTCGGTTTGATAAAGAAGTTAAATTTGTGGTTTTTTTGTGGTTAATTGACCCTTGTTGTTCATGGGTGACAGAGATGGTCTTCTTGTGTTGGAATCGGCCGTCTCTTCAAGAACAGAAGGATTGTTTAAGCAAGTTAAGGATTAAGAGCTTGGAGCCCCATTTTTTTTTGTTTATTTTCATTTCTGTCTTTTCCTTATGACGGGTTGAAGTTTGTTTCTTTCATTTTCTTGGTGGATTAGATGTTTGCTTACGCTGCTGCTTGCTAACAGGTCGAGTTCTTTCAACTATGACCCCAAGTACAGGGGAGCCACTGCTAAACCTTTGGCTTCTCTCAAGGAAGAGGCTGAGCTATCCAAAGATGGGTTCTTCCTAAACCATGCTCGCGTGCTTGTTGGTTCTGGTTTTGATACTTATGAAAAGGGCAAGTTGGCTCTTCAGAATTGGAGGTGTTTCAACCGTTTTCCATATAGTGGGTGAGAAATTGTGTTTTTGGGAGGATCCTAATGGTGGAATTTGATTGCAGACATTTCGGACTGAATTGGGCGTTTGTTGATCCAAAGACCCGAATTGAAAATGGGGTAAAATTCTGTGCTTGTGTGAATGAGTTTCTTCCATGGGTTATGATGCCTTCGCAGGTGGTTTATGTAAATGACAAAAGAGATGCTACGAAGGGACTGACTTCATTTTCTTTTGGTAGCGGTACCCTTGGAGGTCACCTGCTGGTTAGTAGCTTTTTTCTAATATTGTTAATTGGCAAGAGATTCAATCATTTGGACGATCTTCTATTGTTATGATGTAGAAACTTGTGCTCCTTGTTTTGCTTGGAAAAAGATGATTCCCATTATTTGCTGTATCCATTCAAAGTTTATGATTACTGTTTGGCAGAAGTCACATTGTTGTTTACCTATATGCAGGCAGGAGAAGAACGCTTCTCAATTGAAATGGATGAGAACGACCAGGTGTGGTATGAGGTGCTTTCCTTCTCAAAACCTGCTCATTTTCTTTCGTTGCTTGCATATCCATATGTGCAACTACGGCAGAAACATTTTGCTCATCAGTCCGCCAATGCAGTTATAGAAAATGTGACTGGTTCACTGGAATAGCTATTTCAGACTTCAATTCCTACAGTGAATGATTGATTGTAGTCATCTTACGGATCTATTCCTGCCTCGTTGTTCCCATTTCCCTGCCAACGTGTTGTTACTAATATTGCAATTGTCAATTGCTAATACAGCTGATATTTCTTCTTTCCTTTTTACTTCTGCAACTATGAGATAGAAGGAATTGTGGCATAAGTAGCCCCTCCATGCTTAATGGTCTCGCTGTTAAATCCTCTGTATTTGAAACATTGCCTATCTTTAAACCACAATCAAATAATGTTGCATTTGGTTATCAGAATGTGTAAAGCTGGGTATACGTTGTAGGTAGAGAGGATGAAAGGAAAGGAGGAGCAGTTTAGCCTCAAAGCTTATGAGATCTTAGGCATTAACCTTATGTATTTTCAGTCAGTTACAGTACACATTACACAATAAAACCTTCAGTTCTGCATACACGAAGTCCCATGTACAGGTACCAGATAAATCAAGCTGGTGACAAATACAAGGGCTCCAAATTTAGGGGCCATACACTGTAAACTTACTACCACATAGAGGTAATACAGATGATGAGACCATGCAATCCATTTTCTTCCACACTATCGAAACTAGTAACAGCTCACCTATACAAGTAAAACAAAGGCTTTACCATCAGTACAATACATAGGCATAGCCACACGTATCTAAGTTGAACTTGTTCATCCTTGTCTGCGTCTTTCCCATCACCAATTTTTCCAAGCTGAACTTTCAGAAACTTATTAGAAATTTAAGAACCTTAAGGATGGAAATTCATAAGGGCTCATGCTTAACCAGGAAATCTGCCGAAATCTGTTTCAGTATTTGTATCAATTAATGAGAAAGGCATATTGTCGGAGATTTAAAAATAAGGATTGTCAGGGGAAATAACAAACTAAACAACAATTACAACAACACAAAAAATCTTAACTTACAATGAAGATTTCAGGTGAGCAGGCGGACCTAAGTTGAGAAAGTTGGGTGCTTTGGTGGCCAGAATATATGAGAATGCTGTGGAATTTCTAGAGTCTCAATTCTACCATCCTCTAACTGGAACACCTGAATATAATCAGCTCTTAATGTTCCTCTGATGTAGATATCATCGTCTGTGAAGTAAATACAGTTGCCGTTACCTCCACCAAGTTCTCCACACGAGATGGAGAAGCAACACTCTACCCCAAGAACAAATATTCTATCACCCAACGACTTGACATCAATCCATTTACCCCAATCTTCGTCCAGCTTAAAGACTCTAATATCTACCGTCCTCGGGGTGACATTCCTGTATCTCAAAGCTTGCCGAGAGGGGTTGAATCGGTGATTATTAGCGTAGAAATTACCACTCCACTTCCTTCTTTCACCATCCAGATACCGATCAACCACATAAAGATCTCCACACGATTCCACCAAATTTTTCTTTCCACCGCATCCGTACAACGGCGGCGAGTACTGGACCACCCTCAGAGATGAATCAATCCACGAAACTGTGCCCCAACAGTCAACGACGTAGAATTGACCCTTATGAACTATGATGTCGTCGTACTGAAATTTCTCATCACCCAAAAGCGCCCAGTCCTCGTCTCCATGTCTCCAATACCCCAACTTTCCTTCTTGAAAAATCGCCAGAAAAGCAAACCTCTCTCTGATACAGCTCTCTGATTCTTGAAATAACACGACTTTATTGACCCCAACAACAGAAGACCCACATGTAGATCTGAGCATAAAGGCTTGGCAAAGCTCAACAATACGAACGTCCAACAAGTTCAACGTAGGAGCGTACGTGATGAGTTGCCCTGAGGGTGAGAGTGGATGCACCAACCTCAGTTTTCCTTCTGATGTCTCCTGAACTTTGACCAACCAACGCTTTGACTTTTCTACTACTACTTTTTTATAAGAACTTGGATTGCGAAGAGATTGGAGCTCTAAAAGGCATATTCTGGACCGAGAGAAGACGGCTCTAACGGGTAAGTGGGGAAGGTTGACGGTGACTGGTGGGGTTTTCTGTTCAAAACACGGCTTGGAAGACGAAGAGTGCCATGAAGAACAAACGGAGCGAAAACGGAGGACATCAATAGGAGAATCAAGCAGGTTGCTGATGGTTTTTAGCAACTCACTCGGAAGATCGGCCCATTGATTAAGAGTAGTGGTATTCATTTCTCTTTTTCTTTTTGCTTTGCTAGTGGAGTTCGGTACTTTTATATGTCTCCTGCTTGACTTATCTTCCAAAAACATTCTTGGTTGACAAGGGTCTTCACGGACTTGCAACTTGCAAGTCCACGAAGCGCAATACATGGTTCGTTTGAGTTTACGGGAGAAGAAGTCTATTTTAAACCCTAAATCTAATTTGAACTTCAAGATTTCGAAATGTTCAATTTGGAATGGAAAATTGATCGAGATTAAATATCACATGACATTTTTTTAGGACATTTTTGAGTTCAAACTTTTGCATTCTTATTGGTGGTTTAGTGTCTTCTTCGTCCTTCCAAGCACGATGGAACCTCTGTCTCTCTCTCTCTCCCTTTTGCTTTTTAACCTATTTGTATCTTTCTAAACATATATACCCACTCTTTAACACAATAGAAGCAACAGGAAACCATTTCATGGATGACCTCCTGGACTTCTCTTCCAACATAGGTGAGGAAGATGACGACGAAGTAGACCCTCTCAATAGCAGACCCGGAGTAAAGCCTCTTCCTTCTCCTGCTCCAGCTGTTTTAAACATTTTGGAACCACATCATTTTAAGCCTTCTTTGCCTGTATGTTCATGTTTCTTTCTCCCTTCACTTTGGGGTCTTTGGTACATAAAGAAGAACCCCACATTGGCATGAAAGTTTTCTCATCGAATAGGTTATGACCGGTCATTTTTCAGTGCTGCATTTAGGAAACTCTGGTGATTGAACCTTGTCATCTTCCCAACTCACAGATGGAGAGAATGCATGAGTTTTGAGATACATTGAGCTTCTCATACTATGTGTATTGTCACAAACACTTAGTGAATCTAGAATCATATCTGTTACAAGATTATCAGGTGAACCCATCTCAAATTGTGATCCCGAATATAGAGAGTCACTCTTCTGTACATCGTCCATCACTTCCACTTAATAGATTTTGCCTCACCTATTGGAAATTAATTCAAATTCTAGAATTGTTAAAATTCCTTTAGAATAGGTCTTAGTTTGTTTTTAATCTTGCAAATTCTATAGGATAATTTCTTGATTTTATTATATTTTATTATGATCAAAATATTTGATTCTGTTGAAGATTTGCTTTGATTTTTAGTTGATTTGTAAGCCTATATAAAGGCATGATCAGATAGAATAAATGAATGAGTTAAATTGAAAAGTTGCATCCCAAAAATTCGAACATGGTATCAAAGCCATAGATCCTTTAAGGGATTGTGAGATTGAGTGAAGCAAAAAAAAAATTCTTCCAATGGCTACTATAAAAAAAAGTAGAGTCAAGTGATAGCTTTGATGATAGTGATTATGACGAATCATCCGATGAAGATGAGGATGCCACTGTAAAAGTTGCCAAGAAGGCTCCTGATGTAGCTGAAGAAGAAACTCTTTTTTGAAAGTTGGTGAGAAGTGCACCAAGATGTGTTTGGAGAAACGTGCTCCAATAATTGTAGGTTGGTAAGAAGGGCATCAACAAAATGATAAGAAGTGCATCAATTGGTGAAGAGAAATGATTCACAGAATATTCTGAAGATAGAGAGAAGTGCTCCAGAAATTTTGAATTAAGAGGAAATGTTGGAAATTAATTCAAATTTTAGAATTGTTAAAATTCCTTTAGAATAGGTCTTAATTTGTTTTTAATCTTGTAGATTCTATAGGATAGTTTCCTGATTTTATTATATTTTATTATGATTAAAATATTTAATTCTGTTGAAGATTTGCTTTGATTTTCAGTTTATTTGTAAGCCTATATAAAGGCATGATCAGATATAATAAATGAATGAGTTAAGTTGAAAAGTTGCATCCCAAAAATTCCAACGTGACCATCAAAAACCATAACCGAAAACAAATAACAACCCTGTAACTATTTTGATAGCTTCTCTTGCTATATATTGAACTCCTCCATCATTATATAAGAATAACC
>JAOTAY010000191.1:10054509-10067561 GCA_025629805.1 Erythroxylum baracoense
AGGTTAGTATGAGTCTTTGAGCTTAATTGTTATATTTTTTAGGTACTTTGATGTGTTTGTTAGTGTTTCAGGGTAAACGGTGAAGAATGAAGAAGTTGCGAAGAGTTTAGGGCCAAAGACATAGCCCGCGATCGTGGCACAGTAGGGCACGATCATGATAGAAAGGGACGAGCCAAAGCTGCCTGGCCACGATCATGCACTTTAGGGCTTGTTCGTGACAGAGAGCTTCCATTCAAGCCATGATCATGACAGAAAGTTTTAGGCACAAGCCACGATCATGGCAAGCAGGGCCATGATCGTGGCCTGCATCAGGCTGAAGCAAAAACTTGAGTTTCGCAAGATTTTTTGATCTGTTTTAACCCTGAATTTAACCTAGAGCATCCAAGTATAAATAGATCATTATGAGACTGATGCAGGAGCCTTGGAGAGTCTTCGAGAGTCTGAAAAAGAGAGCCTTCACGTCAACCAATTCTAAAAAACCCTAGAGAGAAATCGAGATATTGAGGAAGGAGACAAAGGAAGAGAAACACGGAGAAGAAGTTTGACACGACATACTTCTCGGAACAGGTGGTTTCTCACTATCGCTACCTCCAAAATTCCATTGTCGATGTATTTTTCGATTATTTCAATTTTATTCATGTATAGAATTGAAATAGGTGTTGAGAATAGGATATGTTGAATGTTGAGTTGTTGTTTATGCTCACGTTTGGGATTTTGATTTTGAGATTAACAAAGTTTGATTGATTGTGTTTTTTATTGATTTAATCGTGATTTAATTATGCTCTTAATAACTTGGCAATAGATTGAGAGGGAGAGTCGAGTGAAAATAATCAAATTGAGCTAACAAGAGTTAGGTGATTTGATAGGTAAAGAATTGAATCAAACTGGTAGAATCGTATAACGAGAGATCGAGCATAGGTTCCTGTTAGTTTATTAGACAATTTAGAACTAATTTAGGTTTTGGGTCAATTGTGAGAGAGATCACAATTCCATAATTTAAATTAGTGATTATCAATTAGGGTTAAGAATTATAACTTCAGAGAGAGTAATTCACCCTAGGACCATCTAGACCCATTAATTCGATAATTGCACAAATGATTAGGTTTTCGTTAATTTCAGATAAAAACCCCCTTTCTCTCACTTAATAGTTTCTAGGTTGGTTTTAGGATTAGTTTGTGTGACTTGTTTTCTTGTTTATATTTCTGAAATTCAATTCTTGAAAGTAATTATTTGATTGGTTTATTTTCTACATTAGTTATTTATTTTGAATTATTGTAGTTTAGTACGACCTTAGATTTTAGGACTAGTTTAGCCTCCTTGTGGGATTGATACTTTAGGTCCTACGCAAATGACCCATGCACATGTAGAATTTACCAAGGTTAATAAATATTAAAACTTAGCGTGTGTAACCTTGCGAACAAGTTTTTAACGTCGTTGCCGGGGAGGCAATTTAGTTCTATAGTTTAGGGCGTTAGAGTAGTTTTTAATTTTTGTTTTCATTTCTTTTGTTCATTTTAGGAAGCGTGATCTTGCATGAATACAAGATTCATGAGAGGTTTGAGTCGTGCAGCGAAGACAATAGATTTAGATATCACATAATTAGAACGAACCCCTTAGGAAAGCTCGGCGAGAGGAAGATGAAGAGTTAGGAAAATCATAAATGGCTGAGGAATTTCAGAGAAATGTGAATCAAGAAGCTAATCAAGGATGATAGTAGAGGACCCTCATGGATTTTATGAGGCCAGGGTTCAACCCATCGAACCAAGGAGTGGCTAGGCTGCCTGTTCAAGCGGCCCTATTCAAGATTAAGCCAGCCCTCCTGAACATGCTTCAATAGAATGTCCAATTTTACGGATTAGCAAATGAGGATCCTAATGCACACATCGTGAACTTCCTCGAGATCTGTGATACTTTCTGGTATCACCAGATGTCAGAGGACACTGTTAGGATTAGGCTTTTCCCTTTCACTCTTAGAGATAGAGCGAAGGTTTGGTATCATTCACTGAGCCTTACAAACATTATGATGTGGGAGTAGCTTGTCTTTTTAGATAAGTACTTCCCGCTGATAAAGACCACGAAGATAATAAAGGAAATAACCAATTTCCAATAAGATGACGGGGAGTCAATTTATGAAGCGTGGGAGAGATACAAGGATCTGCAAAGGAAGTGCCCACACCACAACCTACCGAAGGAGTTCCTTTTGTAGACTTTCTATAAGGGAGTGGACCCACCTATTAGAGGCACGATAGATGTAGCATTAGAAGGATCTTTGATGTGGAAGACGGTCAATGAAGCAGAGGAGTTGAACGAGGAGATGGCCAATAACAACTACTTATGGATGAGTGAGAAAGGTAGGCAGCCTATGACTTTTAGAGAGAAAAAGGGAATTGTCGAGGTTGATCAAATGACAGAGATACAAGCGAAGATTGACAATTTGATGTGACAACTAAGCAACATGAAGGTGTCGTCCTCAGCTCAAGTTAAAGCCGTACAACTAAAGTGTGACCTTTATGGTCAGACAGCCTATAATACTATGGACTGCTACTTGATGAGAGAGGATAATCAGGAGCAAGTGAACTATATGGGGGCATAATTTGGGTGAGAAAGGGGAAGCAATCCTTACTCCAACACTTACAACCCTGGGTGGAAGAATCACTCGAACTTCTCCTGATCAAATAACAATGGAGGACAGTTCAGGCCTTAGGGGTAATCGAGCTTTCAATAAGATAAAGCAAGCTTAATGGAGTCGAAGTTGGGCAGAATTTTGGACACGATCGAAGGCATGGAGGAAGCACATAGGAGGCTTGAGAGAAAATTCAAGCAAGTAACGAAGGATTATGCCTCATCTATACACAATTTAGAAGTCCAAGTGGGCCAGTTAGCAGAGGCAACATTGACTCAGAATGCTGGAACTCTTCTAAGTAGCACTGAGTCTAATCCAAAGGAACAAATCACGGTCATAAGTCAAATTCAAGATGAGGAAGTAGGAAAGGTAGAAGATAAAGGAGAAGATCAAGTGGTTAAAGAAGACCTTTCGACTAAGCCTATGATCGAATCACTCAACGCAACTTGACGGATATTTCCATTCCTTATTACGCAGCAGTGTGAGTTATATGAAAAAAGGGAACCGAAAAAATTACAAGAGATTGAGCAAAATAAGGTTGAGGAAGTGACAGAACTAGTACAGATAAAGCTTAAATTACAGGAGTCCGTCAAGAAGAAGGTTAAGGAGTGACCACTAGAAGATGACCCCAATATAGCTACGAAGAAAGAGGACCAGAGTACTTTTTCATCCCCTATAGTATTAACAGGATCATCATAAAAAGGGCATTCGTGAATTTAGACGCGAGTATAAATATGATGCCTTACACCTTCAGTTTAAAATTGGGGTTAAGAGAGTTAGTGCCCACTAAGTTTTTAGCTAAGACGGTCAACAGAATATCATATAGACCGATAGAAATTATACAAAATTTACCAATAAAGGTTGGTAAATTTATCTTTCCTACGTATTTCTACATTTTGGACATCAGCGAAGATGAGGGCACCTCGATAATTCTTAGATGACTGTTCTTAGCCACTGCGCGCTTAATTATTGATGTTGATGGGGGCAAATTAACTCTGCGAATAGGGAAGGAGAAATTGACATTCAAGGTGTCCACTAGAGAGTACGGAGCTCCTTCACCTCCAGTGGATCTCAAAAAAGCCAAACCTCGAGGCGAATGGGAGGATAAAGAAGATCTTGGGAATGCTTTCAGGAAGAAGCGCTTGTGAAGGAGAAAGTGAGGAATGGAAAATTACAAAGAAGGTAGGGAATGTAGCATGGTAGCTCAGGTTCAAACTTTGAGATTAATGAAGAGGCTACCATCGAACCATTCATTCCAACCACCGTGAGCTTAAAGGAGCATCGAGCTACTGACGTTAAAAGAAGCACTGCATGGGAGGCACTCATGGAAAGAAATTATTTTCATTGTTAATTTTGTTAGAATGTTTGAAATTTTATAGTTAGGTTCATTTATTGTTTGAATAAAATCAAAAAAGGAATAGGAATTCGAAACTATATGGATGAATGTGCAAGCATGAAAGGAGAGATAAAAGGGGCCACAAGAGATCAATAAGTGAAATTGAAACAAATTGGAAAAAGAAAAAAAGAAAGGATTTGGAGTGAGTTTATAGCCGCCGACCATGACTGTGGCCTGCGATTGAGTGTGCGCTAGGTGGTAAGCCGCATGCCACGATCGCGGCCTGCGACTATGAAGAAAAGGGGGAGGACGCATTTTCTTAAAAGGAACTATTACCATTTTACCCTTTTTACCACCTATATATTCAGTTCTAACTTCACTTTCATTTTCACTTTATCTTTCTAGAATTTAAGCATCCAAACACTCTTACATCTCTCTAGAATTTTTCAACCTCTAAATTCTTCCATATTTCTACCCAATCATGCCATGCATTAAACAATCAGCCCGACGGAAACCATATAGACAACAATAAGTTGTGGGATGGGGTGAAGAAACTGAGCAGTGAATTTTGGAGCACCCTTTCCAATTTACACCAAAGAGGAAGGTACTCGTTTTTGTTCCCTTCATTCTAGACAAATTGTAGTTCCTAAGTATTTTGACTTTGATACACTAGATAAGCTAGAATTGCGTAAGCGGGTAGAAAACCTAGCTGAGAGAATCTAGTAGGTCCAATTTATTCGATTTCAATTCCCTATTTATGAGGAGCTGACACTGGAATTTTTCATTTCCTTGACCTTTGACCACAAGAATATAAAAGAATTATGGTTTAGATTGGGAGGACGAACATATGAATTGAATGTCAAAATTATGTGCGAGATGTGCAAATTCCCCGAATCCTCCATCATCGACCATCATGAAGACTTTCATCCTTCCCAATAGTGGCATGAGCTTACTGGAATTGAGCAATTTCCTACAAAGAATGCTCATAACAACATTATACGGTCCTTGCATAAATTTATGTGTGAGCTGGTTTTCGATAAAACCGAAACCTATAAGTGTTCCACCAAGGAACTCTTTATGTTGTGATGCATGGACCATAGTATTCCAGTCTGCACATCCACGTATGTGCTGAATGCCATTGATGTGACTATGCGTAAGCGGAGCAACCATCTTAGAATGGAATACATAGTGTCTGCCATTGCAGAATATTTTGGTGTGGAATGGAGGGAGTTAACAGTTCACCTCCCTGACTTCCTCAACCATCATCACTTATTTCGGGCTGAAATCATCTCTTCCGTAAACATGGAACTGAGGGACATCAGCCAAAAGACACATGTTAGGGCAAGTCAGGCGAGTTCAAGCTCAGCACCTCCTTGGTAGGCACAAAAGGAATCCATCAGTGAAGAATCTGAGGAAGAAGAGGAAGAAGAACAAGGTTGGAAAAAGGTTTTGGATGCAATCACTGAGACTAACAAGACACTTGCGGAGATGGTGCGAACACAGCGATGTCAAAGCTGGGATATTCGATGGATCCATTAGTATTTCGAGTCTTAAGGCATTCAATTACCACATCCGACACCATCACCACCTCCATCTCCATAGGATTTATACTTAACCCAATCTTTTCTTTCTATTTAGTTATTTTTCTTTTCCGATTTTGCCTTTAGTTTTAATTTGTATGTTGTTTTTATTTGTTTCTATTTACTTTAAATTCTGTCTGTTCTTTTATTTTATGTGCTTGTGTGTGCTTCCTTCTCATATTGAGGACAATGTGTTGTTCAAGTGTGGGGAGGGATTATGTGTTTTTACTTTTGAATGTGATTTTGCATACTGTATGATAGTTATTAGGATGCATTGTGCGAATTGTTTAAATGTGTCAAAGGCTTAGATGAGAGAAATTTGTCTAATTTTAAACAAAGTCTAGTAGGTTGTGAATGATCATTAGCTCACAAAATTAGTGAATTAAGGTTTTTGGATAAATATATAGCTTATTAGGACTTAGTGTAAATTTAGCACCCTCTAGGTTATTATATTCATCCATAATTTGAGTCCCTTTAACTTAAGTAGCTTAACTAGTATTTTTCATGAAAACGAATAGCTAAAAACAAGGTAGAAAAAACAAGTTTTGTTAATAAATTACTATTTTGCTGACCTTCGGGTTATGAATAGAGTTAGTAGCCAGTTGAAAATGTGATAATAGCTGAGTAACCGGATCGACACGTATCACAAATGTGTGCCTTCGCGTCAAAAGGTTATAATGACGTTTCAACCAAGCTGTTAATAAATGACTTATTCGAGTAACTAGATCGACATTCATCTCCAATGTTTGCCTCCAAGTAAAAGACTAAGTCTGTGGTTTGAAATTAATAAAAAAGTTTGTTTTTAATAAAAACCTACAGGACTTGTAATAAGCTTGAATTTTCATGAAAATGTACTTAGAAACATTTACAGAGTCTGAAGGACCAAAGAATTATTAATGTGTGTGTATAATTACAAAGGGTAATTGAATTAGCACTTAGATCCTCATTAACTTATATATTTAGTTCAAAGCCCTTAGACATAGATTTTACAGGTTAATGATTAAATATAACTTGTTAGATTGTGTTCAAGATTAAATTTATTTCATGAAGTTGAAGCCATTGTCTCATTTTTGCATTGTGAACTTCGTGTTTGTTGTGTTTGTTATGTTTGTTGTTTTGTTTGCTTAAGGACAAACAAACGTTTAAGTGTGGGGTTGTTGATAGTTGTCATTTGTATTGTTTTTTAGGGTTTAATTTGTTATGTATTTAGTATGAATTTGAGTGTTGAGTGTGTATTTAGGTTTTAATTGTGTTAGTTTGTGTGTTTAGGTATTTTTATGGGTTAGTATGAGTTTTTGAGCTTAATTGTTATATTTTTGAGGTACCTTGATATGTTTGTTAGTGTTTCAAGGTAAACGGTAAAGAACGGAAAGTTGTGAGGAGTTTTCGGGCCTAAGACATGTGCCACGATCGTGGCAGAAAGGGACTAGCTAGAGTTGCCAGGCCACGATCGTGCACATGGGGCACGGTCGTGACAGAGAGTTTCCATTCAGTCCACGGTGGTGCACATTAGGCAACGATCGTGACAGAGAGGGTTAGGCATTGGCCACGATCGTGGTAGGCAGGGCCACGATTGTGGCTTGCGTCGAGTTGAAGTAAAAACTCGAATTTCATAAGATTTTTTAAACCGTTTCGACCCTGACTTTAACCTAGAAACATCCTAAGTATAAATATATCATTATGAGATAGATGCAGCAAATTTGGAGAGTCAGAAAAGGAGAGCCTTCACGTCATCCAATTTCGAAAACACCTAGAGAGAAATCGAGAGATTGAGGAAGGAGACAAAGGAAGAGAAACACGGAGAAGAAGCTTGATGCGACGTACTTCCCAGAATAGGTGGTCTCTTACTGTTGCTGCCTCCGTAATTTTGTTCCTGACGTATTTTCTGGTTATTTCAATTTTGTGAAATAGGTGTTGAGAATAAGTTGCGTTTTTGTTTATACTCACCTTTGAGATTTTGATTTTTGAGATTAATAAAGTTTGATTGATTGTGTTTTTTATTGATTTAATTGGGAATTAATTATGCTCTTAATAACTTGGTAATAGACTAAGAGGGTGAGCCGAGTGAAAAGAATCAAATTGGATTAATGAGAGTTAGGTGATTTGATAGGTAAAGAATTGGATCAAACTGGTAGAATCGTATAACGAGAGATCGAGCATAAGTTCCCGTTAAGTTATTAGACAATTTAGAACTAATTTAGGTTTTAGGTCAATTGTGGATTGAGAGATCATACTTCCATAATTTAAATTTGGGATTATTGATTAAGGTTAAGAATTATAACTTGAGAGAGAGTAATTCACCCTAGGAATGTCTAGACCCATTAATTCGAAACATGCACAACTGATTAGGTTTTTGTTAATTTCGGATTAAAACCCCCTTTCTCTCACTTGATAGTTTCTAGGTTGGTTTTGAGATTGGTTTGTGTGACTTGTTATCTTATTTAATTTTTGCAATTCAATTCTTGAAATTAATTATTTGATTGGTTTATTTTCTGTGTTAGTTATTTATTTTGAATTATTGTAGTTTAGTACGACCTTAGATTTTAGGACTAGTTTAGCCTCCTCGTGGGATCGATACCTTATGTACTATGCGAACGACCCGTGCGCTTGCGAAATTTACCAAGGTTAATAAATATTAAAACTTAGCGTGCGTAACCTTGCAAACGTTTTCTTGCATAATTGTTGATTATTATTGTAGTTTAGGATTCATTTTTTACGATTTCATTTAGTTTGATTTTTGTTTTTGTTCTTTTACATTTGATGTTAATTTAGGGTAAGAATTAACTATTTTTATGTAGGAAGGAAGATGGAGCAACTTAGAGATTGAGCTAGAGATCAAAGAGGAAAAGACCAGAGGAATCCATCTGTTGCAAATTCCCACGATCGTGGGAATCATGCCAATTCCCATGATTGTGGGAATTATAATCCGAGACAATATGTGGGGCTTCATTAAACTTAGGATTTTTGGACTGTTAAAGCATAATTAAGCCTCCATTATCAAGGGAGACGAGACCCTTCCATATAAACACTATCCTTGAGTAAAGAATATATGTTTGGAGCCTTGAGGAAGGATTAAAGTCAAGGATTATCATGTGGATTGGGGAAAATAGCACATCAACACCAAAATTTCCAAATTTTGGCAAAAAAGAGAAGGAGCTGCTTTATTCAATTTTCTATCAATTTTACCTCTTCTATTCTTTGTAAAATGGTTTAGTTGAATGTTGATAATGTTACAGAGACCATGAGTGGCTGATTTAGTTTTAGGGATTATTTTTGAACTATTTTGTTAAAACTACTATTTTGTTGAATTGAATGAAAATGTCTTTGATAATTGTTGATTTTATTTGTTATCTTGCAACAAATCGAGAGAAATTGTTTATGTAGGATTGTACAATGAGAGTTGGCAGCCTAGAGACGTACAATCATCATATCAATTGAATATTTAGAAGAGAGTTCTCGGTGAATTCAATTGATCACCCATAGGATAGTTTTATGACTAGTTGAATCAATAGAGTCATTGGGCAGGTTGAGAGATCGTCCAATTGATTCCCTTTAGTTCGATTAGGGACAATTAATTATACTTTGAGAGAGGGTAATTAACACATTCAAAAATCTAGGGTGAGACATAATTCAATTAATAAAATAGGAGGGAGACAAAATAGGGAAAAAATAATCTCTAGTTTTTAGATTCTTAAATTTCGATTTTTTTGCACTTTGGTATTGTCTATTGCTTTATGTTACCATTTTAATTTTAATTTAATTTTCCAGATTAATTGTATTAAATAATTTTGTTTCTTAAACAAATTTTTGTATAAATTAAGTGGTATCTGGGCATCAATTCCTGTGGGATCGATATCCGCTCTTTTGAACTACAAGTCATGACCTGCCCACTTGCAGTTTTTGAGCGTAAAGTGAATAGATAGGTTTTATCATCAACAAGTTTTTTGGCACCGTTGTTTGGGATTGATTGTTTAGCATCTTTTTTAATTTACATTATTGTGATTTAAGAATTTTAGTACTTTCTCTTGTGGAATCACAGGTGCATAATCATAAGGAGCATGCGAAGAATGAAAGAAGTTAGTGAAGATGAATTTCCCGACATTAAGAAACAAGAAAGAGAGTTGAGAATGGCAAAGCATCTAAACTTTTCACAATAAGATATGGTTGAAGAAGGAGAGCAAAGAGGACTAGAGAGAACTTTGATGGATTTCATGAGACCGGGATTTAATCCTCAAAGAGTGGCAAGATCAGTGGTCCAAGCAAATAATTTTGAGATAAAGCTAGCGCTACTCAACATTTTGGAAAATAGTGTGCAGTTCTATGGGCTATCCAATGAGGATCTAAACGCCCAATTGTAAATTTTCTAGAGATCTTCGACACATTTAGATTCAACAGAATGTCTGTGATGTGGTGAAGCTGAGACTATTTTCTTTCACATTGAAAGATCGGGCTAAGGCATGGTAAATTTGTTGAATTCAAGCCAGATTACGACTTAGGAGCAACTTGCCTAAGCTTTCCTCACTAAGTATTTCGCGTTAACAAAGACGACGAGGATTATCAAGGAGATTACAAATTTTCAGCAAAATGACGGGGAATCTCTCTATGAAGCTTGGGAGAGATTAAAAAAATTGCAACAAAGTTGTCCCCATTATAATCTTCTGCGAGAGTTCCTGCTTCAGATATTCTGCAATAGAGTGAATTCGAGCATGAGAGGAACCATCGATACAACAACTGGAGGTTCATTAATGAGGAAGATGATGGAAGCAACTCATGATCTCTTGGAGGAGTTGGCAAGCAGCAGCTGCATGTGGTTGAGCGAAAGGAGCAGACAGGGGCAGAAAGAACAGAAAGGTATGATACCCATTGATTATGTTATTGCCTTGCAGACTCAAATCACGATTCTTACAAAGCAGCTGAACAACATACAAGGAGCATCCTCCTCTACAGTGAAGGCGATGTAAGTTCGATGTGAGCTGTGTGAGCAGAGCAACCACGATTCAGCAGAGTGTTTTTTATTGGGAGCCTGTGATACTGAAAAGGTATGTTACATGGGCCAGCCACAGTGAGGTAATAACCCATACTCTAATACTTATAATCTGGGATGGAAAGTAATAACAATGCAGGTGACCAAGCAAGACCAAAAGGACTGTCGGGATTCTAACAAGATAGAATTAGAGTGATGGAAAGTAAAATAGACAAGATGATGGAAGTGTTGGGGTCTAAACTAGCAGCTCAAGAGGAGAATCAGAAGAGGATGTTCGCAAGCCAGAAGGAGAGTCAGAAGAGGATGGAGGCAAAATTTAACCAAACTTTAAAGAATCATGCCTTATTGATTCATAACTTGGAGGTTTAGGTAGGTCACCTTGCTAATGCATTATCTTTGAGAATTGCAGGTACCCTACTGAGCAACACTAAGGTCAACCCAAAGGAAAGAATCATGGCCCTCACTCAGATAGAGAAAAAAGAAAGTGAATATGAGGAGAAAGAAAGAGTTAAGAGAGAAGACAAACAACTTTGGAAGTCCTTTCGAGTGGACTAGTAAGCGAGTCAATTAGGGAACTTCAACTTTGACTTCCACATCAGATTTTTATTGCTTAGTAAAAGTCATCTTCAAGTGGAGCAGTGAGGGCTTCTATGGAGGTTGAGCTAAGCAAGATAACAGAAATAACAGTCAACTTTAAACAAAGCTCATGTTAAAGGAACTGGTGAAGAAAGAGTTCATTAAGCATATACTAGAAGGAAGTCCACACTTAGCATAAAAGAAAGAAGAAACAGGGGATTTCTTCATTTTGTGCAGTATAAATGGGATCATGATAGCTAGGGAATTTGCATATTTAGGAGCTAGTATCAACATGATTCCCTGCATGTTTAGTAAGAAGTTGGGGTTAGAAGAGCTAAAACTCACTAAAATAATGGTGAAAATGGTCGACCGGATAGTGCTTCAGTCCAAAGGGATCATCAGGAACGTGCAAATATAGGTTGATAAATTTATCTTCCCCGTGGATTTCTACATATTAGATATTAGAGAAGATGTAGAAACATCGATGATTCTTGGTTGACCGTTCCTAGTTACTTCTTATTCTATAATTGACGTGGAAGGGGGAGAATTAACACTGAGAGTTGGAAAGGAGAAATTGACTTTTAGGGTATCTAAGAAAGACTATCGTCCTCCCTTATCACCAATGAATATTAAGGAATCAGAAATACAAGTAGGATGGGAAAATATCAAAGACCTTGGGAATGCATCAGGAAGAAACGATCACGCAGAAAAAAGCGTAGAAAGGAAAACAAAAAGGAAGGTGGAGTCCATACTGGGTTGGCTCATATGCAAAGTTTGAGCTTAGCTTTTACACTGTGACCGTACTTGTCATTTGAACCACCTTAAGCAAAAAGGAGAGTCAAGCTACAGACAGTAAAAGCAGCGCTACATGGAAGGCAACTCATGGAATTCTACTCCCTTATAATTGTTTTGTTTAGTTATTGGTGTGGTTCTTTAGTTATAATTGTGTTTGATTAATGCTTAATTTGGTTTTTGTTTGAATTTCAACTTGTTTTCTTTTAGAAATTCTTGCTGATAATTTTAATTTGATGTGTTTGTAGGTTGTGGGATTATGGAGGACTAAAATTAAGCTTGGAAGAAGGTTTGAAATCATGAGAATTACCAATTTCTATGATTGTGGGAAATCTCTCCAGAAGCTTTCTAGAGAGAAAACCTACAATCATAGGAATTCCATCTAGAGGGATACTACTCTCCCCTTTTCTTCTTTCACCCAATCTTCAAAATTTCATTCTCTCTCTCTCTAACCCATGATCTCTCCTTCCACTCTTTAAAACTCTTCAATTTTCCTCTAGATTCTTGGTATTTTCTTCAACTCTTTCATTAATCTTACAATCCTTTCATCTTTTCAAGCATTAATTATTCAAAAGCACAAGGATTTGGGTAAGATTTTGCTCTTTCTCTCTCTTAAATACTAATTTCACTCATCTTTTTCTCATTTTTTTTGTAGATTTTCTTCTTACAATGGCACTAAGGAAGATGATGGCTAGGAAATCGGTTAATGAACTCCGCTCGCAAGTTTTCGGTAAAGGTAAGAGCGATTTAGCGGGGACTTACCATTTTTCATTTCCAATTTACTTGGAGGAAGAAGGTACGTGCTCCCGTGACCTTAGGAATAGAAAATAGTTACTCCTCATTATTTTGATTTTGAAGTGTTAGAAAACATAGGAGTGAAACGAAAACTTGAGCAACTAGCTGTAAAAATAGGGTGGAATAGGCTTGTTCGATGTGACGTACCTTTCACCATATGATGACCATAGCGTTTTTCACAACAGTTCAGTACAATCCTAAATTGGATGTATTCTGGTTTAGGTTAGCTGGAAATGTTTTTAAACTTGATTATCCTGTCATGCGTGAAAATTTCAATTTGTTAAATACAAAAATTCTAGATGGTCACGCTAATTTTGATGTCGATTCTTATTGGAAAATGCTTACAGGTGAAGAACATTTAGATCG
>JAOTAY010000191.1:10067661-10080247 GCA_025629805.1 Erythroxylum baracoense
GGTAAATTGTGAGTCGAGAGATCACAATTCCATAATTTAATTTAGGGATCATTAGTTAGGGTTAAGGATTATAACTCCAAAGAGAGTAATCTACCCTAGGACCGTCTAGACCCATTAATTCGATAATTTCATAATTGGTTAGATTTTTATTAACTTCAAATTAAAATCCCCTTTCTCTAACTTGATAGTTTCTAGGTTGATTTTCGGATTGGGTTATATGATTTTGCTATTTTGTTGATATCTCTGTATTTTAATATTCATAGTTGATTGTTTGATTTATTTATTTCCTGCATTAATTTATTTCTTTTGAATTATTGTAGTTTAGTATGACCTTAGATTCTAGGACTAGTTTAGCCTTCTCGTGGGATCGATACCTTAGGTACTACATGAACAACCCTTGAACTTGCGAATTTTACCAAGGTTAATAAATATTAAAACTTAGCGTGTGTAACCTTGTGATCAAGTTTTTAGTGCCATTGTCGGGGAAGGCAATTTAGTCTTATGGTTTAAGGCGTTAATGTAGTTTTTAATTTTTGATTTAGTTTCTTTCGTTCATTTTAGGAAGTCTGCTATTGCATGAACATAAGAGTCACGAGAGATTCAAGTTGTGCAGTGGAGAAAATAGATCTAGATATCACACGATTAGAACGAACCATTAGGAAAGGTCGACGAGAGGAAGACGAAGAGTTAGGAAAATCATAAATGGCCGATGAATTTCAGAGAAATATAGATCAAGAAGCAACTCAAAGAAGGCAACAAAGGACCCTCATGGACTTTATGAGGTCAAGATTCAACCCATTAAACCAAGGAGTGGCTAGGTCACCTGTTCAAGCGGCCTCATTTGAAATTAAGCCAGCCCTCTTGAACATGCATATCGTGAATTTCCTCGAGATCTGTGATACTTTCCGGTATCACCAGATGTCAAAGAATGCTGTTAGGATTAAGCTGTTCCCTTTCACATTTAGAGATAGAGCGAAGGCTTGATATTATTCACTGAGCCCCGCCGACATCATGACGTGGGAGTAGCTTGTGCGTGCCTTTTTAGACAAGTACTTCCCGTTGACAAAGATCACGAAGATAATAAAGGAAATAACTAATTTCCAACAAGGTAATAGGGAGTCAATTTACGAAGCATGGAAGAGATAAAAGGATCTGGAAAGGAAGTGCCCACACCACAAACTACTGAAGGAGTTCCTTTTGTAAACTTTTTACAATGGAGTGAACCCACCTACCAGAGGCATGATCGATGCAGCATTAGGAGGATCTTTAATGCAAAAGACAGCTGATGAAGCACAGGAGTTGATCAAGGAGATGGCAAGCAATAGCTGCTTGTGGACGAGCGAGAGAAGAAGGCAGTCTAATATTTTTCAAGAGCAAAAGGGAATCATCGCAGTCGATCAGATGATGGAGATACAAGCTAAGATCGACAATTTGTCATGACAACTAAGCAATATGAAGTGTCGTCCTCAACTCAAGTTAAAGCTGTATAATTGAAGTGTGAGCTTTGTGGTCAGACAAACCATGATACTGTGGATTGCTACTTGATGAGAGAGGATAACCAGGAGCAAGTAAACTATATAGGAGCACAGTTTGGACGAGGAGGGGAAAACAATCCTACTCCAACACTTACGACCCCGAGTGAAAGAATCACCCTAACTTTTCTTGGTCAAATAACAACAATGGAGGACAGTTTAGGCCTCTGGGGCAATCGAGCTTCCAACATAATAAAGCAAGCTCGATGGAGTCAAAGTTGGATAGAATTTTGGATAAGATCGAAGGCATAGAGGAAGCATATAGGAGACTCTAGAGAAATTTTGAGTAAGTAACAAAGAATCATGCCTCCTCTATACACAATTTAAAAGTCCAAGTGGGCTAGTTAGCGAACGTCATATCTACTCAGAATGCTAGAACTCTTCCAAGCAACATCGAGTCAAATTCAAAGGAACGTATCATGGTTATACCGTAGACCCAGGATAAAGAATTGGGAAAAATAGAAGATAAAGAAGAAGGTCAAGTGGTTAAAGAAGACTTTTCAACTGAGCCCTTGATTGAATCTCTCAATGCAACTCGACATGTATTTCCATTCCCTATTGCACAACAACAGGAGTTATATGGAAACAGGGAAGCAAAAAAATTAAGGGAGATTGAGCAAAATATGGTCGAGGAAGTGACAGGACTAGTATAGAAAAAGCTCAATTTATAGGAGTCCATCAAATTGAAGGTTAAGGATCGACAAATGGAAGATGAACCCAACATAGCTAAGAAGAAAGAGGACCCAAGGGACTTTTTCATCCCCTGTAGTATCAACAGGATTATCATAGACAGGGCATTCACGGATTTAAGCACGATTATAAATATGATGCCCTACACCTTTAGTCTAAAATTAGGGTTAAGAGAGTTTGTGCCTACTAAGTTTTTGGTTAAGACGACCGATAGAACATCACATAGACCGATGAGAATTATACAAGATATGTCGGTAAAGGTGGGTAAATTTATCTTTCCCATAGACTTCTTTATTTTAGACATTAGCGAGGATAGGGACACTCTGATAATTTTTTGATGCCCATTCTTGACCACTGCGCGCTCACTTATTGATATTGATGAGGGTGAATTAACTCTGCAAATAGGGAAGGAGAAATTGACATTCAAAGTAACTACAAGAGAGTACAGATCTCCTTCACCTCCAGCGGATCTCAAAGAACCTGAACCTGAGGCAAATGGGAGGACATACAAAATCCTGGGAATGCTTTCAGAAAGAAGCGCTCGCGAAGGAGAAGGCGAGGAAAGGAAAATTTTACAGACAGTGGTAACTATAGTATGGTAGCTAAAGTGCAGACTTTGAGATTAATGAAGATGCTACCATCGGACCATTCATTCCAACCACTGTAAGCTTAACGGAATGTCGAGCTACTGATGTTAAAAGGAACGATGCATGGGAGTCAACCCATGGAAAAGTAGCTCTTTGTTAATATTGTTCGAATGTTTGAAATTTTGTTGTTAGGATTAGTTTGTTTTTGAATAAAAGCAGAAAAGGAGTAGGAATTTGGAATTATGTGGATGATTGTGCAAGCATGAAAAAAGAAATAAAAAAGGGCCAGAAAAGAATCAAGTAGTGGAAGTGAATCAAATTAGAAAAAGAGAAAAAGAAGGAGTTTGGAGCGAGTATATAGCCGTCGGCCACGACCGTGGCCTAGCAGGTCACGATCGTGGCCTGCGATTGAGCGTGCGCTAGGTGGTAAGCCGTATTCCACGATCGTGGCTTGTGACTAGGAAGAAAAGGGGGAGGATGCACTTCTTAAAAACAACTTTACCATTTTACCATTTTTACCACTTATATATTCAGTTTTAACTTTACTTTCACTTTCACTTTCATTTTTATTTTCTCTCTCTAGAATTCAAGCATTCAAACACTCTTACATCTCTCTAGAATTTTTCAACCTCTAAATTTTTCCCAATTTTTACCAAATCATGTCATGCATTAAGCAATCAGTCCGCCAGGAACTATATAGACGATAAAATTTTGTAAGACAGGGAAGAAGAAATTGAGCGACAGTCTATGGTGCACCCTTCCCAATCTATACCAAGGAGGAAGGTACTCATTTTCGTTCCCTTCATTCTAGACAAATTGTAGTTCCCAACTATTTTGACTTTGACACACTAGATAGGCTAAAATTACATAAGCAGGTAGAAAACCTAGCCGAGAGGATCCAGTGGGCTTAATTTATTCGATTTCAATTCCTTTTTTGTGAGGAGCTTACACTGGAATTTTTCACAACCCTAACCTTTGACCCCAAGAATACAAAAGAACTGTGGCTTAGATTGGGAGGACAGACATATGAATTGAATGTTGAAATCATGTGCAAGATGTGTGGATTCCCTGAATCTACCATCATCGATCAATATGATGACTTCTGTCCTTTTCAATACTGGCATGAGCTTACTAGAATTAAGTGATTTTATGCAAAGAATGCTCACAACAACATCATACGGTCCCATGAACACTTATTGCTGTATAAATTTATGTGTCAGCTAGCTTTTAACAAGACCTAAACCAACAAGTGTTCTACCAAAGAACTTTTTATACTGTGGTGCATGGACCACAATATTCCAATATGCATGTCCACCTATGTACTTAATGTCATTGCTGTGACTCCGTGCAAGCAGAGCAACTATCTTGGAATGGGATACATAGTGTCTGCCATTGTAGAACATTTTGGTGTGGAATAGAGGGAGTCAACAAATCTCCTCCTTGACTTCCTCAATCACCATCACTTATTTCCGGCTAAGATCATCCATTTCATAAACTTGACAGTTAAAGACATCAGCTAAAAGACACATGCTCGGATCAGGGCGGGTCAGGCAATTTTAAGCTCAGCACCACCTCGACAGGTATAAGAGGAATCCACCAGTGAAGAATCCAAGGAAGAAGAGGAAGAAGAACAAGGTTGGAAGAAGGTGTTGGATGCAATCACAAAGACTAACAAGACACTTACAGAGATGGCACGAACATAATGATGCCAGAGCTGGGATATTCAATAAATTCATTGGTATTTCTAGTCTCAAGGTGTTCAATTACCGCCTCTGACACCATCACCACCTCCATCTCCATAGGATTTGTACTTAACCCAATCTTTATTTTCTAAATTAACCTTCAGTTCTATTTTTTATGTTGTTTTTATTATTTTTATTTGTTTCTATTTACTTTAGATTTTATCTATTCTTTTATTTTATGTGTTTATGTATGTCTCCTTCTCATATTGAGGTCAATGTGTTCTTCAAGTGTGGGGAGGGATTCTGTGTTTTTTTGTTTTTGAATGTGATTTTGCATACCGTATGATAATTATTAGGATGTATTGTGCGATTTGTTTGAATGTGTCATTGGCTTAGATGAGTGAATTTTGTTTAATTTTGAACATAGTCTAGTAGGTTGTGAATGATCATTAGCTCGCAAAATTAGTGAATTAGGGTCTTTGGATAAATATACAACTTAATTAGTACTTAGTGTAAATTGAGCACCCTCTAGGTTGTCACATTCATTCATAATCTAAATCCCATTAACTTAAGAAACTTAACTAGTATTTTTTCATGAAAACGAATAGCTCAAAACAACAAGGTAGGTGAAAAAATTATTTTGTTAATAAATTACTATTCCACTGACCTTCGGGTTATAAATAGAGCTAGTAGCTAGTTGAAAATGTGATAATAGCTGAGTAACTAGATCGACACGCATCACAAATGTGTGCCTTCGTATTAAAAGACTATAATGACGTTTCAACCAAACAGTTAATGAATGACTTAGTCGAATAACCAGATCGACATACATCACCAACGTTTGCCTCCAAGTAGAAGACTAAGTCCGTGTTAAAAAAAATGTTCTTAATAAAAACCTACCGGACTTATAATAAGCATGAATTTTCATCAAAATGTACTTAGGAACAGTTACAGAGTCTTAAGGACCAAAGAATTATTAATGTGTTTGTACAATTGAAAAGGGTAATTGAATTAGCACTTAGATCCTGATTAACTTGTATATTTAGTTCAAAACCCTTAGACATAGATTTTGCAGGTTAATGATTAGATATAACTTATCAGATTGTGTTCAAGATGAAATTTATTTCATGAAGTTGAAGCCATTGTCTCATTTTTGCATTGTGTGCTTCGTGATTGTTATGTTTGTTGTTTTGTTTCCTTGAGGACAAGCAAATGTTTAAGTGCGGGGATGTTGATAGTTGTCAATTGTATAGTGTTTTATGGATTAATTTGTTAAGTATTTAGTGTTAAATTAAGTGTTGAGTGTGGGTTTATGTCTTAATTGTGTTAGTTTATATGTTTAAGTGTTTTTATGGGTTAATATGAGTCTTTGAGCTTAATTGTTATATTTTTGAGGTACCTAGATGGGTTTGTTAGTGCTTCAGGGTAAACGGTGAAGAACGGAGAAGATTCGAGAAGTTCTAGGCCAAAGACTTAGCCCATAATCGTGGCACAATAGGCCACGATCATAATTGGGAGAGACGAACCAGCAGTAGCTAGGCCACGATCATGCACTTCGGGCATGATGGTGATAGAGAGCTTCCATTTAGGCCACGATTGAGCACACAGGGCCATGATCATGATAGAAAGGTTTAGGTGCTAGCCACGATTGTGGCATGTAGGGCCAGATCGTGACCTACGTCAGGCTGAAGCAAAAACTAGAATTTCGCAAGATTTTTTAGACAGTTTCGACCCCGACCTTAACCTAGGGCTCCCAAAATATAAATATAACATTATGAGATAGATGCAGCAGCCTAGAGAGTTATGCAAGAGAGCCATCACATTAACCAATTTCGAGAGAAAACCTAGAGAAAAATTGAGAGATTAAAGAAGGAGACTAAGGAAGAGAGACATGAAGATGAAGCTAGACGCGACGAACTTCCCAAAACAGATAATTTCCCACTGTCACTGCCTCTACAATTCTGTTCCTGACAATATTTTCCATTTATTCAATTTTATTGATGTATGAAATTGCAATATTCGTTGAGAATAGGATGTGTTGAATGTTGAGTTTTGTGTATACTTACCTTCAGGTTTTTAATTCTTGAGATTAATAAAGTTTAATTAATTGTGTTATTGTTGATTTAATTATGATTCAATTTTTGTTCGTAATAATTTGGCAATAAACTGAGAGGATGAGCCAAGTGAAAATAATTAATTTGGGCTAACAAGAGTTAGGTAAATTGATAGATAAGAATTGGATCAAACCGGTAGAATCATGTAACGAGAGATCTAGCATAAGTTCCTTGTAGGTTAATAGACAATTTTAGAACTATTTTAAGTTATGGGTAAATTGTGAGTCGAGAGATCACAGTTCCATAATTTAATTTAGGGATCATTATTTAGGGTTAAGGATTATAACTCGAGAGAGAGAGAGTAATCTACCCTAGGACCGTCTAGACCCATTAATTCAATAATTGCATAATTGGTTAGATTTTCATTAGCTTCTACTTTCTTTTACTTGATAGTTTCTAGGTTGATTTTCAGATTGGGTTGTGTGATTTTGCTATTTTATTGATATCTCTTCATTTTAATATTCATAATTGATTATTTGATTGATTTATTTCCTGTATTAGTTTATTTCTTTTAAATTATTGTAGTTTAGTACGACCTTGGATTTTAGGAATAGTTTAGCCCTCCTCGTGGGATCGATACCTTAGGTAAATGTAGGCGTGGCCAGCACCTAAACCTTTTTGTCACGATAGTGGCTCAAGGTGCACGATCGTGCCTAAGCATATAGCTCTCTGTCACGATCATGGCCCAAATTGCACAATCGTGGCTAGGGTCCTTTCAGCTTGCCTATTTCTGTAACCACGGTCGTGGGTCGTGTTTTTAGCCCGAAACTCTTCGAAACTTCTCCGTTCTTCATCGTTTACCCTGAAACACTAAAAAACTCATCAAGGTACCTAAAAAATATAGCATTTAAGCTTAAAGACTCATACTAACACATAAAGAACAGTTAAACACATAAATTAACACAATTGAAACCTAAAAACACACTAAACACTCAGATTAACACTAAATACATAACAAATTGAACCCTAAAACATCATGCAAATCACAACTATCATACCCTATTATTTTTCCCACTCTTTAGGAAAAGAACAAGCAGATTACTGAGCTTTGCAAACTTAGGCAAACTCTAAGATATTTATGTTTTGTAACTAAATTAGTTCGACTATTTTTGGTAGCTTTATAAACATATCAAGCATGAGCATTCATATATATTTTGTATTATGCTACTGATGTGGTTTATGAATGTAATTAAAGCTATATACAAACTCTATTTTGTTTGAGAAATGAAAGTAAGAGTTAAAGAATTTCTCTTTTGTACATGTTCAAATTTATCTTTTGTGTTGAGTTGTTATTGTGGTTGGAAATGGAATTGTAAGTTGTTAGATGGACTTAGATAGTTTTAAAATGAATTGTTATGTTGGGAGTCTATTATGTTACAAGTCACGTATGTATGTTTAATGATTGTTGGATTCGGGTCTTTCGGAAAATGTATAGAAGCTTATATAGGTAGTAGAGAAAAAGGGGGATAGAAATTATGTTCTGATTTCTATAAATAAACTGTATTAATATAAGCAGAATTAGACAAATTTTTCTTCATAAATGTTGTAGCTTATTCTTTTAGCTTTTTAACGGTACATAGTTTGTAATTTTTGGACATCGGAATTGAGAGATATGATGTTTACAAATTTGAGTGCTCATTTGGAGTACACGATCGTGCACATGCCTACCACGATTTTGGCCAATGCCTAAACTTTTTTGTCACAATTGTGGCCTGATGTGCACGATCGTGGCCTGGCTGCTCTAGCTTGTCCTTATTTGTCATGATCATGGCCTTCTGTGCCACGATCGTGGGCTATGCCTTTAGCTCGAAAACTCCTCCAATCTTCTCCGTTCTTCACTGTTTACCTTGAAACACTAACAAACCCATCAACGTACCTTAAAAATATAATAATTAAGCTCAAAGACTCATACTAACCCATAAAAACACTTAAACACATAAAATTACACGATTAACACATAAACACACACTCAACACTCAATTTATCACTAAATACTTAACAAATTAAACCCTAAAACATAATGCAATTGACAACTATCAACATACCCACACTTAAACGTTTTCTTGTCCTTAAGCAAACAAAAAAACAAACATAAGAAACATGAAGCACACAATGTAAAAATAAGACAATGGCTTCAACTTCATGAAATAAATTTAATCTTGAACACAATCTAACAAGTTATAACTGGAAAAATCCATGTCCAAAGGCTTCTAACTAAATGTACAAGTTAATCAGGATCTAAGTGCTAATTCAATTACCTTTTCCAATTGCACACTCACATTAATAATTCTTTGGTCCTTCAAACTCTGTAACTATTCCTAAGTACATTTTTATGAAAACTCAAGCTTATTACAAGTCCGGTAGTTTTTTATTAAGAGCATATTTTTTAAGACACGGGCTTCGTCTTTTACTCGGAGGCAAACATTGGTAATGAATGTCGATTCAGTTACTCGACTAAGTCATTTATTAATAGCCTGGTTGAAACGTCATTATAGCCTTTTGACTCGAAGGAACGCGATTCGATCTGGTTACTCAGCTATTATCACATTTTCAACTAGCTACTGGCTCTACTTATAACCCGAAGGTCAGCGAAATAGTAATTTATTAACAAAAACTCTTGTTTTTTCACTTATCTTATTGTTTTTAGCTATTCGTTTTCATAAAAAAAATACTAGTTAAGCTACTTAAGAAAAAGGGCTTCAAATTATAAATGAATTTGACAATCTAGAGGGTGCTAAATTTACACTAATTCCTAATTAAGATGTATATTTATCTAAAGAGCCCTAATTCACTAATTTTTGCAAGCTAATGATCATTTACAACCTACTAGACTATGTTAAAAATTAAATAAACTTCACTCATTTAAGCTATTAACACATTGAAACAATTCACACAATGCTACCTAATAACTAACATATGATATGCAAAATCACATTCAAAAGCAAAAAAAACATAGAATCCTTCCCCACATTTAAACAACACATTGTCTTCAATATAAAAAGGAGGCACACATCACATAAGATAAGTAAAGATAAAATAGAAATTAAAGTGACAGTAAACAAATAAAAGTAGAAAGAAACATAAAAACAAAAATAGAACTGAAGGCTAATTTGCAAAAGAAAATTTAGGTTAAGTATAAATCCTAAGGAGATGGAGGTGGTGATAGTGTCGGAGGCAGCAATTAAAGGCCCTTAGATTCGAAATACTGATGGATCCATCAGATATCCCAGCTCTGGTGTCATTGAGTGCACGCCATCTCCATAAGTGTCTTGTTGGTCTTGGTGATTGCATCCAAAACCTTCTGCCAACCTTGTTCTTCTTCCTCAGATTCTCCACTAGTGGATTCCTCTTGTGCCTACCGAGGTGGCGCTGAGCTTAAACTTACCTGACCCGCCCTGATCCGTACAAGTGTCTTTTGGCTAATGTCTGTAAGTGTCATGTTTGTGGAATGGATTATCTCAGCCCAGAATAAGTGGTGGTGATTGAGGAAGTCAGGGCGGTGAACTGTTAACCCCCTTCGTTCCACACCAAAATGTTCTGCAATGGCAGGCATTATGTATCCCATTCTAAGATAGTTGCTCTGCTTGTACAGAGTCACGACAATGGCATTAAGAACATGGATAGATGTGCATACTAGAATACTATAGTCCATGCATCACAGTATAAAAAGTTCCTTGGTAGAACACTTGTTAGTTTCAGTCCTGTCAAAGACCAGCTGACACATAAATTTGTGCAATAATAAATATTCATGGGACCGTATGATGTTGTTGTGAGCATATGTTGCATAGAATCACTCAATTCTAGTAAGCTCCTGCCAGTATTGGGAAGGATGGAAGTCATCATATTAATCGATGATGGTGGATTCGGGGAATCCACACATCTCGCACATAATCTCAACATTCAATTCATTTGCCTGTCCTCCCAATCTAAACCACAATTCTTTTGTATTCTTGGGGTCAAAGGTCATGGTTGTGAAAAATTATAGTGTAAGCTCCTCATAAATAGGGAAATGAAATCGAATAAATTGAGCCCACTGGATCCTCTCGGTTAGATTTTCTACCTGGTCACCCAATTCTAGCCTATCTAGTGTGTTAAGGTCAAAATACTTGGGAACTACAATTTGTCTAGAACGAAGGGAACGAAAACGAGTATCGTCATCCTTGGTGTAAATTGGGAAGGGTGCTGTAAAATCTACTGCTCAGTTTCTTCATCCTCATCCTGCAACTTGTTGTCATCCATATGGTTCCCAGTGGGCTGATTGCTTAATGCGTGGCATGATTTGGTAGAAATTGGGAAAAATTTAGAGGTTGAAAAATTCTAGAGAGATGTAAGAGTGTTTGAATGCTTGAATTCTGGAAGATAAACTGAAATTGAAAGTGAAAGTGAAAGTAAAGTAAGAACTGAATATATAGGTGATAAAAAGGGTAAATGGTAAGTTGTTTTAAAAATTTTCACGCCTTTCCCTTTTTCTTCATAGTTGCAGGCGACGATCATGGCATGCGGCTTACCACCTAGCGTATGCTCAATCTCAGGCCACGGTTGTGTCCGAAGGCTATACAGTCATTCCAAATTTCTTCTTTTGTTCTTTTTCCATTTTGTTTCACTTCCACTACCTGATTATTTTTTAGCCCTTTTTCATCTCTCCATTAATGCTTCCACAATCATTCACATAATTCCAAATCCATACTTCTTTTCGGCTTTTATTCAAAAACAAACTAATCCTAACTACAGAATTTCAAACATTAGAACAAAATTAATAAAGAACCACTTTTTCATGGGTTGCCTCCCATGCAGTGCTTCTTTTAACGTCAGTAGCTCGATGATCCTTTAAGCTCATGGTAGTTGGAATGAATGGTTCGATGGTAGTGTCTTCATTAATCTCAAAGTCTACACTTTAGCTACCTTATTGTAGTTACCACCGTTTGTACAATTTTCCTTTCCTCACTTTCTCCTTCGCAAGCGCTTCATCGTGAAAACATTTGCAAGATCTTCTATATCCTCCCATTCACCTTGAGGTTTGGTTTTTTTGAGATCCACTAGAAGTGAAGGAGATCGTACTCTCTTGTAGTTACCTTGAATGTTAATTTCTCCTTCCCCATTCACGGAGTTAATTCGCCCCCTTAACATCAATAATTGAGCGCGTAGTGGCCAAGAACAGTCGGCGAAGAATTATTGGGGTGTCCTCATCTTCATTAATGTCTAAAATACAGAAGTCCATAGGAAAGATAAATTTACCAACCTTCACCGGCATATCCTGTATAATTCCCAATGGTCTATGTGATGTTCTATCTGTTGTCTTGACCAAAAACTTAGTGGGAACTAACTCTCTTAACCCTAATTTTAGACTGAAAGTGTAAGGCATCATGTTTATGCTCACGCCTAAATCCACGAACGCCCTGTCTATAATGATCCTGTTGATACTATAGGGGATGAAAAATCCCCCAAGTCATCTTTCTTCTTCGCTATATTGGGGTCATCTTCCAATGGTCACTCCTTACCTTTCTTCGTGATGGACTCCTGTGATTTTGGCTTTGTCTGTATTTATTTCGTCACTTTCTTAACCTTGTTTGGCTCAATTTCTTATAACTTCTCCACTTTCCTCTTTCCATATAACTCCCACTGAGCAAAAAATTGATTCGAAAATACCCATCGGGTTACTTTAATTGACTTGCTCATGGGCTCCTTTGGAAGGTTTTCCTCACCTTCTCCTTTCTCTTCTTCCTCCTTATGCACTCATTTAGGTTCTCCGTCTTAGGTTTGACCGATGACCATGATATGTTCCCTTAGATTCAACTCGGTGTTACTTGGAAAAGTTCTAGCATTTCGAGTCAACGTAGCCTTCGCTAATTGGCCCACTTGGACTTCCAAATTATGTATAGACAAGGCATGATTCTTTGTTACTTGCTGATAAGTCATTTTAAATACATATGTTTTGGACTTAATTTTGATTAATTTGTGAAATTGGTACTCAAATATTGATG
>JAOTAY010000191.1:10126536-10136819 GCA_025629805.1 Erythroxylum baracoense
GTGTAAACCTAAGAATAAGCTAGACACATACAAATGATAAGGTTTGAATGATCAAGAGATGTGATTAAGGAAACATACCCGGAATAGTCAATTTTAGCATGCATTATACATTACACATATGCATATGTGTATAATTGAATGTTTATGTGGTTGTGCAATTAAGAATGTGTGTGCAATATGTGTATTGCATGATGTTGATATACAAGATAAAACGTTAGCATCCTGACGTTTCTGGATCATAGAAGTAAATGCTAATCTGGAGCGTATTGTGAGTAACCTAATAGGGTGTCACATTGAATTACTATGTGATGTGAATGTGTTGATTTTGGACAATAAATATTTGAGGCGTTTGATGCATGAAAAACATGTTGGAAGTGCTCATTGTATGTGAATTTGATTGAATAAGTGATACTTAACTTGATTGTTGAATGTCGGACCAAGGTCCGAGGATAAATTTGAATGTGAATGTGGAAAAATTGAGTACAAATGATTGATAGAATATATGTGAATGTGATGCATTACATGAATGTATAAACAGATAAAGGTTGTTGTGACTGGAATAGCCACCAAAAAAGAGCTTAAAGCTCATAATGTGGTAAGAGCCTCTGGCTCACTATGTATAATGAGCCCTGTATCTCCAACAGATAAATGACAGTTATTAATGAGCCCAATATCCACAATGGATATGGTACAGTTACAAGCACTCAATCACAACAATAACAATTGAAAGTGAGTCTAATGAGCATTGCATATATAATTGATATGTATGTTTAAATGATTAAAATGCACTATTTGAATTGTTTAAATGTGAAATGTGACATAAATGAATAAAATGTTAAGTGATGCTATTGTTTGCAAGGTTATGCATACGCTAAGTTTTATTATTTATAACCTCGATAAATTTCGCAAGCACACGGGTCGTTCGCGTAATTCCTAAGATATCGATCCCACAAGGAAGAGAACTAGTCCTAAAATCTAACGACAGCTAAGTTCGCAAACCTAAATTAATGACTAATGCAGAAATTTAAATCAATTGAGAAGCAATTACGAGAAATTAAACACCCAAAGAACAAACAAAAGCAAACTCACACAAATAATCCGAATTTCAACCTAGAAGTGACCAATTGAGAGAAAGGGGAATCTATTTGAAATTAAAGAAAATCTACCCAATTATGAAAATTTCGTTTTAATGGGCCTAGACGATCCTAGGGTGAATTACTCTCTCTTAAGTTATAATTCTTAACCCTAATTCAAAATTTGAAAATTGTGATCTTTGGATCCGCAATTTGTCCAAAACTTAAATTAATTCTAACGCTGTCTATTAACCTACAGGGAATCTGTGCTCAATCTCTCGTTACATAACTCTACCAGTTTGATTCAATTCTCTACCTATCGATTTACCTAACTCTCGTTAATCTAAATTGATGATTTTCACCGGCTCACCCTCTCAATTTATTGCCTAGTTATGAAGAATCAAATTGAATCACAATAAATCAAAATAAAACACAATCAAATTAATTTTATTAATCTCAAGAATAAATAAACCCGAAGGTGAGTTTAGACAGAAAAATCAACACTCAATGACAAATAATTCTAATCAATCTCAAATCCCATACATTAATGAAATTTAAATAAAGAATAGACAATACTGTTGGAATGGATCTCGGAGTCGCGACTGCGAGAAACCACCTGTTTCGGGAAGTACGCCGCATCAAGCGTGTCTCTGTGCCTCTCTTCCTTCGTCTCCTTCCTCAATCGATTGATCTCTAATTAGGATTTTCCTTGAATTTTTGGCAAAATCTCACGTTTGCGCAGTTCTCTCAGCTCTCTAATCTCTCCCAGGTGGCTGTTAGGTATTGTTCTATTTATTCTGTAGCAGTCCTAAGTCAAACTTCGGGTCGAAACAGTCCGAAAAATGACCCAAAATTTGAGTTTTTCTGTCAGCTCGACACAAGGCACGATCGTGGTTGACACTTTTTCCCTTCTGTCATGATCGTGGCCTGAAGGGCACAATTGTGACCTGAATTGACGCTCTCTGTCACGATCATGGCTCCTGGTGTATGATCGTGGCCTGGTTTCCTCTGACTCTTCCTCTTCTGTCACGATCCTGGCCACTATGCACGAACAAGGAACGATCGTGGCCTATGTCTTTTAGCCCAAAACTCTTCAGGTCTTTATCATTCTTCCCTGTTTATCCTGCAATACTAGCACATACATCAAGGTACCTCAAAAATATACAATTTAAGCTCAAAGATTCAAACTAACCCATAAAAACTCTTAAACACAAAAACTAATCTAATTAAACCCTAAATGTATACTCAACACTCAATTTAACACAAAATGCATAACAAATTAAACCCTAAAATATCATACAAAACACTACTATCTGCTATACGATGAATTAATGAAGTATTGTGAATTATGTGATTATATGAATTGATGTGTTATATGATACGAGTGAACCATCAAGGATGGTTAACTCACTGAGTTCGAAAAACTCACCAAAATTGCAATGTTGAGTTTTAGGTTCAGGAAGATCTCCAGTTAAATTGGACTCTAACCACTACATTCAGATAAAAGATAGAGGTCAGGATCAGTTCGTGTTTGGATATGTATTTCATTATTTTGTATTAAAGTGTGTATTCACAAGTGCTGTATAATATGTATGTGAATGATTATGTAATGTAATGATATTATGACTAAAAATGTTTTGTATCTGTAATAGGCCCAAATGACTATTGAAATTCTGATGATATGTATATTGATTGTAATATTTGTGATTGAAATTGTTTACGAGTAAAATGGGCTGTTATTGATTATTGGTTTTCTATAATATGCGTGTGATGTAAAAAAAATTTGTATTGAGTTTGACTAACCATCCTAGCACACTAGCCTTGTAGAGTGCATTCTCGAATACCGTCTAAGTGTTTGGGAATATGCCCTATTGACGTGGGTGTTACAAATAAGCTCAATGAAAAAGACTAAACCCTAAATTAATTAATCGAGATAGCTGCAACTATTCAATTTAGTTTTCCTATTTATTATAAGTTAAATATGGAAATTCATAAATAACCTATTTGCTACTTTTACCATTCCTTCATGACAATTACAAATCACTGAATTCCTGGATAGCAATAGAATAATCCATATTAAATTAAATTGTCAGATTAATCGAATATCAATCAAATTGTCAGATTAATCGAATATCAATTATTCATGAAATATGAGAACTCAAAACATGAAATACTTGAATTAAAATATGAATAAAAGTTTGAAACACAAAATCTCATAAAGTTACAACCAAAGTATTGAATCCCCTTGAATTAGAAAGATTGAGTTTAGCCACACATGGCTTTTAATCTAATAACAAAAATAAAAGAAAGACAGAGAATTGCGAAAACCATAAAAAAAGAGAGAGAGAACCCTTTTTCTGTTGTAAGGAATGTTCCTTTTATAAGGTTTTCTAATCTAATCCTAATCTAACTCTTAACTTGTAAAGATTTCTATCTAAAACGAATTCAAATTCCTACAGGATAAGGATAAGGCGAAGTCTTTAAGTTAAACTCTAACTCTTCAAGTGATCAACTTTATCTATTGCATCAATCTCTTCACTTTATCCACAATTTTTGATTATCATTAATAGAGTCCTAATTCAATGCAATCTCCCCTTTTCATCTCCTAAAACAAAACAAACATTAATTTTCATGTTTAAAAATAAAAATAAATTCAAAACAAAGGAGATAATATCAAATAATTAGTCAAGATGAGATCTTATCACTATTATTTGAGACAAAACAACTATTATTTAGCCATTTTAATATGAAGGATCTTGGTGAGACCTGTTAGATACTTAGAATTCAGATTCCTTGAGATAGAGCTAATGGGATTCTTTGATTGCCTCAAAAGACTTACATTGATAGGATCTTAAAATGATTCAATATGCATTCTTGTTCTCCTAGAAAGGCACTAATAGTGAAAGGTGACAAATTCTAAAAGGCCCAATGTCCACAAAATGATAAAGAGAGAGATGAATGAAAGTTGTTCCTCATGCGTCACTTGTAGGCAGTCTGATGTATACTCAATATGCATACACCCTGATATTGCTTTTGTTATAGGCATATTGGGTAGGTACTTAAGTGATCCTGGACTTAGCCATTGGAAAGCGGCTAAGAAAGTCATGAGGTATCTTCAGGGTAGCAAGGATCATATGTTGACTTCTCAGCAAACTGACACTCTTGATATAGTTGGGTTTAATGACGCTGATTATTCAAGATGCGTGGATGATAAAAAGTTCACTTCAAGCTACATCTATATGATGGTTGGAGGAGCTGTATTGTGGAAAAGTGTCAAACACACTCACAGTGTCCTTTACAATAGAGGCAAAGTATCTGGCGTGTTATGAGGCTGCTTGCCAAGCAATATGGCTGCAAAATTTCATTTCAGCATTAGGAATTGTAGACTCCATTTTGAGTCTGCTAAAATTGTATTGTGATAACTTTGTAGCTGTAGCTTTCACTAAGAAAACTAGAAGTACTTCTCGCTCAAAGCATATTGATATAAAGTATTATTTTGTTAAAGAGAAAGTTGTTGAATCCCTCGTTACTGTTAAGTATATGCCTATAGCTAGTATGTTAGCAGATGCACTTACAAAAGGCTTACCTATATGTGTGTTTGCAGAATACGTCTCCTGTATGGGATTGTTAGGAACCTAGCTTAATAAGATTAGAGTTTGTTATTTTGTATTGAACATGTTAGTAAGATTAGAGTTTGCTATTTTGTATTGAACATGTTAGTACTTTGTACAAATTACTTATGACTTATATATATGAAATATGTATAATGATATTTGCAATCACTTCATATTGATATTGACATATATATGTTAATGTATGTATATAGTTTGACGAAATGACAAGTACAAAAAGAGACAAATGCATAGTCTCAATTGTTGGACTGCATGCATGTTGTTTTAATAGTTATTGTTGTATTTGAATATATCCAGGGCCTAATCATATATAGTAAATATATTATGTCGATATGATATTGCATATAATTTATTTGATTGCCTTTAGATGATGAAGATTGGTATAGCGGTTTGATTATATTGTCTAAGTGGGAGAATGTTAGAAGTATATGGACTAATATAATCACAACATTAATTCCATATTCACAATGGTTAATTCAATTGCCTAATGTATGTTTAATAACCATAATTGGATGGTTAATAATTTACTAATTGCTTTTTGAGGCACATGGTAGTACCCTAATAACTATAGGTTGGCCCATTAAATCATAGTTCATCACAATTATGAAATGACACAATTAACGTCATTCTACCCCTTAGGGTAGAACATGTTATAAATATAACGTGAGAATGTGTTTTTGGTGTATATGTGCGGTGATAGTTGAAAAGGGTTTTCTACCATAAGTTCTCTCTTGCACATGTTTGTTAGGTATTAATAGGGTTGTGGTTCTTTGATTGGAGAAAATGAATCAAGATGCTATGCCCAACCTTAGTGGTATGTACATTTTTTGTCTAGTTATTGCTCTAAATAGAATGTAGATCTTGGTTGAAAGATTGAACATTGCATTAATGGATTCAGTTCTATATATTGTGGTTATTGCTCACTGCACTTATGAATATCACTTCGTTGAATCCTACTGCTTCCTTATAAGAAACTGAAGCAGAAGATAGAAATTTCACTTTTAATCTTGCACATTTATGCCTAATAATGAACAAAACATCTACTGTAATACAATAAGTGTTCAATCTCTCTCAAGCATGTTGTCTCGCAAATGAAAATAATATAATAAAAATAAAATAAAAATATAGCTCATTCAATTATGTAACAGACATTCACAAATAAAAAGATGACTTATTGTATTACTGAGAGAAAGATTATAAAAAATTAAAAATAAATGACAACAATTTTCCCAAGCTCTCAAAGACTCTACCTTACATTATACTTTTGCAAAATATTTATAGTCTAAAGTTATATATAAGAAATTTAAATACAAAGAAATTTTATTTTCACAGAAGTTTAACTTTATTGAAACTCTATTTTCACATATGCATAACAATATTGAAAATGTTTTTCTATAAGTCCTCGAAAATCATGCTACGAGTCTAACACTTATCCCACACTTGATACTAGTGTCTATTTACTTCTAATTTAAAAATCTCTTAGACCAGTATGAGACTAGTGTTAGTCTCATATCCTTGTTTGATGCTAATCAGTTTATGAAATTTCATTATTTACCAAGAATTCAAGGTATATCTCATAATTCTCCACTTTGACTTATAATTTTTAACCTCTAATAAAAAATGACTCTTTGATATACTTATCTCTAAGGGGCTATGTAAGCATTCACCAAGTCCAAGTTATACTTGAACTTTTTTGCTGACAATAATTTTATAACATGTTAGCTATATCTTCTAAAGTATGAACATTGTTTTAACAAAATTTGACCAAACGTAATTAATTTCTAAATCTTGAGAAACCTCACATCCTTCGCCATATCCCCTGTACATCTAAATTTCTCAAAACTTTCTTTAGTCTCCTAATTAAAAGATAGCTGTGTCCTCATCACTTATGGAATGAGCATTTACGACTGGCTCTCTCCAATCATGTCTTCTTGTCTATTTGATGGTACATCTAGCTCTATCCTTATCTATACCGTATTGATACTTTCTTTTTGGCATTGTCTTATCTCCTGAACTGGAAACTTACATCCCTCTTAATATTTGTTTTATATTGTTCAAGTACCACTTATACTACATTTGAACTAGCACCGTTCATTGTTGACCTTGACACATTCTTTCTGTACGTTTGCCTCAAAATTTATTGCTCTCCAAACACTAATGAAGGTTAAATTAGACTTTTTACCAAGCATATGAAACCTACGAAACTAGACCTTCCGACATTTCTCATCCGTTAATAAGTTTTCTTTACGAAATTATGTCATCTCCTTCTTACCAAGACGACTCGCTCGGTTATACTATAGTTTGGTAATATCATTCTTCAGCCTAGAGATTGAGAAACAATCGTTGATATCATTATTGTTTTTCCCATTAAAATATAAATGCCATGCTATAATTTTTCTTTTATCATAGTCAATGCACCTTTTTTAAATTTTATTATTTTAAAGTGCTCGTTATAAAAAAAAATATATTCTCGTCTATCAAGTGTACCCATAAAAATTAAATTCTTTGAAACTTAAGAATATGGTAGTTATCTAATATTCTAACAATTTCATCATATTTTTTTGATTTGCATTGAACGATTGCGTTTAGCAAGTTTAAGTATAATGAATCTTTTTTTCCCATAAGCCTAACGTCCCTATTTCCGTATGTCCTCAGAAATCACGTCACGAATCCAGCGCCTGGCCCACGTTGGTTTGCTTCTGACTTAAACTCTCTCTAACCACTATGAAAATGTTATCAGTCCTATATCCTTGTTTTGTACCGGTTATTTTCTAGAATTTCACCATGCACCAAAATTTTAAGGCATATCTTCCACATATGCACTCGAATGCAGGATTCATCAAATATTGCTTGCCCACTTCTGAGTTCAAGTTCGTGCTAGGCAAGGGAGGATCTATTCCGGGTCTCCTCAAAATGAAGTAAATTTCCATATGTTCAGCCAAGTTCAAATGTTAGAACTGCAAAGGAAGACTACAGATTATTGCAATTCTTCTTGAATCAGTTCAGTTAGTGGTTGGAGTTCTTGCAGGAGTTTATGCCAAAGATGAATATACCAATCTGAATGAACAAGATCAGGACCATAACAAGGCTGTTGAATTTCTAATTATTTGAAAGAAAGAAACTGTCTGATAGGCCAATCGTACCCAATAAAATTTTCCCCGAAGCACATGAAAAGATTAACGTGCATCTCAGCATATGTTATTAAAAGCTTATTTTGAAAGGAATAAATCCAAAAATAGATATGGCGCTGTCAAGTCTTAGATGTTCGTCTCCACCAACTGGCTAATATTCATTGGTGTCACATATCTACTTGATCCTCCAAACATTGCCCGAGCAGCTAGCCTGGAAGCTGCTGTGGTTGGGTGAAAAAGGTCCCAGAACAAGTACTCGCGTCGATTTGAACAAAGGGTTGGATCTATTCTTGAGTCGCAGGGAAGTTCTCCATTGAAGGTTCCTTTCCCACAGCACGCATTTTTAACATCTTTCATGCCTGCATAAAGTTGCAGAAGATTGAAATTGGTCATTAGAAGGTTGCCCACCTTTTATAATGGAGAACTGTTAAAGCATCTATTTTGCATGTCAGGTTTGGCACTGAAATGCTTACCAAAGACCAAAGGATTTTCCATGACATCACTTGTCATTTGATATGAGTTTGCAAGTGAGTACTTCACTCCTGGGAATTGTGAGCTCCAAGTCCTTAAAAGGGCCTGAATGTTTACAAAGAAAGCTGCAGCCAAGTCATTCATTTCCTTGACGCAGGAATCGGATTTGAGAACTGCTCGGGGCCTAGGACAACATCCAATTGGCGGAACGCTTACAATGGCAAACTTTCGAGCTCCCAAGTCATACAGATTCTGTCATATTAACACATAAAATTTTATACCTTTCCTAATCATTTTCCTTTTCAGGAGCCCTATGATATTGAGGAAGAGCTAGGAGTCAAAACCTGTATATGATTTGTGTAGTTTGACAGTAAGAATTGCATGAATTCTGGAGCAGTGACATTAGTAGTTCGGTTAAGAGTAGCATCTGAGAACTCAAACATGTCATTGCTTCCGGTGCTAATTAAAAACAATGATTGAGAAAACTTTCTGGCAGTGGCATTTGGACTCAACATCTCTGAAATGTTGCCATGAACCGTTGAAAATTGATGGATTTGCTCTGCCAAGGATACGACCTTCCCCTTTGAATTAAGGAAAAAAAAATCAGAACTTGAAAGTCAGTTTTTGCCTGCGAACACTTGCAGAATATAAAGAAACCTAAAGAAGAAAAGAAGAAAATAAACTAAAATATGGTTCAGTTAGCAATTGATATAAAGATAGGAAGTTATTACGAATCTAAGTCCGGTGCTGTTAAAAATTCCTGATCCTCCTGATGCGAAGTTGACGCCCAGGAGAATTCTCTGCCTGAAAGTTGAGTAATGGTTGACAAGAGACAGGAAAGGTGGTGGACTGATAGCAAAACCCAAGAGCCTCACTGTCCAAGCAACCAGTGAAGATTAATCATAATCTTCTTACTTTAGTACATTACTGTATATATGTAGATTAGTTGCTAAATCTGATTCTGCTTCTTAACTAAACATAAATTCTTTTTTTTTTTTTCAAACTTCAGTTACTAAAACATGGAGGTCCTGCAGGCTCATTCAGAACAAGAACATAAGAACCATTATCCGTTCAACTTGAAAAATTTGCATTTCGTATCGGTTCATACATACCAATCTCATCAGCCGTGTTATAACCATTGCTAAATCTCCCTGTCGGAATCGAGAAAGGATAATCAATTCCGTTATATGGGAAGTTCGATTTTGCTGTGCTTTCATTTAAGAAATTATTGGTTCCAACATCAAAGGTTGAGTCACCAAATATAAACACTGCAGGTACAGTCTTGGTACCAGCCTCATCCAAGCAAAGAGCCACAAGGGTCATTGAGAAGTACAGAAAGAAGAAAGCTGGAGTAAGTCTCTCTGCCATGTTAAAGTGTTTGTACCTTTGCAAGCAATGGTGAGTTGGAGTGCCTAGACCTCAAGGGTTTCTGTTCTGAGTTTGAATAACTTAAGGGTCTACTTATAGGCACAAAAGGAGTAGGGAGCAAACAACTGGTCATAATAACGTCTCCAAGTTACATGCATAGTACAAAATATCAGAAACCAACAAACTCAGGCGGAGTCCTCAATTGTTGGAAGGAGACATGGTAGTAGGAAGTACGTATATTGTATACTTGATCAGTGAATGATTTATTGGTGGGCTGGTAACCAATCTTACGAATTTCATTACGTACAGGCCGATATCGGGTGGTACGTACCATATCGGTAAGAAAATAGTACAAAATGAGAGTGTTAATATATCGGGTGTAAATATCAGTCGGTATCGATTTGTTTCGTCTGGTACTGGTCGGTACCGAAAATTTTGAAAATTATAAGGACTTTTTTGTAAAATTATCAATTTTTTAAAAAAAATTACTCTCTCACCTCTCTCTCTCCCTCCCCCTTCTTTTTTTCAAAGTTTTTATAATTAATTATTTTGTTAAACTTTTATTGTGATTTTTTAGTTTTAAATTTTAAAATAAAATAAATATTTTT
>JAOTAY010000191.1:10141243-10151315 GCA_025629805.1 Erythroxylum baracoense
GTTAAATGGACAAAAGTTTTAAAAAGGAAAAAAATGGTTCCTCATGATTGATAAGTGATAAGTGTTTTCAAAAAAAATTTATACCGATTTTTGTTTAGTGAAGTGATGTGACACGCCACCCTCGCGGGGCACGAATTCGGATATCACTGTCGATGTCGGGTTCGGGTCTAGTCGGGAGTTGGGGTGTTACACATCACATCCTTAAAATCATTAAATTTGACTCTTTCAAAGCTATAGTGTTCCATATATAATATGAAATCTTTTTAATTGAAAATGACATAGCTATAGAAGAATAACATTACATCATACAATATCTCATATTGTGTTTTCTTTCTTACACAAATCCATACTTTTATGTAATTTAATTGTAAAGATATTTGTTAGAAAATATCATTTATTATACATAACCAAAAATTTTTATCTCACCATATCGATCTCATATAAGTGTTTTAGCATTCTTAATGCCTTTTCTACTTAGATTTAAACAATTTTAAAATTTTAAAATCAATATTCCATTTAATACATATGACTATATCATATAAAGTAATTGGTCTATATCACATAAAATCATTAATAGTCTAATGAAATATAAGTATCATCCTTTTATGATATGCTATCACATCTAGCACATCACATGTACAAGATCTAACAATTCAATACCATCATTATCATTTCACCACGAATACTAATATGTATGTTCCATAATTTTTTTAATTTATGTTTTAATTAATTATTTCTTGTTTTTGATTCATCGACTTTTTTCAGCAAGAAGAGTAGGAAAGAAAAAAATAAAAACAAAGGAAAATATACAAAACTTAAGTGTAATTTTCATGAAATTATATATTCTTAATTAGTATAAATCTTTTACAAACACTTCACATATTCAACCTAAGAAGTGAAAACAGGTCAAATAATATGACCAAAATACTAGGGGTAAAAATTCAAAATTGATTTTCATCTTCTTTCAAAAAAAGACAAAAATCAATATAAATCTAATGGATTTAGAATGAATTCTTTAATAAATCAATTGCAAACTGCTTTTCTATTTCTAGAATGCCTAATATATGTTCTATATCTTTTATGAGAAAATGTTCAATTTTCATAAGGTCTTCTTGAATGGTATTCAAGAGGTCTGACAATGTATGTATATTGGACCTTTTTAGGGAATTATAGATCTTGGGAGTCAATTCTGACTGGTCAATAAATATAAATATATATATATATATATATATATATATATATATATAGTTCTACACTATGATATATATAATGATTCTTATTATATTGATTTAACTTACATGAAATAAAGGGATAGTCTCGATTAATTTTTTATTCTTACTGCTTATGTAAAGTGTAAGTCTCTTTTGATTTAATAGATACAAACTATTTGTATAAGATTAAATCAACTACTTTTACTTAACAATCTATTTCTTATCAGGCATTGAACATTATAAAAAATGTTGAATAAACTAGAAATACATATGATCTCTATTACATTACATATAGGTAAGAAAATTCATGCAATCATTTTCTTCTTATGATAACTATTATCATATTATAGCAAAGCCTTTAATTGATGTCCATGTTTACGCTTTAGTAGGATAAATTGAGTGGAACAATTTCGTCAAGGTATTATACTTTTTAGCTATACTCTATGCAATCTCTTACATCTTGCTATCATAATATTGACATACATCTTACATGTTGTCATCAAAGTTTATAAAACACTAGTCAACTCAAAATGTTCATAAGTTTTGTCATCTGCATGATATTGACATATCTTTAAAACTCTGTTACCGAATCTTCAATAAAATTAATAGCAAATTTGCATAATGGACATGCAACTTTTCTAACTTTGAGAACTCTTATCAAATACAACCTATATCTAAGAAATTTGGTTCATAACATAGTATCATCTATACTAACAAGGTAAATTCCACTCAAAACAAAATATAAATGTAAGAAAAACGAGAAATTGATTATTTGTTATGACAACTAAATAAGATTAAGAATTTAATCATGTATCTAGCTACTCCCATAATAGGTCTCACTACTATTTGGAACGATTACTTTAATCTTTTTAGTGGTCTAGGATCACATTAATTTTTTTTATCTTGAGTTTGCTCAAAAAACAAACTAAAATTAAATTAGGTAGATAACAACTTTATCAATCATATCTCATGTGACTCCTAGATCTATTTGGTGACAACTTTTAACATAATATATATTTTATTCACTACCTCAAAATTCATGTGATCATGAGTTTACTCATCCAAATCACACAAATTTAGTTAAGTAGGACTTACTATTATAAGATTAAACATATTCAGGTTAAAGAATGTTGAGTTTGCTCATCAAGTTAATAATAAACTTAACTCTGGTTTATTCTTATCAACAAAAAATGCGACAATCACTTTTTCAATGTGTACTTAATATTTTAATGAGAGATTTAATTTTATTCGTCTCATCAAATACAAAATTACATGTAAAATATCACAAATATAAAACTCAAACATATAAATAAAGCATACAATTTCTCATGTCAATATAATTAAATTATGTGCATGAAATATCAAGCTTCATTTAATTCTAGTTATTGATCTTCATAATCTAAAACACTATTTCTAATTCTTTTAAAAATTAAATTAGATTAAACCCCTTAATTCTGCAAATAAATTAAATTCCTATTTTAAATGAAAACTTAATTTGATTTGAAAACAATTTTCAAATCTAGTTGGAAATTATTTCAATTATATTGGCTCCTTTGATAAAATTTAATTTTAAAACAATTTTCAATAAATTACTTTGCTTACTTATTATAATATAGATAAATCCTTTTTCAAATTAACAAGTAAGACATTCCAACCCGATTATAAAATTATTTTCTAATATTAAAAGGAAACTATTTTCAAAATTAAATAAAACACTTTTAATTTAATTAATAAAGTCTTTTATATTTTTATTTAGAGATTGATTTCTTAATTAATTAGAAAATCTTTCTTTAATAAATTAGAAAATTAAATTTCTAAATTATTACAGAAATATCATTTTTTCTATTAATAAATGGAAACACTTTTCAAAATTTAATTAAGAAAAATTCCTTTTCTAATAAATCAAGAAATTATTATTCATAAATAATTTCTAAATAAATAAAATAATGATTCTTTAAACAAATAAAATCGTAATTTTAATTCATCTCAATCTAACTCAAATAAAATTTTTTAATTAAGAATCTCCTTTCTTAATTATTTAAGAGAACACTTTTCTTAATTTTAAGGAGTATAATTAATTAATTTCATTCTAATTGAAACTAAATAATTCTAATTTTAGAAATTACTTTTCTAAAATTAAATTAAGAATCAATATAATTACTAATCATAATAATATTAAGAAAAGTAATTACTTTAATTTTGAAAATGATTTTGACTTTAAAACAATTTTAAAATTTTGTTTGTAATATGTCTTGGAATACTTTATTCCAAGTTAAGGATTGAATTACTTTAATTTAATAGTCAAACAAACCTTATTCAAATACTAGAATAGGCTTATCCTTATACCCAAACAAGTCTAATTCTAAGTTAAAAATTCTTATTCTTAACTTAGAACCTTATTTCCAAAAACTAACTATTATAACCCTAGAAGAGTTTTATTTGTGTTGCTAAACATACCTTTTCTTTAACTTGTTTGTAAACAACCTTCTTCTTCACTTTTTAGAAACCCTAATTTCACTAAAGATGAAAACCTAGCCACTAAGGCTTCTCCTACCATCGTTGCTATTAGACCCGTAAATTTCGGAGCACTTCTCAGTGACCTTCATGAGGAGCCTTAGGAGGGAGGTTAGCTAGATTACATGCATGAGGGAGGCATGCAAAAACACTAAGGCAAATGTGGGCGAGTGGGATCGAACTTGGTACGAATTTTGGTAGAGTCTCGGACCTTGTGGAGATTGACTCGACCCAAGCTAAAGACTTGATGGACTAAGGACTTAGCCCATGCTCGGATGGATGGACCACGATTAAAGGACTTGTTGGGGGAAGCATTAGATCAGGCCAGTGTGCTATGTGGGCTTCGACGAGATCATATCGCATCATCAAGGGATAGAGATAGTGGGGAAGATCTTGGATGATGTGGCGATGACGAAGAGTTAGAGTTACAGTGGGACTCCACATCTAAAGATAGTGGAGCTCTTCGAGGATAAGGATGCTAGTTTCCTAGTTGAATGTAAACTCTATCTTTATGTTATCTTTTAGATTCTATCTTATTAGTTAGAGACTTATTTGGATGGGGGTGTCATCCAATTGGTCCACGTGATGTAATCTGATAAAGATAGACGTGATCTTAGCACGATCTTAGGTAGTTCAGTTTGAGTGAGATTTTGAATGTAACTTGGCATCCAAGTTAGAATGCCTATATAGAGCTCATTCGAGCTTTGCTCTCAACTCACTTAGAAAGAGAGCATTCCTTGTATTCTTTTGAGGGAAAGTAATATAAAGGTTGGGTTAACCGTATCTCTTTTGTGTTCCTTTATTGCCTTTATTTCTTATTGCTTTCGTAGCATTGTTTCTTCGAGTGTGTGAGGTAAACACTTCGAGGGTTGTTGAAGGATTGAAGTCTTGCTTAAGTGGAACTAAGTGAGACTGTCGTGTAAAGGGTGTTGGTTATTAACTTCGGTGAAAGTTCAAGTCCCAAGGTGACCTTTGTATTAATTGGTATCAGAGCCAAATTTTGAGATGGCAGTAGGCAACTTGAAAGAATGAGTGACTAGGGTGGAAGCACTCATTAGGCCAATTTCTCAAGGGGAGGAAGAGGTCACATCTCACAATACTCGATTTGAGATGTTAGAGGTGTGGATCCAACAATTACAATAACAGATGGCGTATATGTTGAAGGCACAGGAGGAGGCCCAGCTAAAGATCACTATACTGAGGCGTGCCGTTGCAACTTTAGATGTCGAGCAGGTTGAAAACTCTACACCACAACTTTCCTTTGTGAAGGTACGTGAACCTAATGTGTTCGAAGGTGTGCAGGATGCTAAGGTGTGAGAGAATTTCTTGTGGGATATGGAGCAGTACTTTGCAGCTACTAGGGTACCCGATGCTGAGAAAATCAATGTGACAGCCATGTACTTAGCTGAGGATGCCAAGCTTTAGTGGAGGACCTCTGTGGAGATCAGTGCGGGTAGAACTCCCATGGAATTATGGGTGCAGATGAAGAAGGAGCTCAAGGATTAGTTCCTTCCCATGAATACTTCTTGGCTCACGAGGGATGCCTTGAAGAGACTCAAGTAGGATAGATCGGTAAGTCATTATGTTAAATCATTTAGTTCTTTAATGCTGGATATTGAGAATATGTTAGATGAGGAAAAGCTCTTCAATTTTCTGTCTAAGTTATAACCGTGGGCTCAAATGGAGTTACCGAGGCAAAATGTGAAGGACATGGTTAGTGCAATCGCGGCCGCTAATGCCTTAGTGGATTTTCGAATGGTGAAAAAATCTAAGGCGAGCTCCTCAAATTCTTCCAAGGGCAAAGGCCACGCCGAATAGGAGAAGACTGAGGGGAAAAAGAAGAAAGACTCCAAGAAGGGGGATTTTAAGGGCAAGGGCAAGCAGAATGGAGGCTTGAAGAATGGGGAGACATCCTCGAAGAAGGGCAAGGTTGTTTATTGCTTGTTACTTGTACAACGGTCCACACTTTGCTAGAGAATGTCTGAGAAAGGAGAAATTGAATGCCCTAATTATCGAAGAAGACAGTGAATCTTTGGAAGATGCGGCACTAAATCCGATTACCTTGCTTAATGCAGTTAGTACCGATTTAGTTCCCTTTGATAGACTAATGTACATGGGTGTACAGGTTGGGGAGAAAGACGTGACTACAATGGTGGATACGGGTACGACCCACAGTTTCCTAGTAGAAAGGATGTGGCACCCCGCTCCTATCTTATATATGCCTGTACGTTCTTTCAGACTTCCGAGCATCTACTCGGCGGAAGCGATGCACCAACTATAACACTTTCGCTTAACTCGCATGACATCATAAAATAAAACATAAGAATCACAAATACTAAAACCCAAAATTCCCTCATTCATTTCATAATCAATATGTACATTGTAGCATTACATCATCATCCATCAATGTACATTATCAAAAACCTATCAGAGTCTACAACTCTGTCTACAAAGTATGTTACATACTAGAGGAATTTACAAAATGATTAACTAAATCAACTAATCTCAGCTGACCGACCTTTGAGCCTTATCTTCTTCACAAAAGTATAAGAATTATGCTTCTTGTATGGTCTCTCAGTAGCTAATGTCATCTCTCAGTCCTGAAATGACAACGTGCAATTTTGGGTGAGTTTTGCAAACTCGGATGAGGTAACCATCATCGATGGTTCTCTTAATTCATGCAACACATCAATACACATAACAGATGATTCACATCTTTGCATATACATAAAGTATCACATTCTCATTCTCATTCAGCACAAGGCAACAATACAATTTAATCGCTCAAACATACATATTAAAATATAAATGCAATGCTCATGTGACGCTTTTCCCATTATTACACTGTTATGGCCGAGCGCCTAAACTGTCCCGTATCTATTGTAGATATCGGGCTCATTTATACTGTCCCTTATCCGTTGGGGATACAAGGCTCATTTTACATAGTGAGCCTTTGGTTCTTAATCACATTTGGAGCTTTAAACTCATTTTTGGTGGTTACTCAGGTCACAACTCTCATTATCTGATCATGCACTCATGTATAGAATGCATCTCTCATAATCAATCAATCATGTCAAGAAGCATTTAGTTCATCACATTCACATACAATTACCACTTCAATATCACATTTATTCATCAGAATCACCAGACCTTCATTGTCCGAAATCAACACAATCAAATCACATTCATTCGATAATTCAAACATAATATAAAATAAACAATTAATTGAGTGAGACCGTCTAGGTTACTCATCGTTTGCTCCAGATAGCTTATTGCCTTAAAGTCCCGGCAACGTCTGGAAGTGCTCGATCTATTTTCTCTTCTATATCATGCAAGCATACACATTTACATACACTACAACTTTGTAAATTACACAAGTACTCATTTATGCACATATGTATACATGGTTTATGTACAATGCATGTTCAATGACAATCCCGAGTATCTTTTCTTAATTCATATCTCGAAATCAACTAATAACACCTTTTAATCATTCTTGAATCCCAAATACTCCTTACTCACTTTAATCACCTCATTCATCATTAACTAAGTTCAATCAAGATCTTATTTAGGCCTAAATACCTCATATGGGAACACCCTAGCATTAATAGGTTCATAATTCACTCAAAAGATGACTCTTCTCATCATTAGGTCTAGCCACGATCGTACAGCCCCCGCCACGATGGTGACAGAACCACAGTTTTTAGGCCACGATCGTGACCACCTTAAAATCTCCAGGTCACTCTTTTCCAGGTTTTTCTGAAGACAACTTTTTGGTCAATTGTGCATGGACATTTTGACATTGATACTGAGGTTTTTAAGCAATGAGTTCTTCTAAAAAATATTCCTATATGTCTTAAGTTTCTAACGAACCTAATTTCATACAAGTTGGTTTAGTATTTAGAAAGTTATACACAAAATACTACAAACTGTTTAAAAACAGAGACAACACCCAATACTTAAATTCAAGTCAAAATGCAAGACTCTTAGGGACAGAATTAAAGTTAGATTGCTTCATAAAATTTGTAGCCATATGTCTATGGTTTCATTAAAAATTAAAATAATCCCATTTGGAGGTCCACAGATCAAGATATATCAAAATTACAGATGCATGTTCAGTAGAAACACTACATCTAACATATTTCCAGCACTCCTCATCATCAATTTCATCTTAATTCATCTCTTTTTCTTAGTATATCATTTCTAACTTATATCCACATCATTTTCTCTTCATTTATAACCCAATTACAGTTCAATACCATCTATACACAATTCAAAATCCATGCTTGATCATATAGACATTCATCATAATGACTTTTCTATGTCAAAAATCATCTCAACAACAACAACTTATCAATTATCAACAATTAATCATTCTTCCAACCCCATTTTTATGATTATGATAGCTATAACCCATCATCAATACAAAACAAGGAAAAAACTCATTCATTCATTTATCACATTTTCATACATTTTCATACACCTTTTACACTAACCCATGATATTTAAAGCATAACTTACTTGGTTTAGCTTCAAATCTTCGAAAATTTCACTTGGCCCTAGCTCTCCATACAACCCACGTCCATCATCCTTCAAGGTGGTAGGGTTGGGTTTTTGTGAGAAGTGAAAGATAGAGAAAGATGAGAGTAATAAATGGAAGGAGAGAGCAAGGTGTACGTTGATGATGTTTGGGTGAGTAAAAACTTGCGAAGAAAGATAGAAGAGAAGAGATAGAGAAGAAGAGTCACGAAAATGAGAAGAGGAGCAAAAATGAAAACAATAAAATGGTCTTGCAAGATTAAAAACAGCGTGGGGTAGGGCATTGTCTATATCTATTGGTTTGGATTAAGCTCTTTCGTTAACTAGTCCAATCAAGTCCAATTCCTACTCCAATTGTCTCCAAATTTTCATTGACGCTTATCAATAAATCCCAAAGTCATTTATCAAAATTTCCATTGTCATTAGATAGTAAATTCTACTACCATTTATTAATTGTCTTACTACTTAGCATTTTTCCTAGTCTAAAATTACCCAAATTTTCAAAAATTTCCCAAATTTCACCAAAAATTCTAAATCAGTACATATACTCTTCAAATCAATTTTCAACATATAAAAACCACAATTCTCAATATAATCACATTTATAACTCAATTATACCTGAAAAATGTCAATGAATTCATGTACAATCATTTTAATGTGCAAAAATCAATATTTACATATGTGTATGTTAACATTATGCATGAGCATGAAATGCATTTTTTTCTAATCTCTCAGTGCTATTTCTCAATTACAGAAATATATAGCTCTAAGCCTTAGTATAGAAACGGGATGTTACATTTCTCCCCGCCTTAATAAATTTCGTCATCGAAATTCTTATTTGATTGATCAGAGAGGCAGGGGTATTGATTCCTCATATTCTCTTTCGTTTCCCATTTAACTTCATTACTCGAATAATTTCTTCTAAATGACCATAGTTGATAGACTCGCTAGGTCTTTCAATCACTTATTTAGTATTTCACTATCTTAACTAGTTTTCTCAATAAATCTCAGATTACTCATTTTCACTTTAAATATCGATTACACATATGTTGGATCGTAACGATATTTCCTAAACATAACCATGTAATATTGTGTGAATCTGAAACATCTTTTATTGATAATACTAACTTATAAGTCACTGGTCCTATCCTTACTAACTTCATATGGACCAATACAATTCGAGCTTAGTTTATTATTTTTCCTAATATGAGCACATCTTTTTCTCAATCTAAGCACACCTTTACAAGGTGATACTCTCGGAGACATCTCATCTTTCTCTTGACAATTCACATCTCTTTAGTGTTAATACACTTAACTTATATATCCATCTCACTATATTCCATATACCCAGTGTTGATCCACCTAACTCATTCATCTTTCTTGAATCACTTAATTCCTAACACATCCCCAATCAATTCTGGCCTTCAACTATTTTAGGCCTTATTTATCCAAATATAAAGGCAAACGACTCTTTCTGTCATATAATGTCACATACGGTATTTTGATGATATCACTGTGATAATGATTGTTATGCTGAAAGTCAATTAAAACTATACATTGACCTCATGTTTCTATGAACTCCAAAATATAAGCTTTAAACATATCTCCAACAGTTAAGACTGTTGGCAACTCAAATATGCAGTCACTTGTTTCTACATCCTTAGCCGTTAAGTACTATTTTAGCGTATTCCTACTAGGATGTATAGCTTAAGTCATTCTTAGTGCCTTCTCTAATAATCTCTTTGCTCAATCATCATTATCGGGTACACATACCTCTTATTTCAATCACAAGTATCATTTTCCAATTC
>JAOTAY010000191.1:10155621-10169609 GCA_025629805.1 Erythroxylum baracoense
ATATATATATATATATATATGTGTGTGTGTGTGTGTGTGTGTGTGTGTGTGTGTGTGTGTGTGTGTGTGTGTGTGTGTGTACTTTTTATTGATTATATGCTCAAGTTAGCTTATGCTAAAGCCACCAAACTAATGACTCTACTCTAAGGTGGTTGTATATTCTTCCAAGTCTCACATTTTTAGTAGGTTTTGGTTATTAAAGGCTTTAATTAGTGACAAAGGCCCACATTTTTGTAATAGAATGGTGGAAGCATTACGAAGAAATACCATGTTAACTATTGAGCCTCTACATCTTATCACCTAGAAGCCAATGTTCAAGCTGAGGCATCTAATAGAGAAGCTAAGCAGATATTATAAAAGATGGTGCATCTCAATACGAAGGATTGAAGTTTGAAACTTGAATATGCGCTCTAGGAATTTAGGACAACTATAAAGCACCTATTGGCATATCCTTATATAGATTAGTGTTTGGAAAGCCATGTCATTAGTATGTAGAAATAGAACACATAGCATATTAAGTAATTAAGCAATGCAATATAAATATGAATAAGGCTTGTTCCTAAACTAAATTGCCATTATAAGGGCTTAAGAAGTTTAGGAATGATGATTATTATAGTTTAACCGTTTACAAAGAAAGAATCAACTACTACAGAACATTGAAGATAGCTTTAAATATGATTAAAAAGTTTTACATGTTGGCTCCTAATCAAAGTCACACAAAATGAAAAAGAAAAATTCCCTCTTTAACCTAAGATGATGCGTTTTATATAAGGCTAGATTTTGTCTTTTCAAAGCCTTAATAAATGAATTAAAAATCAAAATCAAAATTCAAGATATGGGTCTTTTGTTTTGGCTAAATTTTTGTAACAAATCATGTCTTTAAAATGGTAAAATTTCAGCTAGTTTCTTCCTTATCTTTGAATGGGTTAAGTTTTCAACTCCAGATTTTTTGCACTAGATAAGTTTGAACACACTCACTCTTAAGAACCCTTCCTAGCAAACAATCTTCCAATTTTTTAGCTTCTGTCATGTTAACTCCTATAACTTTCACTCTCAATTAGCTTTTTACAATCTTAACTACAAAATAGAATAATATTTCCAATATAAGCTTGATTAACAATTAATGATACTATCACATTAAGCCATGTTAACAACTTTAAACAAAAGGTGCTTCTTAGGAGACAACTTAAGAAATCATATATGTATTTCCACTCCCTTTTTTCTTTTCCAATTAGTGCATTCATTAATAGTTCTTGTTTATATATATTAATTACTCTCTTTTTCATTTTTAGCTTTTACATTGACAATTTAGGGTTTAAGTTTGAGGGAGGAATGGTTCTAGGATGTTTTACTACAAAGTTTTCTTTTAATTATCTAAAATAGATTAAATTGTTTTGCTTAGTATGAGGTTGAACCAATTGACAATGAGTATGGCATTTAAAAAGTGGTTGAGTTAACTTAAAAATAAATTTTGATTAATTTTTATACTGAATTTAGAAGGGAAGTGTGGATATTTTTTTGGGTAAATTATATAACCTCATAGGCTTTTGAGTATTATAAGATTAAGACATCTATGTCAATATGTGTTTTTCATTGTGTATAATGTTCTTCTATATAAATGTATCTTTAAAACTTGCTTTAAACATATGAGATTTTTTTTAAATGTGCATGTTTTTAACTCTCATTCTTCAATTAAAATCCATTATATGAGCTTAAGTTTAAATTCAAATATCTTTACCTCCCCTTTTTGATTTAGTAAGGAATTTGAATTGGGTTAGTTAAAAGGTTTTATGAAAAAAGGGATATGATAATTGTGGGGTCTTTTTTAGAAAAATAAAGTGGTTTTGTGATGAATATAGTTGTGAGTTAGATTAAATAGTGATTTGATTATAGTTAAACTTGTCACATATATTAAAAAAAAGGAGAAGAGAAATTTAATGTGACGATAACAATAGTCTATATTATTAATGAGTGATCGATTGAAATAAAGAGATGGTTGGGTATTTGAATGTGTAATATGGATTATGATTTCCCAATTGGTTATTTTACCTCGTGTGTTTTTTAAATGCTCTACTAATTTCTATGGTTTTAACCTTCTTTATCCAGGAAATTTCTTACCTTTAACCTTGGCTCTTATAACTGAGAAATAAGTACCTTTTGATTCATAGATATATATAATCTAAATAGTGAAATTTTGGTGTATTAGCAAGCCTAATGTTGTGCATTTATATAAGAACTTGATCAAAAAAACTTGACTCACTCAATAAATAAATTACTAGAGTGAAATTTGTGAGAAAGTTTATCAAACTTTTGTACTTACTTTTTAATCAAATTGTTTTATTGATTTTTCTTCAAATTTTCTTATGAACTTAAACTATTAAATGTTGTTTTTACTCGAGTCTTTTATATATTTTAGTATATATGCATTTTAATTTATAAAGAATGGATTGGATGAGGCTTTTGATTATTTTTTATATTAGAGAGTAAGTTTGCTTGAGAATGAGTAAAAGCAAAGTACGGGGGAATTTAATAGGAATAAAAAAATATATGTTTTGTCCTCTTAATATTTACTCATTTACCATGTACATTATATACTTTTATGCTTATATTTTGATTTAGGGCATAATTGGAGGTTTAAGTGCAAAATGAAGTTACTCGAACAATTTTATACACTTTTGACACTTAATAAAATGAGCATAACTCTCAGAATAATCTCTGATTGATATTATTCAAGATACTACAAAAAGCTTATAAAGAACTCTAAAACTTTCACATTTTTATTTCTTATAGACACTAACTATATTAAGATCGAAATTGAGTTTAAAGGGGTAAGAGCATATGCACACATGGGCTAAAGATGGAGACACTACTTATCACACAGGGTTGATGAGAGGATTTGTGGTATAGAAAAGATCTAATTGGAAATACGGAATTGAGTGTGTCTTAAAATATGTATAATCGTAGAGAATTCCAATAAGATCCATATGTGTTTTTGAACCTATGTCAAACCCTATAAAGTTACAAGAAGGCCTATGGTTTAAGACAGACATACCTCAATCCATGTGAAGTCCCAAAGTTTAATAGATAGATCCACATCCTGGGAGATGGTCATGTCCCAAATTGTATCTCTTATAAATTTGATACATATTTAAAGATTCAAAACCTTAATTTTTAATTAGTTTTTCATCTTAAATTTCTATAGAGTTTATAAGAGAAACCATTTTTATTTTTTTTCTTTGTCTCATCTATAGCCCTACATGGCTAATTCTTTACACTTCGTAAAAAAAAAACAAAACATTGGGATGTATTAAACGTGAGAGTTTATTTGTTTTTATGTTTAAATTTATACATTAAGTATCAATTATTTTTCTATATTCATCTTTATAACTATATTGATTAATTACTAAGAATGCCTACTAGTTTATTACTTAACTCAATCTATTATTGAGTTAACTATTAAATCTGTAATTGTTTATTCCTTATAATCTCCAAAGCAACTACGATTTTATGAAATGATCAAGATTCTTAAATCTTAGGAAGGATATTTAGTTAAATTAATCCAACTTTTGAGGCATTGCTTTCTTTTATTTCATCAATCTCTCTTAAGTTTCTAAAGTTATTACTTAATTGAATTTTATGTATTTGTCCTAGGGTCATTTAGTTGTTAACATTAATTAGATTATGTATTCTTTCTAATTTACTATAACAAAGAAGAGATAGGAATTAATTTGAATAATAAATATTTAAATTATAAATTGATTTTTTTGTAATGGAGATTAGTATACAACTCTAAAGGTGGATATGGACCAGAGCAAGGTTTGTTTTTATAGTGACTCCTTTATGTTTTAATTTATGTTATTTATTGATTACATTTTTTATTATTGCTTTATCATAATCACAAACCTCCCCTTATTTATTCTTGTTTATAAAGAATGAAACAAAACTTAAAACTCTTTATAGGATATACCCTTACTTTTACTATTACTTATTGAGAATAAAGTATTATTTTTGGGTACATGCAATAACACTCCATTAGGATCTTAGTTAGTCAAACAGTCTCCCCCTCTCTTCTTATGACAATGATAAAATATTTAGTGATCTTAGGAAAAGTAAATGACTTTGAATAAATTATGCTTATGTTAAGGCAAATATGTAATGCACTCTCCTCCTAAATTCATGTAGCACTTGATATCAATAATTAAATTTCAATATCATCATTTCTCTCCTTTTTCACAATATTAAAAAGGTTATAGTTCATATGAAGTAAAATGCATCAAAATGGTTAAGTAGACAAATAACAACCCTCCCCCTTTTCAAAATTTTTGTCATATGAGCAAGTTTTCATCAAGGAACACATAAAATAAAAGAAAAATTCTTATAGAACTTATATACAATTTTCAAATATCATACACCTTTTCCCCTTTAGTATATATAGCAATTCTTTCACTCCCTAAATATATATACACCAATTTGATATCCTAAGTCTAATCAATATAAAGTGATCTAATTTTATATATTGCCAATAATTAATACGAGAAACAAATGGGATCTTTAAGATATTATTACCTGTTTTTATAATCCACCTAGCTTAATGTTTTAGCTTCATCCATTTACTTTTTGTAGCCTAAAGGCCATGAACTCAATTTACTTGTATTAGTTTCTACCTCAATTAAACAATTAGTCTTTATACCAACTTTCTTACTAGGCTTATGTAAGGATCTTGGTGTTTTCCCTTTTAAAAGTAATTGTTAGTGATACCATTATTGTTCCTTATTTAATATTAAAAGAGGTGATATTGTTTATTGGTATTTATTTAAAACCATTTGAGATTGACCTAAAAGGTAAAGAAATCAACATGTTCTAGACACCTATATAGATTTGGGTCCATGGGTTTTAGTTTTTAAGCATCATTTCAAAGAGTGATTTTTATGGATATGTCCAAAATCACAATAAAAATAACATTTCATATCATGGAAATTGAAAGTTTTAGTATGATGTGAGAAAGACCTATAAGAATATGACCTATATACATTTTTAGGTCTTAACGTATTAAATGGATGATATGATGTTGTAATTGACATTTTCCAGATACCTTAAGCAAAGATGAGACCTAATATAAAATGTTTGATACAGTCGTCACTCTGTGTTATTAAGAAAAAATAGAGAAAAAAAAGGTCATAACAAGAAAATTAAGTTCGAAGATTAGATTATAAAATAAGAAAGGCATTAGATATCCTATTTTCCTTACCTAAGTTCAAAAAAGTATGTTTTGTAAATTTAAAGATTTTAAAAGAGAAATAAACTTAGGTGTGAGATAAGTAAGAGTATGATAAAAAAGAAAATAAAACATGTTAAAGTCCTATGAAATTATGGTTTACATATGACTTCGAAAAGAAAAATATTAGAGATCTTTAGATCGTGTCATATGGCTTAGAGATAAAGAGAAAGTATAAAATGATAATAAAATATTTAACAAAATAAAATTGGATTTTTTGTGTGATTTGATTGAAGAAAAAAAAGCTTGGGTGGAACAACTCTAAACTGATAAGAAATTAATTAGATTTAGAAAGAAAGTCAAATAGGGGGAAAAAGCTTTATTAGAGAAAGCTCAAATAAGGTAGATGACTAAATCTAAATTAAAGATAGTTCAATGGATTTGAAGAAAAAGAATTTAAAGATAAAGCACCTAAAATAAAAGAGTTTAAAAGGAATGAATTGAAGTTAGAATAACCTAAAATAAAGATGTAATCTTATTGAAAGAACTGCGGCAACTTAATCCAATAAGTTTTATTAGCCTTAAGGTTAAAAAGATTTTGACCATATTAACCTAATGGGCCTAAGGTCAAAATTTCAATCAAAGTAAAAATATAAATGCAATCTTAATAAGTTTGCAAGCTAACTAACTTTGACTTTTAATTCATTTTTTAAACTGAATTTGGACTTTAAAAGAAGAAATAAGCTTTTGAAAATTTAATTTATCAAAGCTTTTATCTAGTTCATTCCCTCTCTCTCTCTCTCTCTCTCTCTCTAATCATACGCTTTATTAAGTCAAGCATCATAACACATAAAAAATAACTTTTAAAATTGATTTTAATTTAGGGACTTTGGGTGTGGACCTCTTGATATAGGTCCATTACCCAATTTAAATTTAAAAGCACCTCTTTTTGGTCCTAATTAGTTTAAAAAGAAGCCTAATGTGTATTTACTAGTAAAATATATTACAAAATAAATAAAAATAAACATAAATAAAGGACTTTTGGGATAAAGCCTAAACAAACATTTTGGTTGGACCTTAGATGTCTAGACCTATTTTATGCCTAAGAATTTATTGGGAGACCTCAAAAAATTCTATCTTATTAATGCTTATCTTTCTAACCTTATAAAATAAAGAATGAGCTAAAATCATGAAAGAAGAATTTAAAGATCAAATTAAACATTAGCTTCTAACTAAATATGCAACAACATTCCTTTTATATTATCAAAACCAATTATATAGAAAGAACTAAAGTGAATCAAATGCAAAGGGCGTATAAAAGAAAATGAGTGAGAAACAAATCAAGAACAATTGAACTATCAATTCAACATAAAGAAAAAGTGCTAAATAATAAAATCACATTATTCTTAAAGGCTAAAAGCCCAAATTAGGGCTTAACCTTTTTTAGTTTGATCAGTTTGGGACTTAAACTTGTAACTTGCTCATAAAAGGTATAAAATTTCATGAGTCTGCTCAATGTAAGACTTTTTTGAATGAAAATTAGGGCATGTTTTACACGCGTCGTTACATGCAGGTCAGTTAGTCTTTAAATGCCATGTTAAGAACATATAAGTTATTATCCAAACTGGGTGGAGTTTAAGAAAAATTTTAATTTCATTTAAATTTATACTCTTCAACCCTAAATCAACCATTTTGTTATGAAGTTTGTTAGTCTTCTTTGTAGCTCTACAACATACTGCAATACATAGATATCGAAGGAATTGAGCAGCAGAACCTCATTAGTTGTTATTATACTCCGAATCTGCTCTAAGTTTACTATAATAGCCTTCTCTCTACTAAGAATTGTTAAGGGGTAAACAAACAAAGCATCAAGCAAGCATAGATCACGAGTGGGTAGATCGCAACGATGCATCATAGTGAACTTGTCAACCTCAATAATCTGGGAGTTTCTAGATGCATCAACATGAGTCCAAGACCAAAGGCCCTGGCCATGCTTTTTTAGATCCAAAACATCGACACCTTGAAAAGGTTGACATCCAAAGGTAGATGGTCGATAAGATGCTTCTTCAAGGTTCATTATTGAAGCAAGTTTTAGAGGCAATAGACGTTCTTTGAGATCAGCCATTAATAACAAGCTCTAGATGCTGCATCGCGAAGAGAAAATTAGAAAAATGAGAAACATCAAATAGTGCTAGGTAAGAGGTGACTGAGAAACCTAATTAATGTATATAATGTATCGAAATTTTCTTCCTAATGGCTGAACAAAGAAACACTTCTTCTGACAATTTGAGACATCATTATAAAGGGGAAACTTTCAAACCCAAAATCTATATCCCTAAACTACTGTCCGCAGCAAACAAAGAGCTATGCAAAAATTGGCAGCCAATTGGGACTTAAACCACTGAAAACTCAATTATCACACATTCTAGAACCTTAATACAGATGTTTCATCCAATTATAGTTAACAACCACTCCCCCACCTTCTAACATGATGTGTCAAATTATGCAAGAACAAATGAATTTTAGCTATATAAAGTATTGATGCTATGACTCGAATAAAGTTGCAGGAAACCAATAACAAGATAATACGAATAGCAAACCCATGGCTAAAGACTAGCTGACCTGCATGTAAAGATACGTTTAAAACACGTCCTATTTTCTATCCAAAAAAGTTTTAAATTGAGCTAACTCATGAAATTTTAGACCTTCTATGAGCAAGTTACAAGTTTAAGTCCTAAGCTGATCAAACCCAAAAGAGTTATGCCCTAATTTGGGCTTTTAGCCTATTCTTAAAGCCTACAGATATTGGAAGACGCTTATATTGGCTCAATGTTGTATAGTTTTTGGTGAATGAAATTCACAATTTAGGGTATTATGAATAAAAAAACACTAAAAAACCATCTCAAATTGATTCTAGAACTCATACAAATGTATGAGTAAAAATATATTTCATTATCATCCACAAATTAAAGATTATAGGTATTTTAAAGTTAAATTTGATCTATGAACTCCTAAAATATGATATAGTGCAAGCTAATTTCTAAATACTTAAATTTAGGTTGGAGTGACAAATTTTATCATTAAGCAATACCAATATTGAACATAATATAATCCCACAATATTAAAATGTTGAGTTGAATGTAAGAACCTATGATCTAATGGATTTCAAAGCTTTAAACCCATCCCATCACAAGTATAATCAGAAATGAAAATTGACAAAGAACAAGCATGATACTAGAGGAGAAAAGAGAAAAAAATGTGTTCAAGAATTGCACATAACAGTGATAAATATAAATGATAATCAAAGAATAAGACAAATACGATAACCAAAAAGAGAAAGCATAAACATTCCAAAAGTTTAAAACTTCTTATCACCTAAGTAAGTTATTAAAAATAACTAAAAGGAAAAAAAGCCAACATTAAATCAAAAATTATTACATAAAAGAAACAAAAATAAAAAATAGAATATAAGGTAATGAATAACCTTAAAAAATCAAGTCTAACACAAATTTTAAAAGGAAAAAAAGCATCCAAAAGGACTTTAATTTAGTGGAACACAAACCTTGGAAAACATAAGAAAAAGATATCAAAAGACATTAAAGAAATTAAATAATCTAAATATGAATCAATATGTAAGAGAGACTAAAATATGTTTTGAGAAGCTTATCCAAATTTCATAAATCAAAAGTGCACGTGAGTGTGAATATTGCACTCTTCCTACGACCAATAGCACTTAGCGCTAAGGCAAGCATCAACTTAATGACTAAAGTAAGGGGAAAAAACAATAGAAAAGGAGGAAAGGAAAATAAGAAAAAGAGATACTCAAACCTAGTGAACATCTTATCTCCCTCCTCAGTTTAGGTGCTCCTTCAGTGTTATATAACCTATCCTAGTCAATATTTATATAGAATTCCAAGTAATAGAAAAGAAATGGAATGGTGTGAGCTATGAGAAGTTGTGAGTGTAGTGGGTGGAAAAAAAAAGAGACAAGAAGAATAATGCTTTATTCAATTGAAATATAAGAGAATGACTAACGACAGTGAGAAGATGGTCTCCCTTCTAGGTTATTTAAAAGTATCATTCTTATACACTAATAAATGAAAAAGCCCTCTTGAAATGGTGTAACATAGGATCCCTTTCTCGCAATGTCACGTGTGTATCTATCCATCATTTTTATTATAAAGATTATCATTTCACAATTAATCTTTTCCAACTCTAGTTGTGTCATTTTATTATATCAAAAAAGATGTTTTAGCATTTTTAATTCAATAATCAACCTCATCTTTTATTTTATATTATAATCCTCACCCATTTTATTCCTCTTATTATTTAGTCTAAATTTTTCTTAATCTCCAATTTTGAACTCAAATTTTAGTTATTCCTTCAAATTGATCCAAAATCTTAAAACACAAATAAGGCTTAAGAAAATAAATAGTTGTTGAGAAAACTATCATTTTTTTAATAAAAATAAGGTCAATTAACATAAACATTAATTATGGAAAGATTAAAGAAAAGAATATGAAATTAAAGAAAGAATGAATCTTTTGTTAATTTTTTAAAAATAATAAAAATATAATTAAAAGGGAAGTGTACAAATTAAATATTTACAAATACTCTCTTTTAGATATGTTGTAGTTTAGAAGCTCTTTTTGTGTGACTTTGAGGCTTAGCATATGAACTAGCAAATAATATGCTTCTTTAATTTAAGTATGACCTATAATGAATGAGAGTATATGTAATGTCTTTTGATAAAATTTAAGGCCTATAATGATAACGACCTTGATGAGATTGTTGCATACTCTTTTGGATGGTCATGCATGAAATTTATGCTTAATTTTTCTTTAAATGTTATGTCCTCTAAATCTAGATTTTGCACCATATACAAAAGCATGTAATTTTCCTTTAGTTTGGGACCTAAAAAATGATGCATAAGCATTAATTTTTTTCATGAATATAACTAAATGTTATATGCTCATTTGATGATTTAAGTAATGTCTCATCATGTAAATACTTGAACCTTAAAAAAATTGTATTGGCATTAGATGGTGCTCTTTTATAAGTGAAACAAATTTCAATCCTACTATTAGAGCCTTTTTTTGCTTCCGAGCATGCTATTTAATTTTCACTATTGATAGTGAATTTAGATAAGGACTCTTTGATGTTATTGATCTCTTTTTTGAATTGCTCAGTTTCATGCAACAAATTATGATAATTTTCATTAGAAACAATCATACACTTAAATTAAATAATATCATGCATATCAAATTTTAATTTCTCATTTTCAAAAATGCATGTGTCTAAAAGATTCTAAACCTCCATATAAAAGATTCTCATAGCCTCTAAACATCTTGTAAGGTTATTATATGATAGTTTAATGTCACAATCATCTTTATCTTATAAGAATTTGAGCAAGAGGTTACCTTATCATTGTTAGCCAAAAATCATATTCTTCTCACTTTATTTTCAAATTTTTCACTTTTCGGGTTAGTGGTGTTATCTAGTATGACTTTAAGTGCTTTCTTCCCCTTATTTAATTGTTTCTCCTTATTCTTCTTTAAGAATTTATTTAATTTCTTTTCTACAAGCTTTATATCATCCTTATTACTCTCCCTTTAATAAGCCCACTCATCATCAATTTTCTCATTCTTGAAGACTTTAAAAACTAACGCAGCCAAATACAGACGTGGCATGGGCGAGAGCAACACCTATCCGCGATGTCACTCCCATCCAGAGACCCTGCTACACACTCTCAGAGACTGTGCGATAGCCCGTAGCATATAGATTCAGTTGGTCTCGCTTCAACGACAAGTACAATTCTTCGGGGCAACATTGAAACAGTGGGTGCTTTGCAACTTGTGTGTCCCAAGCAGGCAGGACGACCTTATTCCCTAGCCCTTATTGTTTGGTACTGTGACTTGGGTTATTTGGAAAAGCAAAAACAAGGAGGTCTTTGGATCAACAGGACAGTTTGATAAGTTAGATGCAGCCAGAGTTTTTCGAATTGTGTCCTCTTTTACCCACTCAATGACCTCCCTAGAGTCTACACCCTTTATGCGAAGGAATGAGTGGCGGGAGATCAAATGGGAGAAGCCACCCATAGGATGGCACAAGCTCAACACTAACAGGGTGGCAAAGGGTAATCCCGATCTTGCCGATGCAGGAGGAATTCTGCGAGATGACTGCAGTAAGTGAGTGGCCAGTTATATGCACACTGTAGGCATCACAACCTCACTGGCAGCAGAATTATGGGCGGTAGCGTTGGGTTTGGAATTAGCATGGCGACACGGAGTTTGCAAGTTGATACTTAAGCTTGACTCTGATACTGTTGTACGACTCTTAACATCGGGGATCGACTCTCAGAGCTTCAGCGATACACTTCTGAAGGATACCCACAGCATGGTACGACAAAGCTGGACAGTGGTCATCCAACATGTTTATTAAGAAGGCAATTTGTGTGCGGATTGGCTTGCGAATTATACATTTCGATTTCCTTTAGGATGCCATAGTTTGGATCAATGCCCTGGGGAGCTTAATTACTACCTATTCGGTGATGCTATTGGGGCCACTATACCCCGTCTTTGTATTTATTGATTCTGTATTGTACGTTGGGCTAAGGCCCCCTTTTCACCCAAAAAAAAAACTATCCCTCTTCTTATTAGAGCCACTTTCTTTTCATACAATTCATTTATCCACATCTTATACAGGTAAGAAAATATCTAATTTACATTTCCTTCCAATGGTAAGGTGCTTAAATATTTTACTTCTTCTAAGCCCATCACTTTTACTTCCCAAATCTTTGGTAAAAACTTACGAAACTTTTTTACCAATTTATGATTAATATGCCTTAACAAGAACTTTAAGAGAGTTAATGATATAAATGAAGTGAGTATTACATATTATATTTGGAATCATTTTTTCATGTGAAATAGCTCATAATAATGTACTAGTAAACTCACGTTGCTGTCTTTTACTTGAGTAGTGCCTTTACTTATGACTTCTAGTATGTATCATATCTTAGAAGCAGTTCTATCAAGAGTACAAAACATAATAAAGCCCCAATTTTCTATTTAATGTAATGATTTTCTTATTGTATCACTTCACTCGCTATTATCTTTTGGTACCTTAGTATTCACTTTGTTTATAACCATAATTTTATTAGGACATAGAGGACCATTCTCTATAATTATCCAAAGATCAAACTCTTCGACTAAAGAAAATGTTTCATAGTAATTTTTTAATATATGTAATTATTATCTTTAAAGAAAAGGCCACCTACTTATACATTCATTTTCTTGGTTAAATAGATAGTTAAACTTAAATTTTACAAAAAATCTATATGTAATGAATGAGAACTACCATGATACTAGTTGTTGGTCCCCAAATAACATACAAGAGGAGAGATTAATTATGTGTGTTCACTTATTTTCCTGTTAAAAACTATTGAATGAAAGAATTGTTTATTCTAATAAATGATTATGAAAAAAAATCATATAGAAACAATTTCTTAATAACCAATAATAATGAAAGAGAGAAGAAAAACTAATTTACAATGGTTTAGTCAAACAACTCTTGACCTCCCTAAACTCCATATGAGAATTAGGGATGTCAAATTTAGCCCGTCCCACCTGACTAGGCTCGATTTTAGCTCGGATTGACCAGGCCATGGCCTGATTGGGCCAGACCGGCCCAACCCGTAGCTCAACTGTTATTTCAAAAAAACTAATTTACAATAATCTTCCTTCAATGAGTGAAGAGGAACCCTCCTATCTTCTTTGTTACAGATGTAGAGGAACTTTTATGATTGTCTTGCTTTTACCATATGTGAAAAATAACCATTTTTACTTTATTCAAAGTTAAGAAAAACACATATAATGTGTATATCAAGCACTTTCCCAAAATGCTATAGTAACATAACCATATACAACTTGAAACGTCTTTATTTTGCTTCCTCTAATAAATAAACTCAATATATGTTATGATATACAATCATTCACTTAAAGTTTTATCTAACCTCCTCTAAGAAAATCTCTAGTATGCTAAAAGTTCTTCCATAACTTAATTATTGTCATTTATACCAAAAAAAAACTCATATAGTCATTAAGAACATAACTAGCCATTATAATGTCTAGTTTCTAGGTAGGACATCCTTAAACAGGAGAACCAATTAGTAAAACCATTAGTTAGACAACAAGTCTCCTCTTAGTAACTTTTATACCCACCATTATGTTAGACCCCGTTTCCGAAGTCTAACTCGTTCTCTGATACCGAACAATGATCACGTTTGGGTCTTGGAACTTATTACAAAGCTACTTAACGAGGGTATCAAGTACAGAGACCCTTCAGGAAAAATTCTCCGCGGCCAACTGTTGACTTCGCTGTGGCGAGACATTCGAAGGTCAAGCAAAAACCTCTATGGAAAAGTTCCCACGGTTAACCCTTTTGGCTTCACCGCGGCAAACACTGAAGGTTAAGTAGAAGACCTATCTGGAAAAGTTCGCCGCAGCCAAGGTCAGAATTCGCTGCAGCAAAACCTTCGACAATTAAGCAGAAAGCCTCTCAAGAAAAGTTTGCCATAGCCAAAGCGCGAAGCCTTCAAAATGGACCCGAAATATCCAACATTTATCACTAAGTTTACAAACATATACATATACATTTCCCACAAAAACCATAGCAATTTGTCCAAAGATAGCATGAACATATAAAAGAAACTTTTCTCAAATCTCACTACTGAATCAAACGAAGTTTATACATAGCTTTAGTTACATATCAACAA
>JAOTAY010000191.1:10169709-10196326 GCA_025629805.1 Erythroxylum baracoense
GAAGATTACCTTAGCTTAGCCAAATCCTCTTTCTTCTTCTTCTTTCCACGTTTTCTTTCTTCTTCCCTAGCTTCCACGTTTTTTCTTCTTCTTCTCTCTTCTTTCACGATTTTCTTCTTCTTTCTACATTTTCTTCTTCTTTCTATTTAGCCAAGACCATATTTTGTCTTAGTCTCCCTATTTTGCCCTTCATTTAACTTGTCCTTCCTATTTTATCGCTTCTTTTGTTCCTTATGTCTAATACACTAACCAATTGTAACATCTCTATTTAATAACCCTAATTTCTATTCATATTTGCAAAAATGACTAAATTCTAAGAAAATAAACAGAATAAATCAATGATAAATAAACAAATAAATAAAAGAAAAGAAAAATTTTGGGGTCCAACAATTAACTAGCTTGTCATAACCCTTCAACTAACTGATAAACAATGCTATGATCAATAAATAGTGCAACTAAGGCACAATGTTCAAAAAGTGAGCATTCTAACCTATATACACTTTCAAACAATATTTGTTTACACAATTAGTCATCTAAACTTAAAGTTTCAATTTAAAAAATTTCTTTAGCAAAGCTTGATTAAACTATTTTAAGAATTCTACAAAATATTTTTGAAGATTAAGAGGGTTCTTTTAAACCTTTCCAAATTTTCTCTTAATTATGACAAAGTATGTGCAATGTGCTCTATATACAAATAATCATGTAATAATTGAGCTTTTAAATCATTAAAATGACCAAGATAAGTTCATAAAAAAATTAAAATGATTTTTATATATGGAGTGATTTTATTCTTTCTTGCTCTTCGTTTATTTGACTTAAATTGCCTTAAATTCTCTTAAATTGTGTATTTCTTCTACTTTGCTCATTTTATCCATCTTTTAATTGCTTAATTCATCAAATTGGCTTGTCTCACTTTTCACCCCTATTGAACTTGAACTTTCATATATAACTTAATTCCATTATGATATCTCTAACAATACTACAAAAAGTAAATTTATTAATAGCAATATATTCCATTATCATCAAAATCATGGGTTAGGATCTCACTTGGTCTAACAAGAACAATGTGTATCTTGGTGTCTAATTATGTAGGTTAGATGATAGCCTCACTTTATACCTCTTTATAGAATAATTTATTCTCATCTTATACTCTATGTAATTTTTCATTTTTAAAGAAGATAATGACGATTTTTGTCCTATTACATGCTTTAGTGGTATTTGTTTGAAGAGTAATAAAGAAGTAGCATTAATATTTAAAAAATGTAGACATGCTCTAGATATTAGATTAAATGTGATTTCAACAGAAAACTTAAGATATTATAATAATTTTGGTGGTGGAAAGAGGAAATTCAATAAAAAAAATTTACTACCTCTTTACGAATAAAAACATTATAATTTGTATTTAACCAAAGCATCCATTGTAAAGAATAATCTATGTTTGAAAAAAAAAGGACCCTATAAGAGTATGATCCAAGATATTGAGTCATATAAGTGAAAAGGAACTTAACTACTTAGTGAAGAAAAATTTGCTTTATGACGTGCTCAATGAGAAGTTAAACATTTGTTATCATTACTTGGTTGGTAAGAAAATCAGAGTATTATTCAAGCATCATTCATCTTTTAAGGGAATATAGTTGTTATAATTAGTGCATTTAGATATTTGTGGTCTTATGATAATGAGGACACATGATGGTGTGCTCTACTTCATAACCTTTATTAATGATCATTCAAGAAAGGTATGAGTTTATCCTTAATAATATAAAGACTAAGTTTTTCATACCTGTAGATAGGCATATGTAGAATAAATTGAAATGCATTAGTGATAATGGTGGTGAGTATATAGGGTGATTTGATGCCTGTTATAGATCACAAGGCATTATACATCAAAAGAAGCCTCTTAAAAATCCGCAATTAGATAGTCTAACTGAAAAAATGAAAATAATTCGATTAAAAGAATTAAGTGTTTGCTTTTAGAAGCGAAATTGCCAAAACTATTCTAAAAAAATTTCCAAAACTATTTTTGGCCGAGCATTATTAATTGCTACACATACTATTAATATGTCTCCTAGTTATACATTAAATGGCGATATTCCTGACATAGGTTGATTAGGAAAGAAAGTTCCATATGATCATTTGTATGTTTTTATTTGTAAGGAATTTGAACATGTTCCAAATGATGAAAGTTGGATTCTAAAACACCATAGTGCGTCTTTCTTGGTTATGGCTAAGATAAGTTTAGGTGCTTAGTTGTATAATCTAATTGGGAAGAAACTTGTTAGAAGCAGATATGTAGTATTCGTAAAAGATTATACCGTTGATGGTAGTGATACCTTTATAGATATAAATCAAATTCCTATTAGTGATAATAAAAATAATCATGAGCAAGTTCTTATAAGTCCATTAATATCTCTACTCTAGAGATCTATTAGACACTAACAACCCTCTAATAAGCTCTCTTTATATTAGTGAGTATGGATAACTGACTAATGGTGAAAAACGTAAAATTACATAAGGGAATCATAAAGAATGATTAAAAGAAAAAATGGGTTGATATTTTAAAATATGAAATGAAGTCTTTATATAACAACCATACCTTTGAACTAGTGAAATTACTAAAGGTAAAAAAGCCTTGAATAATAGGTGGATTTGTAAGTTGAAACATGATGATAATGCTCCATACAGTGTTTTAGTATCTACTCTGAATTCTTGATTTGGTAGCTCACTTAATTTGGCCGTGGTTCTTCAATCCAGGACAATTGACTTCTGTTTAATATTGTCTTGGCAGCAAACGACGCTAGAGCGATCAGACGGGTGCATGCATGTTATCCATTCCTGTCAAAAACTTCCAACAATGAGCTGTGTACTGTGAAATTAATGGGTGGTGTCTGATCACCAGGAATCTGAGGAAGTGGGCAATAGTCCATATTCAAGCATAAATGGTGAATAAACTGAGATGAAAATTTTTTGAAATTGGTCTGTTAAATTTATGAATTACATATTTATCTTATTATAATTTCATTGGTTTTGTTGTTACGATTAAATTTTAAACTAAACGTAACTATTGTAATTGTATCTTTTCACAAAAAGTAAACAATTATACATATATTGTACTATATGACTTTTCACCCACTTATAACTATCAAATGAATGATTAGTTGATACGTATGTTATAGAATACATGTATTTTAGCTCAATTTCACCGATTGCATACTTTTTCTTAACTAAACCGAATTTATACCATGCCGTATGCATTGACAAATTTTTAAGGACGAAAAGAAGGATACTTTTTAAATTTTGTAATTTTCAAATATGAAGAAATAATACCTCAAAAGATATTTTTTGGAAGTAATAACTCAAATAAGACATCAATTTGAATTTAATAAATTAAATTTATATTTTATCTAAAACTAATTTAAAATTTTGTTAGAAACGATTGACAATTTAAAACATCATTTTTATTTCATTTATAAATTTAAGATTAAAATATTATTATTTTAATTATTTACTCAAAAATAATATCATTTAGAACAGTTCAAATACTTTAATCACTTGTAAAAAAAGATTGGGACATTACTATAATAGATTGCTATCTTCACAATAAGTAACCAATTTCATAAAAAGGGTTAACCGTATTAACTACTAAAATATAACTATTGCTATGTTTCTCATGTTGAGAGTAACAAAAGAAATGGATAATTAAGTTTATGGTTCATTTACGTTAATTATCTAAATAATAGTTTATAATAATATAAAAAGTTAATTAGTTTAGGGTTACTGACCTAAAAAGAAACAAAGATGCAACTTGATGTTTGTCCCAATCTTTGAAAAAAGATCTCACTACTCACTGGGCCCTTTTTGTCTTGGTCACTTACCGTTTGGGACCTCGTGCAGGAAAAGCCAGGTCTTCTCCAAAGCAGGTGTTGCCATGAACTTAGTTGGTACGTTGACTTTTTAAGTTTCTTGTTTAGGTCACCAACCGGTCCTTGTGTACAAAAACCTAACAAACATTCTACTTGCAGGTCAAATCATGGAAACATACTCCTTAACCATGCAGATCAGGGCCAAGTGTTTGTTAACTTGCTTATTAGCGTTACTTCAGAGTAATCCGATAATTTTCTTGTGCAAACTTGATCAGATTTGTTTTCTACAATAAACCATACTTAAATCAGATTATCTTGGGCCATTGCCATTTGCCTGGAAGCCCACAAAGGTTGCATAAAACATGTGAAGAGATTGAGATCAATTGTAGAGATTTGAGAGTCATTTGGAGGAAAAAGTTAAACGGGAGAAGGGAGCAGAGTTTTATATTATATCTCATTTTATTTATAAATAGTAAAAATATAAAATTTTTAAATTGAGGAATTAAAATATGATGTAAAATGATAAATAACTTTACATTATATTATATTATAAACCTTTTATTTAAATAATATTTTAATATATCATATTATAAACTCTTTTATTTTTTTCAAACAATAATTTTTTAATATTACATTTTATTTCATTATAAATTATTTAATTCCTTTCTATTTAATTTTACACTGTTAAACTTTGCGTACAACTAAACATATTCTAAATGCTAAAATATTCGCGGTTTACCAAATAAATTGTTCAACCGGTAGTCACTATTTAGGCAACGAGCCAAGTAGCGCGTTGCAAATTTTTATGATTTTGCTTGCGCATATCTATGAGCTTCTCTCTGTTCCCTTGGTTGGCCTTTTCGTACGAGCTGGTTTTGGTGTAGACAAATACTTTCTTTATTGGGTAACCCTTATTGTCCTGGGAAAATTGAAACTTTATCGGTTTTGAAGTGCTTTGGTTAAGTCTCCCGGTGTAACTAACAACGTGTTTTAGTCAATCATTTTATGACTTTGCTTCTATGACTATTATGAGCATGTGTCGCAACGCCTGCAGTCGAGTGCTGGATCGATGCTCCCATGTTTTTCCTTGCCTCGCCGATCCTGGTAAGTTTTCTGTTTGGGTCTCAAGAAAAACTTGTGAGAAAATCGAAAGTGTCTGATTAGTGTTTCCTTTCACTTTAAAAACTTGAACTTGGATCTTTCTATGTAACTGTTGGCTGTTGCACAGTCTTTGTTGTGGACTTAGTTCATTTGGTTGCGTTGTTTTGTGCTAGCGAGGAGATCTTCGTTGGGATTGAAAGCGGCATTAGTGATTCTCCACGTGGTGTATGTAGGAATTCTCTTTCTTTTCTATAGTGAATTAGTAGAGAGAACGAAGAAAGAGCCATGGTATGCTGCAATCACTCTTTTATCTAAGTTAAAAATATGGAATTTCGTTTGTTTGATATTGGTTCTGGACGTATTAGCTTCCGTTTTCTTCTGTCGTATACTTAATGAGTGAGAATAGTTTGCGTTTTCTAAGATAAGAAGCTTATTGTTTTTTCAACTTTGAGCTAATGTGTTAGGAAATTACAGATACTTCATATATTAAGTAGGATTGCTTCTTCAAAAAGTGTGGAATTGTAAAAAAGTTACAGGAATTAACAGATTTAAGGCAAGTTATTGTCTGCTTGAGTGAAGATGAGATCAGTTTGGTTCAAATGATAGAGAAATGGAATGATTTATTTGTTTTAGAAGTTAATACAGAAAATGGATTATGGTAACAACATAGCCCCTTTATCTTTCATTATTGCATATAGAAAGTAATAGTTAGCCTCCTAAAAGCTCCTGGATGATGACCTTGCTGACCAAATTATAAGCAGAAACAAGATGTCCAATTATATATGTGCTTTTAATAGGGGAATCGTAGTCCCTTCATTAACTTCATGAAAACCTTGTAAGCAACTGATGGTTCATAAAATTTTGTTTGGGTAATATGTGAAATATTCACATGTAGTATGAAAAGTATTGTTTTCAGTTTTGTGCTACGTTTCTTCTCCTTCTAGTTCATGCGTTTCAAAATTTTATGTTTTGACAAAATGGTGTTAGAGATACTCACATAATCTATTGGGAGAAAGTAATTAAAGATAACTGGTCCCTTGATATTGATATACACGAACAGTTGCTTAACCTTTATTTAATCAATTAACATAGAAATTCCTACCAAGCTTTCTATAGTTTGTTTTGTTTACTTTTTAAGCTGGCAATCAATATATATTACTTTATGCTTTCTCTTTTACTTTCCCTAAATTTTTTAGATGCCTCAGCATTCTTGTTTCTTCACTTGAACTAGAGATGCAACATCTTTAAACCTTGATGAATGTAGTTTAACTTCTTCATTTCTCTCAGGTACACTTTTGAATATTTATTATTGTTTGTTGCGACACTAGTTCAATACTTTGTTACATCTGGTTCTTCTCCCGGGTAAAGCTCAATCCAATTGACCTCTTTATCATACTTGAAGCTCGTGCTTTTTGTGTCTTCCATTGCATAAAAGTTTTGCTTGCCTAATATCTGCTTCAGTTATGTTATTGATGCAATGAGGGCTTTGAATGAAAGCAATGCAAGTCATAGAAAGCCATCAATGATATCAAAGTAAGCCCTAATTTAGACATATTCTAAGTGATTACAAATGTTGTGTATTAAGTTTCAATAATGATGACCTTTCAAACTAGTTGGAGTAGTATCCCTAACAATTAACTTTTTCTTTGCGTAAGCAAAGACAGCCTACTTCAAGCAAGAATGGTGGCCTTACTTTAGATATGGAAAATCAGTCTGGAAGGAATATAATATCTTGGACAAAGCTTGTGTTGGACATGTACCCCTCTGGTACATCTATAAGGTACACAAGCACACAAAGGCTGATGCTTGAAAGCTTTTTGATATTCTTTATAGCTATTTTCTAATTTAATCTACTTACATATGTACATGATGGTTTGGGAAATGCATTACTATTAGATGGTCATTGAGACATTAATCTACATTGCTGTATGCAGACAAGAGTTGCTATTCACATGAGCATGCTTTGGGTCTCTGACATTTGCATAGTCTAAAAGCCAATTTCACTGATCATGAAACAATTCAGTACGGAAAAAGTTTAGGATTTCTGGAATTGTTTAAGTTCTAGGATGTCTAAACTTGAATATTGGTTGCAACATTTATTTGTCGAGTGATCTATTTTAGATTGTAAGATGGGAAGAGTATTAGATTTTCATTCTTTGTTTTGCTTCATGTGATTGAGTGTACCAAAGGGTAAAGAAAACGGATTTATTAGGCATTCATGCTAACGGTAATTTTAGTGGCTTCTGATTACTTTCTCTCTGCGTTACAGAAATTTGACATGCATCTATTGCAACGTTGAACAGGTATTGATAGCTTAATCCATCCATGATTTGTCTAATGCACCTGGTTGCAACCAATATTTTATTACAACCTGAGAATGCTCAGTTCTGCAAGTGGCAATAATTTTTTTATCTTCTGCGAATGAAGATCATTAAGATGTGCTTTGCTAGGATGGGTGACTGCCTTATCTTGCATATGCATTTTTTTCTTGGTTACCAAGCATGTAAGCATAAGAGTGCTTTGCTGTATTCTTCTGCTGGATTAGACTATCATTTGTTATCAAACAATAGTAATGCAGCTTGAAAATGGAGATGACTATAGCTTGTTCATCGTTAACGCTGTGCTCAAATGTTCATTTTACAATTCGCTTACCAACTTATTGCAACAAAAAGGGATAAAACAGGTATACATGATAGTGAGGAAGCTTTAGGCATATATATTATCATATCGATTGATGCGAGCTAAACTTTCACCTAGCAAGTGCACTAGAATTATAGTATAGCAGTATAGATATCGTTCCCACGAGGATTGATCACTAATACTCAAAATCACACCTTTAACTACTATTCAAGCTGTAGATTATGAAGTTATTGACTAACAATTAATAACTATCCAAAAATACGTAAAGAACTAATTGATTCACTAAAAACGTACCAAAGTTCAGCTTTCCCTCACCCTCTCTGCCATGAAAAGCTCTAAACATACTTTCTTTACATGAATTTGTGTAGTTTCGTCCAGTAAAGTTAGCCATATTTCAAGTTCTAATTAACTATCTAGACGAATTTCTGATGTCAAACACCCAGTTTTTCATGTCATGTAATCAATCAAAAACTTTCTACAGTAAACATCAATGAAACTCATGTAATATTACCAAAGATTATCTAAGAGTCCAAAATTTCAGGTTGTCTTAGTAATCCTAGCTAAGCTTTATCAAGATTTCATCTAAGAATTTCATATATGTATCAATTAAAGGTCCATGTTTAAGGTTGCTTTAATGAATAACTTGCATAAAAATCAAAGAATCATTAAGAACAGAATAAAGCATAAATTTATGTGTTAAAAAGATAACAATTAAACAATCAAATCATTGTAGAATAGGGTTCGGTGCAGCCTCTCCTCCCTTTGGCACTAAAAAGAAATTAAGCTAACATGTTTGTAAGCCAAAACACAACTGGTAATAAATTCAGAAAAGACATTATGGAAATAATATAACGAAAAACCCTGACACTAGGATAATCCCCTCTTCCCAGCCTTCTCTCTTGAGTGCAAGTTGTGTAGGTTGAGCTGGGTGTGAAATCTGATATGTGGCAGCCCCTTTTATACTGAAAATTTCGTAATATCCTTGTCCTAGTCTGATTAGGAAGGTCGTTTCTTGATTTAGAAGACTTTTGTATTCCTATTTTGGAGTCCTTTTGCATATAGAATTAGTATCTGTCCATATCTCTTCAATCCTTCCTATTTTAGCTCCGAAATTCCTAAATTCCAGCAAGACGTCTACAAAATAACATAGAACTAATTAAGCAACAAATTAGAAGTCTAAATTAACAAAATAGGGCTCAAGGTTATGCTAGAATAGAGAAAACATACTAAATAGTACTGCAGAATTGTTAGGCATCATCGATCACAATAAGTTTCGTAAGGAATATCTAATGTCCGCTGAACAGGTAGTCGGCAACTACAGCCGTGATGCACCAGAGAATTTTGGAATCTTGAATTGCAGTTTTTTGGATATATTTTTGCTACTTATATAATTCACATTTTATTATAATCTATGAACTGCTTAAATTTTGTGAATTTAAAAAGTGGTCAATTAAGCATACATTTCTGCTGCTTCTCAAATAATTATCCCACTTAATGTAATATCGTTGTTTGGACTTTTAATTCTATGATGGCAGCCTCCACGAGCAAAACATTGCTATGATTGTGATAAGTGTGTGCTTCAGTTTGATCATCATTGTGTTTGGCTTGGAACATGCATTGGCCTGAGAAATCATTGTCGATTTTGGTGAGATATGTTGACTTGTTGATTTGTCTAACATATATAGCTTTGCTGTCGTATCCATTCTATTGTGTTGTGGTTCTAATGCCTTTGCACACTTCCCTTCTTTTCTCGTTGTGATACGTTAGGTGGTACATATGTGGAGAAACGGCATTGTGCTTATGGACTTGTATCTTGTACATTGAATACTTGAAGGCTAACATAACAAGAGCTTGGTATGTATCTTTTTTGGTTCATTCATATCTTTGTACTGACATTTTCTCTTCCTTATGTCAAGTTTCTTTGATGCTATGCTAATATCGTTACTGAAAAGATAGTGAAAGGGAAATAATATGATGGAAGTGGAAATAAACTGAAACTATTCACTTTCCAATAGGTTCAAAATTAATGTATCATTGGTTCACATTTAGGTAGATTTGATCCTAAAGCGAAGCTATTGTTGTCAGGTGGAAGGGTGCCCTCATGATGCTGCTGTTGATTACTTTATCAATTTCCTTGATATTTCTCCTCCTCCTCCTACTCTTCCATAGGTAACTCTATACAATTTATCAACTTTTTCTAGCATGAAATTTTTTTATTTTTATTTTTTTTTCACAGTTTCCTTATTTTATTATATCTGCCATATGATCAAACTTTGCTTTCTATAGATTATCCATTTTAGTTGGAAAATCGCACAAATAAAAGTGGCAAGAATGATTGCATAACTCCACGTGTTCTTTTTTAGTTGAGGGACTAACATACACTTGGGAAGAATTAGAAAGAAGAATGTTACCTTCTATGTAAAAACTAAAAAACAGGCGTAAGGGGGAGCGTCCGCTGCCTAGTCATAACCAGCATGAATTTTGAAGGGAAAACCTGACAGGTCGAAGGGAAATCAAGCTACTTTGTTAAATCCGATCATCTCTTGAAATCACTTTAACACCTGTCAAAGGTTAACTTGTGACATACAAACCATATGAAACCTTGTAAACCACCTCCCACCTGAGGAGTACCTTCTTAGTGCTGAAGCTGCTTTTAGTGCCTGCCGTAGATTTTTGTTTCAGTATTTTAGCTTATTTGTACTTCTATATTAGCATCTGTTCTTCTTTATCTGTTGAAGATGGTGACTAGATACATCATACTTTTTGAATACCAACACAGCTGAAAGTTTATGCCCTTGTGCACGAAAAATCATTTAGATAGGTAGTGAGGAGCTTTGACCTGATAGGTGAAAACATATCAAGTTATTCTGAAGGATGCTATGTTTCATTGGAGCATATGTCTACTTCTGGCATTTCATCAGCAGTATAACATGTTAACTACAATTCCAATAGATCTTTGAAAAGGAAAATGTTGCTTTTCTTGACAAATGCATCAGCCCGCCCCACCTCCCTCCCACTCCCTATCTTCCCTATTGTGACAGTTCACTAAACTCATATTTTTCTGCAGCTATCTTATTCTGACAAATCAGACTACCTATGAACTTGTAAGGCGTAGACGCATTCAATACCTCAGGTCTGCTATTTCTAGTTACTGCTTATTCAAATAAAGTTTCATTAATTATTGTGGCATGACTATGAAGTTTAATTAGAATTAAGAGTTCTATATTTAATTCCTAGGTTGTGACCTCTCTATTACTAAAAGGAATTGAAAGTAAGCATAAGGTTTATGATTAGAATGTTTAAAACTAGCTTGGGAACCTGAGCTTGGCTCCTTTGACAAGTTCATAGTTTCTTAATGGGACAAGTTTCTATTTGTATTTTCAACTGGCGAAACTTGACTGTAGTTCCTGAGTTAATTTCTTAGCCAGTTCATTTTCTTGGTCACTTAGGGGAATCCCTGATCGAGTTTACCCATTCAGTAAAGGACTTTGCCATAATGTATACAATTTCTGTTGTGCTCAAACCGACATATACAATCTGGAAAGGTTACCGACAGCGGTGGAAGTTGAAGGAAAATCGAGACCGTATACGTGCTTAGATTTTTTGACCTGTCGCTGTTGCTGAGATATTGAGAGGTACTTAATCATATCCGTCGGGACGGTGTAGAAGTTAATTGTTTTCTGGTTGTCAATTTTTTTCCTTCGGATTCTTTTATCAGCAATCTTCTTTGTGCCTCAAAGTTTGTACATGTGTTATTTTATGCTAGTGCATCCTGTTGAACCAAAAGAAGTCTATGGTCTCTTTATATGCATACTAGAGTTGGATTGTGATTTTTCAACATCCTGAAAAACTGGTCTCCGGGTTGATGTTGACAATATGCTCACAACTTTTTGCTTTGGTATCAAAGATTCAAGCAAAAATGGGCAGAGTATCTAAGAGCACATAACTGAGATGCTGACAATATGCCGTAAATTCTAAAAATCAGAAGTCCGTGAATGATTTGCTAAGAGTGATTATTGGTAGCACGCTACCAGTTACATAAATTGGAAATTATTATTAAACCATCTTTGGGAAAAGCAACCATCAAAAGAAATTTTGCACTTGAGTGCAAATAACTAGTCTGCGCTCGATCTCTTTCCTGAGAAGTTGCAAAATACGAGAATAACAAATGAATGGTATCCAAATCAATCTGTATAGTAACTCTCAACAACGTGCTTTAGAAAATAACAGATACACAAAGGAACTTTGAACTCAATGTTATTATTACAACAATGTGGGGAGGAATGGGGTACGAGTCTAGAGCAAACAGGGTGAATGACTTGGAAGTCTGAAACAGCTATTTCTTGTCAGAAGTTGGAAAACACCTTGTACTAATATATCCTCAATTGTAGTACCTGCGTATATAGACAGCATTAAAGAATCGTGGTCGAGAAATGGACTTTAACTTCATTTTTATTACTTGCGAAATTTGAGAGCCTCAAAGCGAGCTGCAAGTGCATCATAGTCTGGCAACTTGGGATGAACTCTAGGAATAGGGTCACGAGAAGAAGGTATTGCTGGTGGAGGGCGATCAGGTGGTGGTGGATAAGGAGCAGCAGGTGAATCTTCCATTTCAACCTCTTCATCGCAGTCTGATTCATCAAACTTTATATCTTCATGTGGGCTTGAGGAGTTGCAACTGTGCCTCCTAGATACATTCTGGCCTTCCATCTCAACTCGCCTCGGCTCATTGTAACTGTGTCTTCTATAGGCATCCTGACCGCCCATCTGTACCACTCTTGTCTCCTCGTTACTTGGATGATAATGAGATCCATTAGAACTATGTGACTTGTACATCCTCTCAGTGCCTTCTGATTCACAATCCATGACATCAGGGTTAATCTGTGAGTTATGTGGCATTGAAAGAGTTGGGTGCTTGTTTATTCCAGGTCCATTATCTGTACTCAAATAATCAAAAGCATTGGATTGACAAGCTTGATTGTAGCCCTTGTTGGCAAGATAAGCAGCGGCTTGTGCAGCTGCAATTGCTTGCTTTGCAGATTCTGCGGCTGCTTCAGCAGCAGTTGCTGTGTCTTCAAAGTTCATATTGCTACATGATCTGCCAATGGTCCAGAAAAATGTCAAAACAATTGAGTATTCATGCAAATCCGTAGCCACACTTTTGAGACATGTCCATAAAAAACATAATCAGCCTACCTAATACTTGGCTTATTTGGCCCAGCAGACTGAACTATTGCTGGCTTAACCGGTAAGCTGGTAGCACTTACAAAAGTGCATGGTCCTTCCTGTTAAAATAGATTGACAGAGCTTTTTAGAACAATAATGCAAATGTATAGATGAAGAGCAGAAGAAAAGAGGAGATAATGTACTCACTATAAGCTCATCAGGAGGCTTGAGAAGCTCCTTTTCTGATTCTGATGTATCCCATTCGATCTGGTACTCCTTAGCAATTTCCTTCATGACTTTCAACTTCACTTCACCAGTAGGTGTTCTAACAGACAGCTTGTCAATTAACTACAAGAAAAACAAACACATAATATGATATATTCCTAAGTGAAAATTTGTCCATGTGTTCGAGGTGTATTTCTAAAGCCTATACTGAAAAGAAGCTATTAAATTTAAAAAAGAAAGAAAGTGCCAATTCAATAGGAAGAAATCCGTCAAGAGTATTATCAAATATGGTAGTTATACAAGCAAGAGAGTGCTAACCAAACGATTGACACCACAATTGGGTCGCAAATCAACAGCTGCAGATACAAAGTCTCTCCCATACTTCTTTTCAAATATCTTCCTGATTGATAATAATTCTGGAATTTCAGAGCACCTCGGGGATGCAAATATCAAACTGGCAATGCCTTCTTTCAGGTCTGCCGGACAGTCCCTGGAACAAATCCAAATAAAAAATACTTTCAAATGTAGTTTAAATATGGAATGCGGCCCGTAATCCTATCATTCTCACCTTTGCTTTGCAATGATAGTAAGTCTTGCCACAACTAACTCGCAGAAGAGCTCAATGAACTCATTAGCAGCTAAAACATTCTGCTCTCTGATCACATGCTCAACCTGCGACATCACAAACAATTTGTTAGTTTTGTTTGCCAAAACCATGTTGCAGGAGAGGAATGCTGACTCCATCCTTTAACATACAGAACTTGGACACACTAATCTAAACATTGGAGAACTGGACATCTCTTTCATAATACATTCAACCATCAGCGTAGAAGTAGCAGTCTCTTAAAATATCACATATAACAAAAGTAGTTCCATGGTACCAGCTTGAACTTGGATTAGCAAGAATCTAGTACTTTGATAGTTGATACTTCCATGAGCTTAGTGATCAGAACAAGATGCGAGGGACACAGTTACATGATACAAAAAGGCAAAATCAATACAGAGAGATTCAATTTAGGCTATATTTGATTGGATGGCTATTAATAGAATAAAATAGAACGAAATAAGATGAAAAGGGACAGTTTTATATTCCATCCCATTCTATTCTAAACAGCAAAAATAAATTTCTTCTGATTTAGAAGATTTAAAATAGAACGCAAAATAATAAATAGCATTTTACCGTACAATACTTTCCCAGATTACATTATTAACCTTCCGTACCTCCCAAATATCCTCACGAAACAGAACAAATAAAGTAAATTACCCGGATACGAGCAGTGGCATCCTGGCCAGATTGAAGAAGCATTGCAATGTCTCTTCTCATTTGCCTCACCACCACCTCTCTCTTGTTTCGCAACAGCTTAATCCTCGCCACTGCCATCTTAGCCGCCGTCTTACTATTCTCAGTTTCCACATATACCAATTGACAAAAACAAACAAACCCATCAAATTAATTCGGACAGTCAAAGCAGAATACATACTGTTTACCATAACCTCAATAGAAAATCTTTAAAAGGCTGCGTTTTTATGGCACAAAAACAGAGGAGTAATCTCGTTCGTTCTCATGAAGCAATGAATGTACCATTTGGAGGAGTTGAAGCGAGGACAAAATATAGACAGTGTGCGCTTCATGAGCTTCTTTGTATGGAAAGTAGCCACTTCGACCACCGTCATTGGCTCTTCACCGGCAGATGAGAGCGAGAGAGTATCACTAATACGCTGACGATTACAGTAATACTGTGCTTCTTTTAGCAAAGTAACGTTCTTATTGATCAAACGGGTTCGGTATGGGGTCCTCCTAGATTGCCGACTAAAATAGCCGTTATGTCATTTGACACGCGGCAATAATAATCGAGTTGTGTGCGAGAATCCAATGTCCCAACAGAACTCAACTATGTTGTTGTTGGGCGTGCAAAGTGTGACTTTTCACAATTTCAGGTTCCAAGGACCCATGTCAAAGGCCCGTTTCAAAGTACGAGGAATTTGCGGGCAACGGGCTAATTTGCTTGAGTCCAACGATTTAGTTGACAGCCACCAAGTAATATACACAGTTCATTTGTTTTGAAGAGGCTGATCTATTTTAGACAGCCCAAATATGTAGTAGTAGATGCGAAAATGGCTTCCTTACTAAAAAAAATAAAAAAGTTCCCGTGCATGGAATTGACTCTCTTCACTCATTCATATCTCATATATTTTAATCCTAAGTTTTATCAAAAATGTTGACAAAGACAAGACAAAGAAGAATTGTATTTATATTGTGTGTATGATATAAAAGATGAGGGCTTCTTATATACTGAACAATGGAGTAAAATGTAAGAAAAGAAAATATTACAACATAATTGTATAATATTACAATATAACTGTAGAATATTTAGGATAAGCTTGATAGAGTTTTGAAGAACATGATGTCAGCAAAAATGACAATCATTCTCAACATACTTGATACGTTCATAAAAGACATCATTTTATCAATTTGAATTTCATTACGAGTGTTACAATGCAATAAAAGGGCGTGGGACTAACTTACTTAATACTGATATCCTTAAGCAACCATTACAACCAGACTAGCTCATAAAAAGTCTAGGAAGAGTCTAATATTTAGATTTCGTGCTAGAATACGACATTATAGTTTGCTTCTTACTTTGCCTAAATATTAACAAATTGATTAAAAAAAGCCAACAGTAGATTATTAATCATTAAGATTTTCTAACCCAATCAATATGAAAATAAGCTTTCAAGTCTAATGTAGATGAATAAGAGAAATGGATATCATAAAATAAATACCATAAAATAAAGTTCATTTCACATAATAAAGAATACAAAGAGTTGTTACAAAATGAGTGGTAAAAGCATCAAACCTGAACGAGTGATTAAGCTATATTCAGACGAGTGATAGATAAACAAGACTGCCAACTAATTGTCAATAAAGAGTGCCATCAACTGTAGAAAAATGAGCATTAGGCTTAATAGAAGTGTTAGCTATCTTGTCATCAGTAAAAGCAGCTTGAGAAGGAGATATATAACATATTTTTCTTAAGACAAATAATACTCTGCAAAGCCTTAAGACCAAGAAAGTAGTTAAAAAGCCCAAGATCTTTTATTTCAAATAGTTTACTCATAAATTTTAAGGTTATTGATGTCCTGCAAATTGTTAACAGTGATGATCATGTCGTTTATATAAAGGAGTAAGAGAATGAAACATTTCTTAATCTTACAAAGAAATAATGCATGATTATAAGGACTTGAATAAAAACTAATTCGCCTAATAGTTGAGCTAAATTTAGCAAGCCGTGCTCGGAGATGTTAGGGTACAAACCTTATCTTCGGCCTTTTATAAACCCATTTATAGCTAGCAATATATTTTTCTAGTGTAAATATATTGGATCCCAAGTATGAGTGATAGTGAAAACCTAAAGTTCCTTTTTTTATAGCTTACTGCCACAAAGGGCTAGTACTAGTCTCACGACAAGTGCGAGGTTCTTATAAGAAATAATCACAGAATAACAATGATAATCATGAAGGATAATGTTAGGTTATAGTACGAGACTCATATAAGAAATAATCACATAATAGTAATGATAATCATGAAAAATAATATTAGGTTATCTCTTATAAGTACTGCAACAAAGAGAGGAAGGAATAACATAAGAGTTGCTAGTGATTACGAGTAAGATGACAATCAAAGGAAAGGAGTTATTAGAATCTATAAATGTTGAAGAGTCACTTAGGGAAGGCAAAGAGATGCTAGTATTGTCTGAATCAACATTTCCTACAAACAAGTCACTAAGGAAAAGAATAAATGGATATGTTAAATATGAAGAAGGAATACTTTGAACTTGAAAACATGATATGGTCGAAAATATTTTATGTTCCAAAAAGGTTACATGATAAGAAATCTTGAGATGTTCTGAAATTGGATGCCAAGATTGATAACCATTATATTTTATATTGTATCCTAAGAAGCAACATAATCTAGCCTTAGGCTCTTTTTTTTTTGTTCATAAGGTTGAAGATGAACAAAGCATGGACTACCAAAGACATGAAGAGACTGTTAATCAAGTGTATATCCATATAAACATTAGAAAGATGAGACATTGTTAAGAGTGGGGGAAGGAACTCAATTAATTACATAAACAATAGTAAGACATGCAGAAGAGGTAAAAGGAACACAAAAAGTATAAAAAAATATGTCTATGTTTGTGTTATAAAAAAATATGTCTATGTTTGTGTTTAGTTTAACCATTTATGCAAATGTTCTCGAATAGGAATGTTAAACATTCGGAATTAACAACTGAGATAATTTAGAGTCTTTGTATTCATGGTATTATCTGTTCAAAGAATGTTAGTAGAATAAGAAAATTGAGTTTTAATCATAGAAGCAAATTCAATTTATATTTGAGGTATTTAGATATATTTTTGAATAGATAAATCCATATTTATATAGAAAAAATATTTTAAAAATAACAAAATAATGAGAACCATCCATAGTGGGATCAGATCAGGTTCCCAAATATGATAATAAATTAAATTAAATAGAGTATAGGAAACATTGTCACTATCATTAATATGTAAAGCATTATGTTTGATTAATTGTTAAGAAGCATAATCAAAATGTTCATTTTAACATGACCAAAACTACCATTTAAAATTAGAGAACTAAGTCTAAAACTAGGAATATGACCTAATAAGAATGCCATAAACTAAAAGTAGTAGAAATAATCTTGGTTGGAAGACAAAGACGATATAGTTGAAATAGCCAACCAACTTTATACTTTGTCCTGAAGAATTCTCCCTTCTACAATTCTTGTATAGTACAACCAAAGCTCAAAAAATGTAAGTCAAAATTAAGTTTATATAATTGACTAACTAAAATAAGATATAAAGATAATTTGATAACAAGCAATATATTAGGTAACGTCAACTTAGATGTAGAAACAATGTCTATTTTAGGAATATATAAAATAAAACTATTGGTAGTATGATCAATAGGATGGACAAAAGGAACAATCATAAAAGAAAATAAGGAAGAATTAGATGTCATATGATTGCAACAAGTAGAATAGAAAAACCTTAATGAAGATGTACCTAATGAAATGACAAAAAGAATAGAGAAACCATAGGGATATAATTGCTAAAGAATAGTTTAAATATCTTAAAGGGTAAATGTCAGAGATGTAGTGGTAAGGGATCTCTTACCAGTACTAGCAGCGGTGGAAGAACTAGTAGGTCTATAAGCATTTATATTAGAATTACCAAAAGTACAAAAACTGGTAGTTATTAATTTTAAGATCGTTTACAATAGTTAGCCTTCATACGTCCAAATTCTTATAATAGTTACATGTGATAGTGCAAGAAGAATCAAGAGGAGCAATTAAAGTATCATTAACCTGGGAAATAGCTTGAGGAGAAATACATAATGGAGTGACCAATATAGAATATATTTATGACAACCAATGTTTAAGTCTTAAGGTGTTGAGATGAGTTTCTTCAGAGAGCAATTTGAAAATTGCAGGCAACAAACTACAATGGAGTAAAGATGCACTAATAGACTTATTCAAATTTTAGAGGCCAAATACATTGACTATCATGAAGTCCCATGTAAATAGCAACTTAAGAAGAATCAGGTTATTGAGAATTACAATTTGCCAACTAATCTTAAAGTGTCTGATGTTTAGACATAGTTATATATAGTCTATCTAAGTTGATGATGAATGTGATAAAGGTGCTAATATTCGTAAATTGATGCACATCATCAAAAGTAGAGCATCCAGTCTTTAGAAAGTCCAATACCTCATGTGCAGTATCAAAACGACCAAATTCTCCTTTAATTCCAAGAAGACAAGTGTTTTAGAACCATGTTAAGATTTGACGATTTTTTACCATCCCATTACTCTAGTCAGCCTAAATATTTGATTTTATCCTCATCAGTAGCCTTAGTGGGTTTGGAGATTTCACCAGTCACATAATGCCAAACAAGGTGAACTTTCAGAAAGGTACACATCTCTTGTGATCACAAATTATAGTTAACTCCATTTAAAATGACAATAAAGGGTTGTAAGACAAATTGAGAAGCATATTGAGAATTTTCAAAAGCCATTAAGGTGGAGAAATGAACAAAATAGAATAATAATTGAAAACCAAACTTGAAACATTAAGCTAGATGCAATATCTAAATAAGCTCACAATAAAAATGAATTTTGGAGGCCAAAAAATCCTAAAAACTAGTTTTAGAATCTAAAAAATCGATCTAAATAACACTTAAATGAGTTGGTAAAAAAAAGCTTTAACCCAAAAACTAACCAAATAAAGTAACACATTTGACCGTTTGATAACTGATTTGATTCCAACGAGTGGTGTTTGAATCGTTTAGAAATGAAAAATGTGATGATAGTTTTATATTAGTGTTTGAGGCTCTAAAAAGCAACGGAAAAGCTCGAACAATAAAGGATAGACAAAAATAAGACATGTCAACAAAAAAAATTTACAGAATAAGTGCTTGAGTAAAGGGAAACTACTGATACCAAGTTGACAAAAACAAGATAAAGAGGAATTATATTTGTATTGTGTGTATGATACATATTGGGAGAAAAATACCACAACTCTCTAAAAAAGTCAATCGAATATCAACGACAAAAACTAATTCTTCAAATTGCAGTAGTAGAATAATACAAGAATAAGAAACTTAACGATGAAACAAATACCAAGATTTAACGTGGAAAACCCTCCAATGTAGAGGGCAAAAACATGGAACAAACTAACAAATAAATCCACTAGACTCAATATGGATTTACAGAAAAAGTTGATCTCTCAACCCCCACAACAACAAGTTGTCTCACAAAATTTCATGATTGAAACGAAAGTTGAAATCACAATCAACAAACCTTAAACTAATCCCAAAAACAATCAAATAAGGATGAGAATCTAGCCCTTTTTTCACTTTCTCTATTTTTCTCGCTTTTGGACGTTGTGATAGAACTCACTATCTCTTCTCTATCTTATATATAAAGCAAGACTTTAATGAGCTATTTATTGGCTCCTCTAGCTTACAATTCAGAACCTTAATTGAACTGAATTAACTAGATTACATCTTATCCTAATCAGATTACATCACACTATCCAATAAGATAACATCCCAATCTAAATAAGACTTTATCTGATAGGATTTATCTACATTACCACTAACAAGATAAGAGATTATATTTAACTAGGAATGATACATCCCTATCTATGAAGATCTTCACTTTCTTTAGATGATCCTCTCATATGATCTTTATTTTTTAGAGTTGATGTCTATTTATTGTAATCTATTCTACCACATCATCCAAGATCTCAAAATAGGGCTAGACACTCAACAATCTCTCCCTCCAACCCAAATATGGGGAAGATACGTTATTCTCCATCATCACTGCAAATCTCTTGCTTATTTTCGGGAACCATTTTAGTCAGCATATTAGCAACATTCAAATCCGTATAAATCTTCTTCAACATTAATTGTTGCTCTGTATCATGGACCTTAACAAATGATAACTGATTTGTTCACAAAATGTAACCTCTTACACATCCTTAGGCTCCCCCTCAGAAGTAAGTAACAAATACTTAGAACTTAGATACCTTCTAAAAAGCCTTTTCTTCTTTGTCGACCTTCGAAACTACGATTCATCAGTTATTGTATCTCATTGCTCTCCCTGGTCATTATCCTCAATAGGACCACCGATGTTTGAATGCATCAACTCCAACAACTCTGACTTCCATGCAGATCTTCTCTTAAAAGAGACTCTGTGCTGCTTTCCATCCAAACAATGATCAAAAAGATTAAGCAGTTATGAGTTCTTAACTGAGATAAGGGATTTTCTAGCCAGTAACTTTAATCCCTTCTCACTCATCTGTCCCAATTGTCAATGCCATAGATTTGATAAAGATTCCTCTTTAGCTGTGTATAATTTTCCACTACCACATACCTTTAAGTTTGTCTTGTACAGTGAGCAACAAAACTCTCCTCGAGCTACTGTCATTAAGCCTCTAGACAATTTCCACTTCCTATCCCTAAAAGTGTACTTAAATCCTTCTTGATCTAACATGTTCACTGATAACAGATTCAGCCTTAAATCGGGGATATGTTGTAGATTTCTCAAGGTCAATAAGCATCTGACGTTTGTCTGAACCCGAATATCACCCATATAAGTTATCTTGGTAGAGCTTTGATTTCCAATCTTGACACTCCCAAAATCTACGCTTTTATAGCTTGAGAAGTATTCTTTCTTTAGAACACAATGCTAAGATGTTCCCTTGTCAATCAACCATTCTGAACTAATATTGTTGACATGGAAGCATTCACTAGTTGCACAAACTAGTGTCACCTCATCATCCGTACTTGAAATAGTTGCAGCTGTACTTTTAACATCATAATCATCCTCATGCTAATGAGCTTCCTTTTTCTGATCCCTTTTCCACTTATGGCAAAAAATTTTATTGTGTCCTGACTTATCACAATAGTAACATGTCATTATGTCTTTGTCACCTTTGGACTTTGAATTGTTTTTAGACTTGCCACAACCATTGGGACCCCTACTCTTGTTCCTTTTCCTGCTTTCTGTCATGAAAGCCTGCACATTGTCAACTTCAGCCTCCTTTCTTTTAATTTCTTCATTAAAAATACTCTCTATGATTACATCCAGCACACCTTCAAGAGCTGGGTTGCTAATCGTCACCACCAATGTTTTCAAGCTATCTGGTAATGAACTCAACAGGAACAGATCTTAGAGCCCATCATCAAAAATGATCTTCATTGTAGTGAGCTTGTTGATTATGCCCTAGAAATCATTTAAAGGAACGTCATCCTTCACACTTTTGTCCACATCAATGGGATCAAAGAGATCCCTGCAATATAGAAGTTCCTCCATTATATGCCTCCATATCAAGTTATTTGATGATGTTAACTTGACTATAGAGTTACTTCCACCTTCCATTATGATAGCTCTGATACCACTTATTGGGAGAAAAATAGCACAACTGTCTAAAAAGTCAACTGAATATCAACGAGAAGTCATAACTCTTCAAATTATAGCACCAGAACAATATGAAATAAGAAACTAAATGATAAAACAAACACCAAGATTTAACTTGAAAAACCCTCCAATGTAGAGGGAAAAAACTACGAGGTAAATCAACAAATAAATCCACTAAACTCAATAAGGATTTACAGAAAAAAAATGATCTCTACAAGGATGAGAATCTAACCCTCTTTACCTTCTTTCTATTTTTTCTCATTTTGGAAGTTGTGACAACGCTCACTATTTCTTCTCTATCTTATGTATGAAGCAAGACTTTAATGAGCTATTTATTGGCTCCTTTAGCCTACAATTCAGAACCTTAATTGAACTGAACTAACTAGATCACATCTTATCCTAATCAAATTACATCACATTATTCAATAAGATAACATCCCAATTTAAATAGAACTCTATATGATAGGATTTATCTACATCACCACTAACAAGATAAGAGATTATATTTAACTAGGAATGATACATCCCTATCCACGAAGATCTTCATTATCTTCAGATGATCGTCCCAATGATCTTTACTTTTTAGAGTTGATGTTTTTCCACTATAATCTTATCTACCACATCATTCAAGATCTCAAAATAGGGCTAAACAGTTAACAATAAAAAGGAAGAGAGCTTCGTATATAATGTAGAATGTAACATGTATGAAAGGAAAATACACTTAAATGGCATAGTGTTTCCGGAGTTTTGTGTGACAAGAAGATGTTATTCAAGTTAAAAGGTAAATTCGATCGTTTAGCGATTAGGCTAGCCATGCTCTATGGAGCAGAGTGTTGGCCTATCAAATAAATTCATGTGCAAAAGCTAATGGTGACAGAGATGAGGATGTTTCGTTGGATGAGCAACCTTACTAAAAAGGATATGGTCAAGAATGTAATGGTGAGAGATCAATTAAAGGTTGCCAATATTATGGACAAATTAAGAGAGACAAGGTTTAGGTGGTTTGGTCATGTTAAGAGGAGATACCTGAATGCTCTAGTGAAAAGATGCGAAGAATTGTACTTAGAGATTGTAAGAGAAAAATAGGGAGACATAAGAAAAATTGGAGAAAGTGATAAAAAATGATATGGCAATGTTGGAACTTATCAAGGACATTACCCAGAATAGAAAACTTTGGCATACTATGATTCAGATAAAAGATTCCTCATAAAGAGATCTTGATAGTCTTCTTTAATCTTTTAAATCTTGCCTCTTGTAATTACCCTAAAAGGTAACTATTTATTCATATTATTAGTATTAGTATTAGTATTAGTTTTTTTTATTATTATTATTATTATTATTTTCTCTACTATTACCATTAGTATTTTTATTTTTATTTTTATTTTATTATATATATTATATATATTATTTATTATTTTGTTTTTGTTTTTGTTTTTTATTTATCCCTTATGTCGGTCAATTTGGAAATTGTCTCTCTACTAGTTATAAATAAAGCTGCGTATTATTAGACTTTCTTAAACCATACACCTCAGCAGAATTTACACTAGATATTATTGTTATTGTTGTTCTTATATGTTAACAAAAAATGATAAGAGCAAATAAAGAATAAAGATAAAAGAATCGACCCCAACAAATTATTCAAGGCAAATGATTGGTTTGCTGCTTACTTTACATGTTTTGAGTTCAAATTTTTAGAGAATTTGTAATCGTATGCAAGGCCATCAGTATAGAGCGAGAAAAGACTTCATTTTATTACCAAAAAGAACTGGATTTTGATACACATGGTGATGAACAATATGCTTCAGATCTTCTAAAAGTCAGATCACACTACAATTATAGTTCATAATGACCAGTTACTAGAAAAAAGAAATAATTGGACTGATTATTGTCCATTTTTCTACTGTACAATTGGTTTTCTGAACATAATGGAGGACAGATTCTGTAGCCTGATTCAGATCCTATAAACTTCGGATGAGATGAATCAGTGCACAAAACCTGTAGAAATCTAATAATCACATAAAGCTAGTGCGAAAGTATGTTTAGAAGGGAGACTCTAGTGTGAATCAAATCCCGAAACAAGCGCTCTAACTCCATGTCGAAATCTTCAATCCTCATATCCAGAACTTCCAGCCTTTTCTGAGCAATTTGTATGCTCATTTGTGGATATGAATCCTTGCTTAATATGTTGTTTAGAGCAGAATCCACGCTCTCCAACTCGTTCATGTTCTCTTGCTGGACTTCACAAGCCACCACTCCTTTGTGCACCAGCTTGGAGACTAGCGCCCATTTACTGAGCCTAAGCTTTAAGGCCATTGGGATAGAGAAGAATGAAAGGAGAGAGTCAAAGATGAAAATGGTGACCAAACTTACTTCTGTAAGAACTCTAACTAATGCAGAGACGTGATGGTGATGGTGATGGTCAGCATTTGGAAGCGGGTACTCTCCAAATTTGTTGTGCTTTTGCTTCAAAGATGCCAGAGACCTTGAAGCTTCCTTCTTCATCTTTTTTCTGCTGGAAATGTATGCGCTGATACTTGTTTCAATTGCAGAGTCACTGCCACCTTTGCTTCGACGAAGAGCTGATTGTAGTGCTCCAACACTTTCTTTGATCAACAAGACTGCATCCCTTGTAGTGGCACAAATATCCAGGTAGCTTACCAGATCATCAAGCATGCCACTTACCCATTTTCCATCTTCCTGTTGCTCCAGAGCTTGTTGGGTAAGTGGTAGATTAACAAGATCCTCTGTGCATCTGTATATCTCTCTGAGGTCAGACAAACCTGTGCAAATTGTTTCTGCTTTTGATGAAGATGATGACGATTCCAAAGTACAGATGTTTTTCAAGTTTTCTACGAGCTTACGTACAACGGGATGTGATCTAGCAGGAAAACTTATTGAACGAACAGCATAGGAATTTGCAGGCTTGGAGGAGAAAGCGGCCATCATTACTTGATTTTCTTCTACAGTTTCAATGGTTAGTTGGTTACCTGCGTGCGTATCTGATCAGCAGAATATTAGAGAATATATAGCCTTACAATTCAGATTAGGAATACTACACGTAGGTCCTCACGTCAATAAAGGGCATGTGATGACATTGTGCGTTGTGCATGGAGTGGGGTTATGGTTCATTGACAAAATCGCGGTTGAAAAATAAAAAACGAATGCGAATGGAAATGGAAACGGAAATGGAAAAATTTAGCATTAAAAAGAATCAGATGGCAGTTGATTGGGTACGATGTATCCACTGTTGCAGGTTTCGTTCGGCCTATTGCTTTGATTGGAGTAATATGCCCTTTTGCTCATTCTCATGCACCGCCATTATCACCGCCAAATCTTGCCTTGTCCCAAGTTGGAATCACGAAATATGGATATGGAGAAATGCGCCTGCTTGGGATGCTATCTTTTTGAGATCTGGGAAGATGATTAGAGTCCTATAAGTTTTAACATACATGCAAATTCGAAACGAAATATTCTGCAACTCTATTTTATGCGATTTTATTTATTTAATTATATAAAATTTTATTTATATAATTATATAAAATTTAAACAATATATAAATAAAATTGTGTGAAATAAAATTAATATAAATTAATAAGTACAGCAAATTTTTGATGGATATGTCTGGTAGAAGTCATATGTACCACTTAATGGTTGCACGAGTGGCATGGTCCACTTCCATGGCTTCCAACTTTGCCCCTGTATGGCATTATCAGTTGGGTGGTTGGTTAATTGTAGTCTGAGTTATACAGATGATATGTCTTAATCAATGAATTCAAAAGCTATTAAGGTGCAGAAGCTCTGAGGTTATGCCAGATGGTCTTAGCTCAAGTTCTGTGTAACACGTCATCCCCTGAGGACTTCGGTTCAAGTACATAAACCTCAATGAAAGCGAATTAACGGCTCGGACGTTATATGACAGCTGAAAAGTTGTAAGGTTATTGATTTTGATAGGTATTTCCTGTCAAAAGATATTTTGTTATGATCATATTTAGTAGCAATTAAAAACAGTATGCATTTATAATTTACATAAATATACAAACTCAAATTCATACATAATTAGAAATAAATAAACATTTAATATAGGGTAAAAGACATCCTATTGGTTCTAACAGGATTAACTCAAATAAATGAATATCATATCGTACTAGTCAGTATACGTACTAATCGATATACGTACTGACCGTTGGTTAATACGAAACAAGAGTATATAGTATCAAGTTTAAATATATAATATTGGTCGGTATCGATTAGTACTGAAAATTTGAAAAATATAAGGATTAAATTGTAAAATTTTTAAATTTTTTTTAAAATTTACCCTTTCGGCCTCTCTCTCTCTGCACCCCCTCTTTTTTTTCAAAGCTTTTTTAATTTGTTATTTAGTTAAATTTTATTGTGAATTTTAAATTTTTATTTTAAAAATAAAATAAATATTTTATTACTAATAATAATTATACATTAAATAAAAATTAAAAATAAAAATTTTTATTTAAATTTATTTTAATATTTTATATCATATTTATTAATAAATTATTAATTTAAAAATTTTAATTTTTAAAAATAAATAATTTAAAAATTATTATTTATAAACTAATATTTATTTTATATATTTTTAATTATTAA
>JAOTAY010000191.1:10230294-10240342 GCA_025629805.1 Erythroxylum baracoense
TATAATTAATAATAAATTGTATATAATTAATAATAAAATAATAAAACTTTTATTACAATTTTTATTATTTTAAAATAAAAAATATAAAAAATTATTTGTCGCAGTAGTGCGTAACTTTTTAATTGGACATGATTTCTGTTTTAAAATTATAGCGTTAAACCTCTTGCAACAATAATTTTAATATTAGGAGTATATTAGTCATTTATTATACCTTACATTCTATTCCATCCATCTTTCAAACAATGTTTCACTACATTACATTATGAATCATTCCATTCCTCCCAAATAACTTTTCACTATATTACATTCCATTCCATTATAAACCGTTCCCTTTCGTTTCATTCTGTTTCCTTTCATTTCGTTTCGTTTCGTTCTATTAATTAACATCTAACCAAACAAGCCCTAGGGAAAGGACTTTTTCAGGCTTTGAATTAACTATGCACCCCACTCGTTTCTAGTTTCTGAACTCCGGAGATCACTGGGATGGAAACTGGTTTGTTGTTTTTCCAATCGACTGATGCCTGGATAAGAGGTTCAAGAGGAGTCTGTAGCATTTTCAAACTTAAATCACTCCCAACAATTGAAAAACTGTTCATGAAAAAACTTGTCTTGATAAATAGGGATGGATAAATATGTTTATCTGTTGTATTTCTAACTTCTGAAGTTTCCAAAATATGAAGGTATAGAATTTTATATTCTTATTACTTTCATAATACACCATCTTAATATGATAATCCGCTAACTGTGAAATACAGTTAAACATACTATATAAGAGTATCTGCCAAACTTGTAATTCACAAGGGAAGAAAAACTTTTTAAATTTATCAGTTGCCTCTAATTGCATTCAAAATTCGTTACAAAGATACAACAAAACCAAAATTTCAATAAGAGGCACCTTGATATGTATACAATTGATCAATGAAGTATTTGGTCATACGTATAAGTTTCGACTTGAGATTTTGGGTTAATTATAGTTTAAAACGTAAGTTTTACTAAATTTTATAGTACGTGTTAACTGTAAATTATATCAATTAGATATATTATTTTAATTTATTGTAAATATAGATAATCATTTATTCTAATATTGACATTGTGTTTTTTCCCGAAAACTAATGGATTTCATTAATAAACAGTTATTTGCACAACTAAGTATGCAACTGTACTAATATAATACAAAAGAACTAGATTACAAGGTCATAAGGGTCCCTATGATTAACCTAGTCCAATGCTTATCTCCTCCTCATGCTAGTAGTTAAGTTATCCGCAATTCCCCTCATTAATAGGTTGAGTCAAGTTTAGAGCGTCACCTTCTGAAGAATCTGCTCCGCACTCCTACTTTGTTGTCTAAAAATCTTGTCAAACCTTTGCAGCCCAGCTTATCTTAAGTGCTTTGTAATCTGTCTAGTTTCCTATCCTCACTTTCACTAAACAATTGATAGTTTCCTTTCCATGAATCAGTTGAATAATAAGTGTTTATAGTTGCTTGTAGCCTCTCCAAATCTGCTTTTTATAGCTACACTTAATCATAATATGTTCCAAACTTTCCAGTTCCACATAACACAACTTACAACTCAAAGAACTAATGTTAAACTTGAGTTTGTCCTTCGTAGGTAATCCTCCCCTCTTCCCCAACCAAAAGATAAGTGAATGTGCAGGTCTAATATCTTTATTCCAAACTAACGTAACCCAATTCACACTAGTTTGTTGATTTTGTTGCAGAAAGAATTTGTAGTTTTTAATGTTAAATATACTTGATTTTTTAGCCAACATACTTGATTTCGTCTTGTTTCCCCTGTTGACATCTTGGTGCTTTGTTCAAAATGAGATCAGCCCCTCTGTTGTTATGCAAATATCAAATTCACTAGTTATTTCTTATAAAACTGCTCACTTTGGTTTCAAAATTCACCAGTCTTCTCAGATGTTTTAATTTCTTGACCTTGTATAGAGGTCCCCTGCAATGCCAGTAGTAAACCAAAAAAGAGTATCATTATCATCCATAATTTCATGGAGCACCAGGCTTTGCATCCAATGTCTCGTGCTTAAGATTTCCTTAAGGATCCCCAATATGTCTTGCTTTAACTTCAATGTCCAAATGCTTTAGTTTTTGATTATCACATTATGGATCGATTTCTCCCATAAGTCTTACTTTCTACTGCACAACCACCATAGATTCTTAACTAGACATGCTTTATTTAACTCCCTTGAAGAATGTAATCCTAATTCCCCTCGCTCCTTTGATCTACATAGTTTCCTCCAACTAATCTTTGCTTTACATCTTCCTTGATTTGAGCCATTCCATAGAAACTCCTTTAGTCTTCTGTCCACTTCCTTGAGTATGCTTTTGGGTGTAGGAAGATGATTGAGCCAATAGTTTGTGATGTTACTTAGGATTGATTGTATTAGGAGGATCCTACCTCTATAGCTAAGGAACCTATTTCTCCATTGGTTAATCTTTCCATGTATGGAGTCTAGCATTAGTTTGCAATCAGCTGTACTAACTCTTAGTTGAGAGATTAGTACTCCAATGGTAAATTTCGTTACTTCACTCCCATTTCTCTTGCTTTATTAGCTTTGCTTAGTTGCTTGAGTTCTTTGATAGGTAATAATAACTCTTCTTGTGGTTGTACATTAGACCAAACATATTTTGAAACTCCTCCAAGGAATACAAAAGTATATTTATGGTGTTTCTCTTTTCCTTGCAAGATAAAAGCAGGTCATCTGCAAAAGCCAAGTTGGTTAGCTTCGTATGTTTGCGTTTGTGGTGGAACTAGAAGTCAGAGCTTGTTCTTGTCTTACTTACTAGGAGTCTAGTTAGGGCTTTCATATAGAGAACAAACAGGTAAGGAGAGAGAGGTCCCCTTGCCCAAGGCCCCTCCTCACTTTTATCAGTTTAGTGGTCATCATTTACCAGGATAGCCATTGAGGCCTTGGTAACACACTCCTCTACTGATTGAATAGATATGGGAAATCTGCAGGTTTCATCATATTAAAGAGGAAATTCCAGCTAACTGAATCATATACCTTGGCTAAGTTTACTTTGACTATGCAATTATCCATTCTCCTCTTTGAGTTATACCCTTCCAGTATCTCTTGACATAGGAGAATATTGGTGCTTACAAGCCTCCCTTTTAAAAATGCATTTTGCTCAGGGCTAACTATTTTCACCAAGCTTGATCTTAAACTATTAGCTAAAATCTTTGTAATTATCTTGTATAAGAAATTGCAATAAACTATAGGTCTGAAATGCTCCATTCTTTTAGCATTGTTCTGTCTTGGAACTAGACTTATATAGATCTTGTTCCACTCTTTAAGAATTGCTTTTTTTTGGAAGAACTCTTGAATTGCTCCTACAATCGGATTTATTCAGATTCATAGAAAACACAACCCCCCTTATCTCCTCCCTTGTAACTTCCCTAATCAATTGGCTCTTACTGTCATCATCAACCTCCATTAGGAATAGCCCTAACTCGGGTTTCATTCCTATATTGCTTGCAGAAATAGTCAAATGTAACCCTTTTCTTTTCCTCTTGGTCCTCATGCTTCCTACCTATATTGTCTACTAGTAATTTAATGGTATTTTTGTTCCGTCTTGCTGCTATAGAACCAATATAATATTTAGTACACCTCTCTCCCTCCTTTAGCTAATTAATTCTGGGTTTCTGTCTCAAAAGTGTATTTATACTCAACAAAATTTGGTTGTATGTCATAATCAGCTCAACTTCTAGCTTCCTTAGTTCCACATCTGCAGGATTTGCAATTAGCCTCCTTTGACACTCCTTTAACTCCTCTAATGCCTTAGCTTTCTCCTTCTATTGTGGCATAATTGAGTTCTTACTCAACTTTTTAAAACTATTTTCTTAATTCCTTCTGCTTGGTGCTCAATATAAAGCCTTTGATCCCTTCCCTGAGAATACCGCTAAACTCAGCTTTGTCCATCAGATGATTATAAATTCTGAATAGAGCACTCCTCTTCCACTCACCTGCTACTAACTCAACCATTATAGGGATATGGTATAATAGATTTGGTTCCTAAAAGATATCATTGCTTAATGGAAACTGTTCTATCAACTCACCATTCACCATATATCTGTCTAGTTTTTGTCTAAAGAACCAATCCCTAGCTTGCTTGTTACTCCAGATATAAACATTCCCATATCATTTTAAATCAATCAGCCCTGAGTTTGTCACCAATTCTTGCAACTCCCTATTATCTTATTGTTTCCATCTTTTGCCTCCTTTTGATTATGTAGATTTAAGGGTACAGTTGAAACCCCCCAGTACTATCTAAGGAACTCTAGTGGAGTTACTAACTCTTTCTAATTCTCTCCAAATACTTTAACTTTGGAATTTGATTTAATAGCATACACTGTTGTAATAACAAACACCTTACCTGTCTCTTTATTGAGAACTTCACAGTGTATCAATTGGTCATCCACAACCTACTTCACCATATCCAATTTTTGAGTATTAAATCCAATTATTACCCTAACATTCAAATGCTGATCATGGTTGTTATCACCTTTTAGTGTTTTTCCAGGAACCATAAACCTCTTTTTAGTTGCTCCCTCTTTATCTTGGTTTCTAACAAACCAACAAAATCTACCTTCCTACTCTTAATCAATTTCCTAACTGCAAGTTGCTTATTAAAGCTATTGAGCCCCCTAATATTCCATACTAGTATCTTCAAAAATTTTTCTTTTTCCCATGCTTCTTCCTTCTAGACTTTCTATTCAATCTAAGGGAGATGGACGCTACATCCAGAGATCTCATAACTTCCCTTGCTTTCACCAAAGGAGTCCTAGTCAGCTCTTCCTCTGTCTATATGCTCTCCATATCTAAACTGAACATTTTCTTCTTCATTAGTAAACTCCTCTTCCACATGGTTAAGATCACTAGATTCAAGGCCTCCCCCATCTGCTGCTTAATCCCTTCTTCACTGTTTTCCCCCAAGTTAATATCCTTGCTGGTCTGAACATCAATTTATTCTAGTGCTATCTCAACCTTGTTGTTATTTTCTGTATTTTTCTATAGAGGTCAACCTCTTTTCCCCTCATGCCTTAGACCTTGCCTTGTTAACCCCTTCTAAGTTAGTGGCCTTGTTTTTGTGATTATCACAACTTTGGGATCCTCTTTGAACTAAGGTAATCTCCTCCAAATTCATATCTTTCTCAGGGTATTCCTCTACTGCCTACTTCGTTTATATGTCAAGTTCACCCCTTCCTTCTCCTTGTTCTTGTTACCTCGAACATCATCTGCCACTTCTTTTCCATTTATATTGTTTTCCTTTTGAACTAAAGCATCCTTGGACCCTTACTGTCCCTCCTAGTTTTCCTTTTTGCTCCATATTTGTTTTTCCTCTTTGGATTTTGATTTCCGCATATACAAAGCCTTTATAAAGTCTTCTTCTAGTTCACCATCCTGCTTCAATCTCATTATTCTCAAAGAATCAGGGAGTTTCATTGATATATCTACATCAATACACACCTGGGCATACTCGATTCTCTTCATAAGAGTAGTATTCTCATCTAATCCTAGGGTTTCCCCTATTTTACTCACAATATAACTCATACCTTTTGCGAACCAATATTCCAAATGCACCTTATGAATATTGGCCTATAGAAGGATGAAGTTTAGCTTACTTCTGTCCAATTTCACCCCCAGTTGCTCTTGATGAGTATAGGGTGCTCATCACAAGCCATGGCTCTACTTCTAGAAAACTCTGCATGTTCTCCTCTATATTGAACTTAAATACAAAAAGTTCATCCTCGTTCACCATAACATTCTCTAACCCCTTGTTCCTCTAAGCAGCCATAACCTATTTGCTAACCAAAGGAAATGCTAGAGGCTTCTTAAGGAAAAAATCCACAAGCGAGCTTTCCATATATGCACACCTTGATGTAGCACTTCTAGAGGTGCCTGGATTGACCTCTCCTCATCATATTCGACGAATCTCAATTTGCAAAGACACCCTGAGTCACCTACGATTGTTTTCTATATTGTCTTCCCATTCCCATTTGCTTCTCTACGGTGCTATCTACATGGTGAACCAATGGGGGAAACTCTGAAGGGTTAATTAGGTTTGTTGTTGTGTTTTAGGGAATCTCTGTGTCAGGGAGAGGTTGGTTTTTTAGGTATCATTATCGGGTGCCGCTTGCTCCATTCAAGTGGGTGGTCCACATATTCAGGGGGTTGTGTGTTTGGTGAATAGAGACAAAGAGATTAGGTGTCGTATATCGTGAGGGTGAAAGGAAGTTGGTTGGTTCTTGAATCTTGAATCTTCAAAGATTTTTTGTTGAAATTTTGCTTTATCCTCAAAGATTAATGTAGTATTGATCAAAATCAATATAGAACATCTTCAAAACAATTTCAGAATGTTTCCTAGCCAAAGACATCTCTCTTTTCTACCTCCTCTGCTCTTAAAAACTCAAAAAACATATATATAATAGAAAATTAAAAATCAAAATTATTTATCTCCCTCTCCCTCTCCCTCTCCCTCTCCCCTTTTCTATTTTTTGTATCTTGATGTTTAAAAACAATTTTGGATATGTGTTATAAAAGTGAAGATATGGCTTATGGAGTTTTATATCCTGCTAGATGAGGGTTCCAAGTATTCTTTGTCTTGAATTCATCTTAGTGGAAGGCATTTGATGTAGAGAAATATGAGGTTGACGAAATTTGTAGAGTTTTGGCCTACTTATACAATTATCTCAATGTAAAATACATATCAATCTATAAGTATGAATACTTTTCCTTTTTAAACAAGCCTTTAGATTAATAATTACAAGTCAGTCTAAAGTTGATTATTATTCCTTTGTCCAAAAATTCTTATAAGTAATTTTTATAATTAATTTATTTGTTTTGTAGTTTGCCTATTACTAAGAAAATAATATTGTTTAAACATATATGTTTTCACAAAGTGAAGCAAATTGATTCATGTCATATATAGAGAGTATCAATTTGAAGGTTTTTAGAGATCTTCCATATCCATTAATAACAAGATAATATTTACTCCTTTTATATTCTATTATTAAAATCAATGTTTTGAAGATGAAAATTTTCTTTCTCTTTTTGTAAAAAATCCATTGGGAACCTCACTGACTAATAATAATTTTCATAATTACTAAGTTGATTATGATTATAATTACTTTAGAATCTAGAGAATTTGATTGTGTGATACCAAAAGTGACTACAGACAAATTGGAGGAATCTAAGTAGGTGATAATGAATTAAAATCTTTAACGAAAAAGGTGTTGGAATTAATATTTTTCTCTTGAAATATCAAGCCAAGGAACCCCTTAAATTTAGTTTAAATTGTTTGTATAGAGAGGAACACTTGTTCAAATATGACTGTGTTATAAGTCATATACTACATGTTTTAGTTTCAGGGAGAAATACAATTATGGACACATCCATGTTCTAAACAGTGTAAAATATAACTCTTTACGAAGAGAAACACATGTATATATATGTTCATATTTTAGGTTATGTCTTTAGTACAAGATTTTTAGAAAAGGAACATGTTTAGGTTCCAAATCGTGTGTTAGGTTGTGTTCATATTTAAGAACTAATGCATTAATAATGTTCAACATATTTGTTATAATGACTTGAAAAATCCAAGTAGATTGTACCATGTTGAGTTTGAATAAATTAATTTGATTCGTATGTAACTTGTCTATATGTTTGATTAAGTTGTTGAAATTATTAGAGCTAAGAATTTGAAGTTTGATTACTAATTAGTGGGGTTAATTAAACTACTTATACTTTACAGACAACATAAGTATACCCTGACTATTAGATTGCTTTTACTTATTTATTTATAGAAAATTATATATGTAAGTGACAAGAAAGTAGCCAAATGCATGTCATACTCTTCTTTCTATATCTATACATATTTTTATAACAAAAAAATAAGTCTTTGACCTAAAAATATAAGCTATTGTCAAACTTGTTCTTTCTTTTTCACCGATAAAGTTCCAACTTTATTCTAAACAAATAACCTATACTTTTTGACATAGTATCAAAGCTCTTATTGTTCATTTTCTACTTTTACGTTTTGTGTGAGTGTTAGTGAGATAAAAATTACAACTTCTTCAAAATTTGACATGGTATTAGGGTTCTAAAGATGTTAAGGGCTTGTTTAAGTGAAATCTAAAAGAGAATAGTAACTCTTCTTCCTAAATATACAACAAAACTGAAGTTGCCCAATTATACTACAATAATGACTTTAATAAGTTTCTCGTACAACTTCTTCTCTCATATTCAATGATGACAAGTATGCTATATGGAATGTCAAGATGAAAACTTATTTTAGAGCCTATGACATTTAGGAAATGGTGGAACCAAGTGTTGAAGCCCCTCCATTACTCTATAATCTAATAGTTAATCAGTTGAAAAACCATAGTGAGGAGAAGGCAAAAAAGATATAAGGCACTTGCAATTATACATGCTTTAATTTGAGAAGTTATTTATGCAAGAATAAAAAAATTATGAGATTGAAAAAGATTGTTGTAACAAGATAATGGAATAGTTTTAAGGGTCACATAAAAAAGACAATTATAAATCCTCAGCCTTTAGAGAGAGTTTAAGCTATTTACTATACAAGAACATGAATTTGTCAAAAAATTTAGTGACATACTCAAGAAGATTCTAAATTAATTAATGCTACTTGGAGAATAATTATAAGATGAAAGATTTATTGTTTAAGTCTTTGTAAGTGTCCATGAAAGATTTGAAGCCAAAATCTCAGCGATGGAGGAGTCTAAGATAACTCACAACTTATATTTATAAAGCTTATAAGTTCTCTTCAAAGTCAAGAGTATAGAATGATGCAAAAGCAATAAGAAGAAGTTAGAGAAGGGGCATTCAAAGCTAAGCTAAGTCTTAACTAAGCTAGTATGAATTAAGTAAAAGGAAGGAATAAAATAAGATGGAAAATAATATAACGAAAGTAAGGAGGCAAATTTACACCTTAGAAATATTGCCAAAAAAGAAACCATACACTAAAGTACTGTTAATTCAGGAAAAATATAAGATGTAAGGCATGTAATCAAGTTGAATATATTGAAAATGTAGGCAATTCAAAGAAGAAGGAACCTAAATAAGAAGGAAAAGTAGCCAAGTTTAAGGAAAATAAAGAAGAGAACTTGTTTATAAACTTTGTAGTGTCTAGTTACAACAACAAGGAGGAGTGACTTGTAGACTTGGATTACATATTTCATATGGCCTATGATGAGTCCATATTTAAGGTCTTTGATAAGAGTTTCAATCAAATATAATAGTTAACAATGGAGAGTACGTAGAGATGAAAGGAAATGGAAGAGATGTTATCAAAACTCTTTCATATATCAAGTTAATTACTGATGTATTATAAATTTGAACAAAAATCTTCTTAATATGAGTCAATTAGTTAGCAAGGTTTTACACTTTATTAAAGATGGTTGTATGATATTTAATATAAATAAATATGAAATATTAAGAGTGTAATATCCCGTTTCCCTACTAAGGGTTAATACCCTAGATATCTGTAAATGAGAAATAACAATGACAAATTAGAAAAATGCATTTCATACTCATGCATAATATAGCATTCATGTACATGAAATTGATTATTACACACATTACAATAATTTGTTCATGCACTCATTTGACATTTCTTGGTACAAATGATTGATTTAATGTAATTATAATATGAATGGATTTTGTGTCTTGAAAATTTATTTGTTGTATTAAATTATTGACTTAGAATTTTTGGTAAAATTTGAGAATTTCTATAATTTTGGGTATTTATGGACTAGAAAAAATGCTAAGTGGCAGAGCAATCAATAAATGGTAGTAAAAATAAGTGATGGGTGATAAAAGAAATAATTGATATATGATATTGGGATTTAATGACATATGTCATTTAAAATTGGGAGTTAATTAGATTAGAATTATGAGGCAAATGGACTAGTTTTTTAAAAGACCATAAGAGAACCATGAGAAAGTGACATATGGCAAGTGACAAGTGTCACTTGCCACACCACTTGTTTCCCACGAATTTTATTAAGTG
>JAOTAY010000191.1:10240442-10273213 GCA_025629805.1 Erythroxylum baracoense
CCGTGAGAGCGCGAGGCCCGAGAGGCCGAGGCTCAAAGCGGACAATATCTGCAAGCGGGTGGTCTGGGCTGTTACAGAACTCCTATAAAATTTTTCATAGGAAAAGAGGACTTAGGCAAGGGGATCCCATGTCTCCTTATTTATTCATAATATGCATGGAGGCTTTTACTTCTCTCTTAAAGTACAACACTGGTAGGGGTTCACGATTTAAACATCATAACCGATGGAAGAAATTCGCTTTAGTGAACTTATGCTTTGAAGATGTTCTTTTTCTATTCTCTAAGGCTAATGAGGTTTCTATCAAGCTCCTTATGGCTTCTTTGAACCAATTTAGCTCTATGTCTGGACTAATTGTTAATTACAATAAAAGCCACCTTGTTCTCTTTAACAGTACAGATCACATGGAAGGATAAGTTTCCTTCTTAACTGGAATGATACAAAATCAAACTCCTCTATACTATCTAAGCCTACCAATCACTTCCAGAAGCATCTAGTTTCGGGAATGTTATCCTCTTATTAAAAGAATTCAAAAGAGACTGTCCTCTTAAACCAATCTTACTCTATCTTTCAAAGGAAGATTACAACTAGTAAATTCTGTGCTTAACTCCATATATACTTATTGGTCCTCAAATATAGTGCTTACAAGGGGGTAAAGAAATCATTGGAAAAGTTAATGAGAAACTTTCTATAGGGAGGAGGTGTCCCTAATAAGGGACATGCCAAGGTAAAGTGGATTGATGTCTACAGACCTAAGCGGGAGGGAGGACTGGGAATTATTCCTATTAAGTTGTCTAATAAATCTCTCTTGATGAAGAAATTCTGGTCTATACTGCAAGGACAAGACATCTTATGGGTAAAATGGCTTCATGTTTATGTCCTAAAAGGTCAAAGTATATGGATTGTTAACCAAAGCCCTCCCATTCTTAGTTTCTATCACAATTGTTGAAGATAAAGGAGGAATTAGGTTCTGAAGTTTCATGCAAGGTAGGGGATGGAGTGAAGGCTAGATTTTGGTATAACAACTAGATAGGAAATGGACAACTAATTAGGAATCATATTTCTATTCAATTACTGAGCCACCTTCCCTCAACTTCTAAGGTTAAGGCCTTTATTAGGGAGGGTCAGTGGATGGAATTACCTACAGAAATTCACTACCTACAACTCGATTACTCCCCTAACTTATTGATACATAACAAATATGTATGGAGAAGTCACCCACAAGGTTTATTCACAACAAAAAGTTGTAGGGAATGGTTGTTTCGGAGAAATGCCAAAGTGGAATGGTATGAAGTGGTCTGGCATTAAGAGCTATTTCCTTGCTCCTCATTCATCCTATAGCTCACTACCTTAAATAAGCTTAGTACTATGTATAAACTTTCTTTTCTAAATTCAAATGAGGTTTGTGTCCTGTGTAACTCAGAATGAGAGAATAGGGGCCATTTGTTCTTTTAGTGTCCCTTCTCTAGAGACATTTGGCCTTAGATAAGACAAAAATGTCTGTGGTCCCTAAGCACACTTCAATTCACAGTGATACTGTAGTGGTTTATCAGGCTAAAGTCCATTTCCCATCCTCCTACTTTCCTTAGCGACTTGCATTAAGGAAATATGGGTAGAAAGGAACATATTTAGGTTCTAAAACATCAGTAGAAATTCACATAAGATAAAAGAGTGCATTCTTGTTAAAGTTAGAGAAAAGGTAATCTCCTCTAGCTTTATCAAGGAGTGCTCATCCCAACTTGCTAATGTATGGATAATATAGAGAAACACACATACTAAAAATAGTAGGAAGTATTTCGAAGCTAATATTTCTTGATAATATGGAAGGCATTGGAAGGGGGACTTATCATTCAACTGACGAAACGAAAATGCCATCGGTGTTGGAAACGATGCTCGGGCCACTCAACCAATGTCTTGGTACACAAAAAGACAAGAAAGAAAGCCTCAATTATCTTGCATTAGCTATATTTATGTGTGAACTATGAAGAAGAGAAATATGGGTTTATGTGGGATCTGTCTTACTTTTTAATCACCAGAGGATAGGCTAGAGCATTCATAGTATAAGGCTAGGCAAAAACCTAATTGCTTGGACATTCACTTGATCTGTATCTAAGCTCATTCTCCGTACTTTAAGGGGTGGAGATCGTTGATACTCTAAACCTAATCGGGACAAGTTTGAAAGAGAATTGTGGAGATTGGGATTTTGTTTTCCCATTTTGGTCTCAACGATGGGTTTTAATTTGTACATTGGAACGTTGATGTTTATGTGGGGCTGGTTATTTGGGTGTAATTGTCGTTTTTGGTTAATGGGTTAGCATTTTGTCTCCCCCAATTTTGTAATCCTCTTCTATCTTTTATCAATATCTCAGAAAAAAATTGTGTTCAAGTTCAAGGTAAATAGAAGTGATTAAAATTTCCAATTTATCGTTTATTCTTTAATTTTTTCATTTATTTTTCATGTTTAATATTCTTATAACTTCTTCAAAAATAGGTTTTTTAATATATTATTTTAGCTTACACTTTTCAGTTTTTTGTTAATAATTGGTCCACAACTGGCACGTCGTAACGCTAGTCAAAATAAAATAACTAAACTACTATTGTAGTAGTGATGAGTCTAGGTCAATCCCACATGGAGTGTTTAGTTAGTTTATGAAATGAAATTAATTGATGTTTAGGTAATAGGGAGTTTTGGATTTAATAAGAAAGTAAAATAAAATAAATCTAATGAAAAAAAATTAAAGAAAACATGCAAAAAATGAAAAAAATTTGGAAATTCGATAGGGATTCGGTTCTTTGGTTCAATTTAGGCCTACACCTTAATTAAGCATAATTCATTGATTTGTTGTTCGTTTATCTCTCTTAGTAATTATTGGTTGTAGATTAACAACAAGCTCTGTTAATCTTGATTTTTCCTTAGATCCTAGTTAATTACAAAGCACTCGTTAATTAACCCTAGCTATCGAGAAACCTAGAATAAGCTCTCTAAGTTTATCGAGACAACTTCCTTACGAATAAGAAAAATAGACCAATCTAGGTAATAATCACACATGCTGGGATTATTTAACTTATGTTATGTTATCTCTAATGATTCAAAACCATTAGTTTTTTGAGAATTTAAAAAATTAATTAATAAATAATATTTAACAATTAGGTCTTTTAGCCTCTTAATAGACATAAGACACTAGTAACTTTGAACGAAACAGCAACACAAAGACTATTAAAGAATAAGAAACAACAACGTTCATTGTCAAAATATCGAGGGCGTGACTATTAGGGCATAGCGACCACTTCCTTTCTTCATGGTTAAAGATGTTTTTCGAAATGGTAGGGGCGGCGATGGTGAAACATTTGCGAGTAGACGACTCAGTTTATTATCCGTATAGATCTGCTATGTTTTCATCTCCTACAAATTGCTCAATCACGGTAAACGTCCTCCTCTTTGTTTCCCCGAAACCATTAGTTGCTACACATGAATCAGGAACACAACGATTACATATTGCCTTCTATTCTAGCAATAGGTTTTCATGAAAAATGATTCAATAGAGCATTAAAATCATCACCATTCAAATACCCAATAATCCATATAAGATAACATAATCAATTTCTAATAAGAGAAAGAAACAAAAAATAATAAAAAATACTTAATCTGGGTTGTCAGCATCGATGTCACCTCCGAACTAGTGTCACGACGTCTAGCCCTCTATAAGTCTATCATAAGAAAATGCTTCAGCCCCCATTCAATGTCCTACCCGAAACACCCTAAATTATTTCTTCACTGTCGCACCTCCCTACTCTCTATCGCAAGCTCTCTCTTATGTTCTCTTCTCACGCCACTTTTTGTTCTCTCCTCACTATTCACTGATTTGACAAATAAACATTTTGGACCACCCTACTATTCACCCTTTTTCAACCTCCTAACCTCGCTACACTACCCTCCTATCTTGCAAGTTTTTCTCCACTATTCTATGATTTGACAAATTAATATGTTAGGTCTTGCTTACTGTTCATGCCTCATTTAAAAACTCACGAACCTCTTCTATTGAACACTGCGTTTAATGCAATTGTCTGCGTGACATGCAGACTGCGTTTTACTCTAACCTCCAACTGCTGTGCTATGTTCATCTCCTGCTTGTCCTCCTGCATTGCATTTTCTTCATCTAGCACTATCGTTTTTGTCTCTTTTTCCATTTGTCCATCTTCATTCACTGTTCTTTGCATTTTCCTTCTTTTAATTTTCTTCTTGTCTTTTAATTTTCTTCTTCTTGCTTTATAAAGACAAGTAAAAATTAATCTTCCAAAAATGGCAAAAATATAAAGCTTCAACTCACTTTAACTTCTTTGATTTCGAATTGAACCTAAAATCACATATGAGTCAAAGTGAGTATCTTAAGCAATTTCATGTCAATAATCGCTAAGTGTTATAGAATAATTTCATAATCAATTAAGCACCTATCAGTTCAACACAATATTATTTAAAATTTAAATAAAATATGTATTTATTTCACTAAAAAATTTGTTATACTAGTTAAAATCACTAGTGTGAGGTCCCAAACTATACCTTAGTAGGAATGTTTCATGTCCATGAAAGTATTTGTAATCGGTATAAACGGAATTGTTTAGAGTATTTCTGTAATTTGTGTTAATTGTGTTATACATGCATAAATATACATTAATCATTGACTAAATTGCTAAATATAGTAAAATGACATGTAATTTCATAGAATAAGATAAATGTGTGAACATTTTTGTAATTAATGAAAGGTGAAAAGTAGAAACCAATAAGATTGACTCATGTGTCATGTCCCACACTATAAGAATTAGCCATATGGCATGTCATCCACCACAAACTTTACTTAAACACATGAACAGGAAGAGGGGAGGGTTGGCCATCAGAAGTTTGAGCCTCTTTCTTCATTCAAAGTCTTGTGAAATTTGATCTCTTAAGGGATTTGAAAGAAAACACAAGAAGTTTGTGCATTTGAAGTCTAAGGTGAGTTGATTTCATGTTTTGGTGTGAACATTAGCTCCTTCCTCATCTCTTCGTCATCTAGGGTTCTGTTATGTATAAGTGATTGTTGAAGATGAGTTTTGAATGGGTAGGTTATTTGTAGAAGTGGAGAAGACTAGAGAAGGGAAGTAAGTGGAGTGAAGAATTAGGGTTTTGATCACTCTTTTAAAAGGTATGAAAATTTTGATATATTGTTTGAGTTTTGAGTGTAACATGAGGGGTTTTGTTAAGAGAAGTATTTTATACAAAAATGGGATGTTGCTGGTTCATTTGGATGTGTTTTTGGTGTTGTTCTTGAATATTAAGACTGAAGTGAGTTAATTGGAGTGTGCATCTCGTTAGATGGAGTGGTTCCACTGAACAAACTTCTATATTTTAGCCATATCTTAAATTGTATGTATTCAAATGTTATAATTTTAATTAGAGTTAAACCATAGACATAGGTCTACAACTTTCATGAAGGAATAGAATTTGTGTTCTATCTCTAAGGGTTTTAAAATTTAGCTTGAAGTTTAGTTCTAGTTACTATCCCTATTTTAAAACAACCTGTAGTATTTTGGATATAATTCTCAAGATACTACTCCAAATTGAGTGAAACTTATACCATGAGAAAATTAATATATAGAGGAACATTTTTATAGAAGAATCCAGTCCATACAAAACTGACCTGAAAACTTGTTTCAAGAAAAAGCTGGAAATTTGGGTATAGCCGTGCATCACCCTCATTTAAGCCCAAGCATAAATTTTTTTCCTTATTTAAATGCTGTTGAATCTCATCCAAACTCTTTTGGATGTCACCGAAGCTTAGCAAACCCAGTTACACGGGTAACATGAGACTCATGCTTATAATGTGTAATTATTTAAATGCTTTCATTAATGCATTATTGAAAAAGGACTATGTTTATAAAACATATCAAATTTGATCGGGCATGATGAATGTTTTCAAATTATAATGCAAACATTAAGGAATGAGTTTGAATGTATGAATTATTGCTTTTTAATGTTTTGATGATTAGTTTTAACCTGTCAAATCTTAGTTGTGGGTAAATAGGCATACTTAGAAGGGTCTGTAGCTGCCTCTATTATGAGACACTATGTTGTCTTTTGTTTTAGAGACTTAAGTCTCTTCTATTTTAGAGGCTATTGCCTCTTCTGTAGATACCAATCATAGGTATCTTCCGTTATATTCCCGTTATGCACTTTTGAAAAGATTAGTAGGCAAATCTTGTATATGTTTTGTTCTGATGCAAACTTATAGTTGGTATGCTCGTTGAGTATGATATTCAATTACTATTAAATGATATTTCATGATTTCATGTTATAATTTATTTTCCATCACTTGATTGACATGAATCATTAGCACGAAAATGTTAGATGACTATTGAAAGTAGTCGCCATCTTGCATGTAGGTCTTGATAAACATGATTAAGGTTGGGACAACCACAATGACCAAAAAAGGACGTATTCACTTTCGGAAGATTTTGTACTTAAGCTTTGAGTTGTATTTATAAATATAATGAGAAAATTTGTAGTATTTGTAAATGGCTTGTAATAACCATAATGTAGGATGGTTTTTTTTTAAATGTATGGATTTGATATGTGCAAATTATAACCCGTTTAAACCTTAATGAAATAGAAATATGATGTATAATTTCCTTATTTTCTGGGAGTTGTTGGCTTGTCTTGGTTTGTTTTGTGTGACATTCGTATATCCTCCTAAGGGTTATTATTATGTTACAACTATAATTTATAACTTCCATTTAATATACATTAAAATTTTGTTTAGAATTTTATCAATTAAGATACAATTTTAGTTAAATAAATAAAATATAATTTTAATAATTTTTTGTGAAATTGAAGAATATTGATAGCTATTAATTAAACCTAAGGGACGAGTTTATTCTGTTTAGTTTTATATAGTTTCTAAATAGTTTCAAAGTTAGATGAAACCACAACTTTGAGACGTTTTAGAAATCAATTTATAGGACTAATCAAGATTCAAGAAATGGAAGAATGAAGATCCATTCACACAAATATCTGTGAATTATATAATTTCATCTCATTTTCGTACACACTTTTAATATGTGTTTAAGTATGAAACCTTGATCTAATTTAATCAAACGTTTAAATTATCAATTTATCATTCAAACGCTAGCAGATTTAGTCATGATAGAAGCATAAACTTAGAATTCAGAATAGTCAGAATGCACATCTTGATAATTTCAGATTTGCACTTAAAACTTGCAATAGCTCTAAAAACGAGAAATATTTTGAAAAAATGGAAGATAATAAACAAGAAAACAGTAAGATTGGTCACCTGAGGGGTAGATGTTTTGAGCCCAACGCATTTACCTTTCGTTTGAGAGTAAAGATCAATATTTGCACCATCTTCCTCAGCCTCATCTTTATGATTCATTTCCAAAATCTAGATAAAAATAGAGCATGAATCTTTGCTGCTACGTCGTTAGCAGTTAGAATGCTAACACAAATAACAGAACAAAACAATGAGAAGAATGCGACAATAATTTTAGGCAGACAAAGGTGTTTGAACAAAGCTACCTCAACAATATTACCAACAAGGTAAGGGAGTCGCATATTGAGTTTAATTTTCTCCTGGTTCTCCTTGATCTTCTCCGTAAAGGAATTGAGTTCCAGACTGGTCCTCTGCAACTCCTCCTTTAGAACACAAATCTCAGTATCAGGGAAGCGGGAAGCTAAAACAATGTCGTCAGTTGTCATAGATGAAAACCGGTCATCTTCAAAGCTAGTATCCTCCACCATTACCGATGCCATTTTAATTAAATTACTATTTCACCTCTGCAAATGTAAATCAAAATCAAATTGGACAAAAAAAAAAAGAAAAGAAGAAGAATACCGTAAACTATTATCAAGTTATGTTAAGAAAGTATCGAAGAGAGATTTTCTTGAGATGACACAAAAGGTATAGTATAATAGTATAACCTACCGGACTAGACACAAAGAGTAGAGGAGAGAAAAGGAAGAGATGGCAGGACAATTGTTGAAGTTGATACCAAATCTGTACGTTCGAGCTCAACTTATACACCTTTTCAATTCAAAACTCTTCATAACTTGAATTAAAATTCTCTACTGGTTTTTTCTTTTTTTGGGTAAAAGATAATGATACTTCAAAATCCTTCTAGTTTAGAATTCTCAAAAACAGTTCCTCTTATTGACGTACACTAAAAAAATCCCCTATAATTGAATTTCATTAAAAAAATTAATAGAAGTTGTGAAGTGCCAACGTTAAGTCACATGGATCAATTAAAACATGTTGACATAGCCTAAATATATCACGTGTATCAATTGTCTGACCCAAAAACTTAACCTATCGTAAGCATTTATGTAGCCGGAAAGATATGTACTACCTTGATGAACTAAACTTAAACAACATCCCTGGCTACAAAGATATGGGAAGAGGTTCTGTTCTGTCTCCTCCGTCTCTCCCCCTCCTTGTTCTTATAATTTATGTTTTTCCTTCTTTGGCTATGAATATTAACGTTTTCTTTATATTTTTCCTAATTTACTTATAGGATAAGAGAAATTTTAAAATTTAAATATAAATCAAATAATTATATACATAAATATGTAACATTACTAAATATCCTTTAGAAAATAGACGACTAGAGTTATAGCAACAATTTTAGATGTTACGTATCTAAGATTTTATTGTAACCTTTTTTTTAATTTTGTTGCATTTCCTTATATGTAGTGACAAATTGTCATTATCGTTGCTTTTAATATTATTAAAGGCAATACTTTAAAAAATATTGTGCTATATTATTTTTTAGCAACATATTTTTAGACTGTTACAAATATGTCATTGCATAAAGTTCTTTTTGTTGTAGTGTCACTTTTAAAATATCTTTTGAAATAAAATCTCATCTTCTTTTGATGTATTTTTATGACAATTTATGTAATTTTAAAATTAAAAATACTCTTCTTGATATAGAAAGTAATAATAAACTTGTTTGAAAAATTATTTTGTTATTATACTGATTATTAAAAATATTTATTAATATAGAAATTAAATTAATCAAAATTTAATATTTTTTAAGGATCAAGTATTTTTTTAATCAAAGTCCGTGCTTCTATTAACCATGAATTTTGGGCAAAATATAAATCATATTCGAAAAATGTGAAATGGGCTTAGAGTTTGGAGATATAACACGAACGAAATCCCATAAATTTAAAATTTTCATTTTTTGCCTAAACCAACACTTTCTCTCTTTTCTTTTGAAATGGCCTTAGACTTTGGAGATATAACGCGAATGAAAGCCCATAAATTGTAAATTTTCACTTTCTACCTAACCAACCTTGATTGCGCTCTCTCATTTCTTTCTTTCTTTATAGATACTAATCACTCTTTAGAATATGACATTCTGCTGCAAAAGATTGTTCTCTTATTCTTCTTTCCTCTTTTTATATAAAGTTCTATTTTGTCTCTATAGAAGATGACAAGGTGATTATAAATAAATGATGCAAGGTATTTCCATAAATGAGCTTATGGAGTTGATTGAGAGGAGTACATAAGGAAGGGAGAAAGGAAGAGAAAAAGAGAGAGAGAAAGAGATGGAGAAATCTTGAGTTGAATATATTGTTCAGTGATCATTATATGCATACATCATTTCATTTATACAATGAATGAATTTTTATGATTTTATCTAGCTATTTTATCTCTAACCAATTTCATTATTCCTAACTACCATTAACTATCTCCAACTACTTTTCGTATAAATTCTACATGCAGTTGTACATGTTAATTAGCTTCAATAATCCTATAATATCTACACAATATCACTTTCCTCATTTGAATCCTCCATTCTAAAAGGAAAGGTCATAAGCAAATTCATATGTGGCATTTGCCAGTGAGGAGTTTGACCAATGAATTAAATATTGTGTGGTTACAGCATTACCCTTCTTGACAGTGTGCCCATTTAGACTCACCTTCAGTTTTCGTACAATAGTAGGAAGAGTAGATTTTGGCTAGACAAAAGATGCCTAAGCATTAGTAAAGATAGTCTTTAGTTGAGAAACATAGATTACTGCGTGTATGGTAGGTGATAGGGGTAAGTTTAGGTTGTAGGCTGTATTACCAATCTTGTTTAATATTTTTTATGGAATAAAATATTTGGCTACTAATTTTGGCACATCTCTACTAGCCACAGAGCTTTGGTGATAGGCTTTGAGCATTAAGTAAACTATATCACCTATGCTGAATAAGTAGTACATGTGATGCTTATTGGCTTGCATTGTCATACGTTGTGTACCTTAGAGAGGTGATGTTTAAACAATTGAATTATAGTTTCTCTATCCTGTAGTAGGATATCAACAACCTTCACTGATGAATCTCTTGGAAAATATGATATATGTAATGGTGGAAAACACTATAAAGCCTAGTAATAGTTTAATGGCAGTATTATATAAGGTGTTATACCAAAACTCTGATAGTGAAATCCAATAGCACCAGCTTTTTGCTAAGACACCTGTCATGCAGCAAAGATATGATTCCATAAATTATTCACCATATTAGATTGATCGTTTGTTTGAGAATGGTAGGAAGATGAATGCTTCAAGTCCACACCTTGTATTTTGAAGGACTCCAATCATAAATTTCTTATAGATGTTACATCCTTATCATTAACAATAATTGTTGGAAATCCATGCATCTTATAAATATTATATAGGAAAATTTAAGGTACGGTAACAACTATATAAAGATGAGAGAGAGGAACAAAATGGGCATACTTGGTAAGTTTGTTAACCATTACAAGTATGACATCCTTACCTTTGAACTTTGTAAGACCTTAAATGAAATCTATGGTGATTTTTGTAAATATGGATTGAGGGATGGGTAAGGTTTGGAGTAAACTAGGTGATAACACATTCTACATTGACATATGTCACCTTATCTAATAACTTCCCTTACTAACTTCCATATACTATTTCAATGCAAAAATTATAGATATCTTGTGAAAAGTGGTGTAGATACTAGAATGCCCACTAATCGATTTACCATGAAAAAGTTGTAACAACTGATTTTAAAGCTCATAATCTTATTAAACTTCTAAATTTCAATTCCATAATAGTTTATCATTCAATCATGAATAGTTAAAGAAGGTTACTCCCAATTGTAGGAGTTTAATGAATAATTTTAGATGGTGATCCTTTTACCAAGAAGCTTTAAATTTAGCCAAGAGATCTATAGAGATAGTGGATAAAGCATGTAGTCTTATATAAGAAGATTAGATCATTAAGAGAGCATCTATAGCTGCATTAAACTTGCCCAGTTTATACTCAATCTTACAATCATAATAGGGGTTGTTAATGTCTAATTAAAAATAAACTTCAATTGTTAATAATAAGTTTTGATTATAAAATGCCTTCCTATTAAATACTAGTCCATTTTAACTGCAAACAAAATAACAAACATATCTATGTCATAAGTAGGAAGGGATTAGTGGCATGGTGATAACATTTTGCTAATATAAGCTATATCATAACCATTTTGAATAAGAAATTTCCTAATGCCTATGCTCGATGCATATATCCCTGAGAAGAAATCTTGATTGAAGTTAGGTATTACTAGTAATAGAGTTAAGGTAAGACCTTGTTTCAGTTAGTCAAAAGCTTGTTGTGCTAATACATTCCAAATGAATATGGTATTAGTTTTCATTAAAATATTTATAGGATGAGAGAATTAAACATAATTCTTAATAAATCTTTTACAATACCTAACTAGTCTATGAATCCTATAATCTAGTTCATTGGAGCAGGGACTGGTATTTTTGAATTTCTTTAATTTACCCCCTTGTAAGCTATATAATGGCCTAGTTACTCCACATTATCTATAGAATATTTACATTTAAAACAGAGTGTACTACACCTAAAATTGTAATACTTTAGTAAGTTGGTAAATATGCTCATTTATGTCATTATTATAAATAAGTATATCATCAAAGAAAATCAACAAAGATGTACTCACATAAAGTTTAAAAGCCTCATTTATAAGGCTTTAAAATGTTGATGGTGCATTAGTAAGAACAAAAGGTATTATAAGGAACATCTAGTGTCCAATAGGTGTTACAAATAAAGATTTATATACATTAATTGAATGCACTCTAATCCAGTGATAGTCAAAGCATAAATTTAGTTTACAGAATATTGAGGCTATGTAATTCCTCCAATAACTCTTAAATAATAGGAATAGAGAATTTATTTGTTATGGTTAAGTTGTTTAAGTATTTTTGTAATCAATGCACATTCTCTATGCATTTTCTTTCTTTTTAAATAAAATAAAAGAAGAGGAAAATGGAGAGTTATTGGCCTCTACGACACTTACATCTAGTATTTCGTATGTAATTTTTTCAATAACATCCTTCTACAGTGCTCCTTGTAAGGTCTAATGTATATTGAATGAGCTCCATCTTTTAGAACAATCCTATGATTATGTTGTCTTTAAGGAGGTAAACCTTTTGGTTCTTAGAATGCAATTATGAATTTTATCTACACTTTTGATATTTGCTCAAGTAAAGCACTAGTCACTTTTGTTACACCTGCTTTCACTAAATGGAGGGAAGTTATAAGAGATTCAGGTTATAAAGTAATGGTATACCATTGTTCTAGCGACACTTAACACTTTTTGGTCAATAATTTCTACATATTCTTGTAGGTGATAATTTGAAATTAATTATTAACTTCTTCTTTCAGCACATACTTATGATCCCTCAACTAAAACTTCATTTGTAGCTATTTGAAATTTCAAATAATGTCTCCTAATTTAGATAACCATTAGATGCTTAACACCATATCATAGTTATCCAATGGTAGTAGTTGGAATTTTGCTTTGAATTAATATCTTGCATTCCCAATTTGAAAACTTCTACATATCTCGTTATAGATAACTTATTCCCATTGGTTGTAGTTACTCTAAGCTCAACAATGGGCTCTAGTATAAACCTTAACTAATTTGATATTTTGATATCCATGAAGATTTGTTTACTTTCTGCATCTATAAAGAGAAACAATGTTCTTATCTCCATACACCCTTTTGATCTTAGTTTGCTAGTTACCTGTTCCATTGATTACATGGAATGATAGTTGTGGGATTATTGCATTATCTGTTACTAATTGATAACCCTTCTCATTTTCAATTACATCCTCTTCTTTCTCATAATCATCATTATCAACTATTAATATATACAACTATCTTTTCTTACATTTATGGCTAAGAATAAAATTTTCATCACACCAAATAGAGTCATTTTCTCTCTTTTCATCCATTTCTCTACTAGTTCAACTCTAAGTGTATATTTCATTTTCAATTGAATTACTAACTATATTGCTAAAACTAGGTAGTGCTCGCATACTTGATTTAGGTATATTAGGATTCCTGTTGGGATTGATAATTATTAGATAAGTGCTATAAAGGCAATCACCTTTAGCACTTATTGTACAAATCTTTATGATTAATAAAAGGCATTTTCGTAATTTGATGTTCATGTTCTTTATGAATTGATAATTATCTTAAACCCAATTAATGAAGTCCTTGATATATTACATAACATGAAGGAAATCATGATAATAAGATTCCTATCATGTGTAATTATGTTAGTATCTAAATTATTCATAATCATAGGATTAATGAGATGAGACATTATTAATCCGAATAGACTAGCACATATTATACTCCTTAATTGGATCAAGGAGTGGATCTCATAAGTTATAAGCATGAGTTGTTTAGAGTTAACAAGTGGATGCTTATAAAGAGTAGTAAGTACATTGGATGACTTGCCATGAGATAATTATATGGATAATCTATTCTAGTGTCAATGATAGTCTCATCATAACAATGGAGCAAATATCCTTGGACTTGAGGTGCTTAAGAATATCATGTATACTGATTCTATACTTTGACTCCATTCCTAGTTGTCTCTCAGAGGTTTCTCATAGGGTGGTGATTAGGTATAACTTGAGGTATTCGAAGGTGATTGAGTAGTCAATAAAGGATTCACCACTCCTGATAGAAGGAGATGATACTCATGTCCTCTTATTAGGGTAATTACTCAGAAATCTCTAGTCAGAGTGGATATTTCATGAAGATAGTCTTCAATGACATATCCAATCGAGTAATGAGCCTTAGGGAAAAGAACTAACATCACTTGGGCTATATGTGACGTAGTCAATCTAGTAGGAGTTGACATTTTAACCATGCTCCTAACCAAGTGGGGTATAGATGGTGAAAGGACGAACTGCACAAGAACATTATCTATGGAAAGGTTTATAGTCAAACCACTAACTTTTCGGTTAATTGGGGGTCATGATGTGCTGCTAGATACTGCTCATGACTTGTTTAAATTATGTGTTAATTCAAGTGGCCAACACAACTAGGATCCTAATGAGTCACATGCATTGGAGATGAAAAGAATGAGTAAAATGGGTTAGGATAGTGATCCAAGATGTGAGGGAATGTTTCAGGATTGTATAGCGATATGATCATGGTAATAAATGTTGCAAGGGAATAAAAGAAAGCAAGTGTTGCATGACTGTCAGCTCGGAAAATTTCCAGATTTCTAGCAATCTTTTCAAGACAAATTAAGTGGCATTCATAGCTACTTAATTCCCATTATTCCTCCATTCGTGATGGGGGTTAGAGGAGGGAAAAAGTTGGTAGAAACTCACTCATTTTTGTCTATAGTATTGTAAGAAAATTAGTGAGAAATGTGAAGAGTTCATCTTCCACACAATTATTCTCTAAACTATTCTTTCAAGAATATACGTCAAAGTTAGCACTTTGTTTGTGTTCTAACCATTCTTCCTAAGAGGTTTTAGGATTTGCTCTTTATGTTGATATCATTAGAGATGTCCTCCTTTGGTCATTGTGGTTTACGACAACCCAAAGAGGTGAAGACAATAAAGAATGAAGGAGTTTGTAAGGTACATGTCTTAAGTTCATGTTTTTTTGTACTACATCTAATGGCATATGTTTGATTCTATATTTTATGGGTTTTGTCTTATTTTTCTACATATTTTATGATATGTGATGCATAATCAAAACCTAACAGTGGTATTAGAGCCATCTTGTGCCTATTAGAGATAGTTTCTATTATATGTGCAATTGGATTGCATGGCTATGACAAACGTGGGTCTGTTCTTAAAAAATTTGAAATTAAATTATAAAATTTTGTTTTCAGGATTTTCTTTCACTGATCTAATCATTATATGTTTTTGGATGATTTTAATGATTGTAAATTGATTTCAATGTGATTGAACTATTTATTTTCGAATTTCTAACAATATGTTGGAAAATTGTTTTCTACTGAACATACGTTGTTGGTTACCTAAACTGATGAGGTTTAAAATGTTTTGCATGGAATTTGATTATGAAAATTTTATTTAAACATTTTTAGAATGTTTTTACACCTCTGAAAATTTTCCATAATTTATTAAAATTTTTTAAATAAATTTTCAAACAATAATTAGATCTGGTCGGTTTTGAAGAAATCGATGGATCTATTTTGTTTGATAATTTTGTATGTTTATGTTTCAGTTTTAGAACCTTAAAAATATTTTTATGTGATAAAAATATGTTATTTTGATGAATGAAGCATGCCAAAATGATTTTACTCGAATTAAGATTTTTGGAAAAAAATTTAGATGTCAAATTTGTCATTTTTAGCATCTCAATGGTGTTTCAGTTATCTTGATAATTTTTAGGTGATTCCAAAATTATTTTGATGAACTTTAAATGAATTGGAGATGCATGGAATGATGATTTGATATTCTGGAAATTTTAGAAAATTTTGGAAGTTAATTTAAGTGGAGCATTATTTTCTAGTAAGATTAGAAATTGGCATGTGAAACAAAATTAAAATGTTTAATTTTGACATCAAATAATCAATTTCAAGGTGAATTAATTTTGAATTAATTTCTATAATTAAGAGTTTAATTTAATTTGATTAATATTAAATTCTAAACTGAAATGACATACAAGATTGAATTTAGCCAAGATAAAACTTAGGAAGAAATTCAATTCAAGAGTTGAATCAACTTCCAAAATGTAGGATCCATAACTTGTCACAACAAATTTTGATGTGTTTAATTTTATGCATTAGAGGATGCATGTTAGGAGTATGAGTAGGCTTGCATGATGGATGGTATATATATATATATATTATACAAGACCATCCTAATTAGATGAGACCTAAGTAGAAACCCCTCACTTAAAATGTTAAAACTAACACCTTCCATTATTATGTTGAGAATCAGAGTTCTTTTAGAGTTAGGGTCGTTAGGCAACCCCAGGCCCACTCTACACGAATAAGTTCGAACCATGGAAATATGGTTTTTGAATTAATGGGTAAGTTTTAACTAGAAGCATTGATTTGTTGGGCAAACTCAAGGTTAATGTGGACATAGGCAAAGTTGGGTAGTGTACATGAGATGTACATACGTCAAGAGTTGATAGCCCAATTTGTTTGCCCACATCAACAGTTGATAGCACTAGATTCGATAGTTGCATTATAAATGCATATAACTGATACCTACCGATTGACCTAGGGTAGCTTATTGGGCAAACCTAAGGTCATTCCTAGATATATTAGATATTAACCCACTAAGAGAACTTCTATACAAGTTCTCTCGGATTCATATTGAGGGTTATGGATTCTAGAGAAAAAAGTGGGAGCCATAATGCATGTCAGTAAAGTCCTAATTGACATTCATTTACGTACATTTTAACACCTTTTCTCTCTTTAACATTAGGTTGCAAGAATTGACACCATGCCTACTAGTGTGAACCTAAGCTCACTTATGGAAGCCAATAAGTTGACTGGACCTATCTTCCTAAACTAGCTTAGGAACTTGAGAATAGTTCTCAAGTCGGAGAAACTAGGCTATGTATTAGAAGAACCACTTCCCAATCTCCCTGCTGCTAATGTTTCTGATAGTGATCAGAAGGCAGATAGAAAGCATCTCGATGATAGTGAGATGGCTAGTTGCATAATACTGGCCACTTTGTCATTGAAATTGCAAAAATAATATGAGGCTATAGATGCTCATACCATAGTCTATCATTTGAGCGGGCTATTTAATGAGCAAGTTAGGTTCGAAAGGTTTGAAATCTCGAGGTTGCTCTTTCACTTCAAGATGCTAAGGGGACATCTCTAGTGTAATATGCATTGAAGATGAATGGCTCTATTGGGAGGTTGACCTCCTTGGGTTTCCTGATAGATCATGAATTAAGTATAGACTTAATTCTGATTAGTTTTAATGATAGTTATTCATAATTTGTGCTTAACTATAGGATGAACTAGATATCCACCACGATTCCTAAATTGATCAACTTGCTTAAAATAGTTGAGCCATCTGTTAGGAAGGATAGTAAGGCTGTGATGTTGGCAGACTCTTCTAGTTCGAGGAGGAAGAACTAAAAGAAGAAGAAGTCTATAAGGTTTAAGAGAGGTGTGGCCAAGAAGAAAGCTAAAGAGACTGGCCCTAAAGGAACATTCTTCCACTGTGGCAAGGATGGCCATTGGAAGAGGGACTGTAAGGCCTATCTGGAGTCACTGAAGCAGAATAAGGAATCAGATGCCCCATCTACTTCTGGTATGTTTGTTATTGATATTAATAATGTTTCTAATAATAACATATAAGTATTGGATCTCAATTTTGGCTCACACATTTGTACTGATATATAATGCCATAGGAACAATTGACAACTCAACAAGGGAAAGTTGGACCTACATGTTGGCAATGGAGCAAGAGTTGCTGCATTAGCCGTAGGAACTTATGTGTTGACACTCCCTAGTGGGCTTATAATAGAATTGGATGATTGCTTTTATGTACTTGTATTGACTAAAAATATTATTTTAGTTTCTAGTCTTAATAAAGCTGGTTTCCATTTAAATTTTAGTAATAACGGTTGTTCTATTAGTTTGAATGGAATGCTTTATGCTACAGGTACATTATATAATGGGATATACATATTAGATATGTTATTTTAAATATCAATATAATAAAAGACAAAAACGAGATAATATGAAATCATCGTACTTATGACATTGTCGCTTTAGCCATATAAGTGAGAGATGTATAAGTAAACTACACATATATGGTACTTTAGGATCATTTGATTTTGACTCATATGACACATGTGAATATCCTTAAGTACTTGAGAGGAACTAAGGATGTATTTTTAGTATATAAAGAAGGAGATCTTGTTGTTAGAGAGTATATAGATGCCAATTTCCAATCTGATAAAGATGACTTAAGATCCCAGTTAGGATATATTTTCACATTGAATGGTGGAGTAGTTAGATAAAAAAGTTACAAACAAGACATAATTGTAGATTCAACAACCAAAGTAGAGTATATTGTCGCTTTACAAGCAGCAAAGGAAGCAGTTTGGATCAAAAAGTTCATCATAGAACTTGGAGTGGCTCCTAACATTGTTTACCCAGTACAATTGTATTGTGACAACAATGGTGCCATAGTGCAAGCAAAGGAACCAAGGTCTCATTAGAAATTCAAACATTTAATACCATTTTATTAGAGAAATTGTAGGTAGAAATGATGTCAAGATAGAAAAGGAGCCCACTGATCAAAATATTGCTGATCCTTTAACTAAGCCGATTCCCCAAAAGAGATATGATTCTTATGTACTTACCTATGGTATTAGATATAAAGGCGATTAACTTTAGTGCAAGTGGGAGGTTGTTAAAGAAGTTCTCTAAAGGCAATTGCCTTTAGCACTTATTGTATGAATCATTATGATTAATAAAAGGATTTTTCGTTAATTTGATGTTCATGTTCTTTATAAATTGATAATGATCTTAAATCGAATTAATGAAGTCCTTGATATATTATATAGCATGAAGGAAATCATTATAATGAGATTCCTATCATGTGTAATTATGTTAGTATCTAAATTATCCATAGTCATAGGATTAAAGAGACAGGACATTATTAATTCAGAGATTGGCACATGTTATACTCCTTGATTGGATTAAGAAGTGGATCTTTTAAGTTGTAAGCATGAGTTGTTTAGAGTTAACATGTGGATGCTTACAAAGAGTAGTAAGTACATTGGATGACCTGCAATGAGATAATTATATGGATAATATATTCTAGTGTCAATGGTAGTCTCATTATAACAATAATGCAAATATCCTTAGACTTGAGGTGCTTAAAGATATCTTGGATACTGATACTATACTTAGACTCCATTCCTCGTTGTCTCTCAGAGGTTGCTCATAGGATGGTGATTGGGAACAACTTGAGGTATTCAAAGGTAATTGAGTAGCCAATAAAGGATTCACCACTCCTGATAGAAGGAGATGATACCCATGGCCTCTTATTGGGGTCATTACTTGGGAATGTCTAGCAAGAGTGGAAATTACATGAAGATAGTCTTCATTGATATATCCTATTGAGTAATGAGCCTTGATGACAAGAACTAACATCACTTAGACTAGATGTGACGTAGTTAGTCTAGTGGGAGTTAACATTTTAGCCATGCTCTAAACCAAGTGGGGTATAGATGGAGAAAGGACGAATTGCACGAGAACATTGTCTATGGAAGGGTTCGTAGTCAAACCACTAACTTTTTGATCAATTGGGGGTCATGATGTGTTGCTAGATACCGCTCATGACTTGCTTAAATTAAGTGCTAATTCAAGTAGGGAAAATAATTGGGAACCTAATGGGTCACATGCATTGGAGATGTGAAGAATGAGTAAAATGAGTTTGGATGGTGATCCAAGATATGAGAGAATGTTTTCAGATTGTATGGCAATATGATCGTGGTAAGAAACATTGCAAAGGAATGAAAGAAAGCAAGTGTTGTATGGCTGTTAGCCTGGAAAATTTACAAATTTATGGCAAATGTTTCAAGCCAAATTAAATAATATTCATAGCCACTTAATTCCCATTACTCCTTCTTTTGTGATAGCGGTTAGAGGAGGGCAAAAGTTGGCAGAAATTCACTCATTTTTGTGTATAATATTGTAAGAAAACTAGCGAGAAATATGAAGAGTTCATCTTACACATACTTATTCTCTAAACTATTCTCCCAAGAACATACATCAAAGTTAGCACTTTGTGTGTGCTCTAACCATTCTTCCTAAAAGATTTCAGACTTTGCTCTTCATATGGATATCATTAGAGATGTCCTCCTTTGGTTGTTGTTGTTTACGATAACCCAAAGAGGTGAAGACAACGAATAACGAAGTATTTTGTAAGGTACACGTCTTAATTTCATGTTTTTTGGTACTACATCTAATGACACATATTTGATTATGTATTTTCTGGGTTCTGCACTTGTTTGATTATGTATTTTCTGGGTTTTATCTTATTTTCGTTGCGTATTTTCTATTATGTGATGCATGAGATGCATAATCAAAACCTAACAATAATTGTTTAAGCTATTGCTTCTTGTAGAATCTTGTTTCCTACACTTTGAAATTCGTGAGCATTGTCTGTAGAAGTTCTTTTGGATTATAGTACCTCTTGAACCTTAGCTGAAGTATGGGTAGATTAGAGAGTGGTTAGGTTGAACATCCTTATTAACATTACTATTTCCTCCTTTAGCCCATAAAAGAAACGGCTAATTACTTGGTTTTCTCTTAGATATGTTTTGCTTTGCTTTATGTCAACTTTATGAAGGTATTACTGGACAGAGATAACTTATTTTAGTTTTTTGATAATAATTTCACAAGTTTTCACTAAGGAATTTTCCTACTTTTTTCTTGTTATTCAAAAATCACTTATACCAATTAAAGTTTTCCTTTCTAAGTGAATAGAAACTAACTTCACCTTAGCAAATTCTAGTATATAGTTAACTTTAAATAACTTTTTTGCCTTGTAAATTCACTTATTCAACCCATTACCACCAAATCAAAGAATTTCCAGCTATGTATAATGGTTATTGCCATTGTGACACATTCCTATTCCTAAAATTCCATTGTTGTTAATTGTGGCATGCTATTGCTAATATTGAGATGCCAATTCAATAGTTTGGAAAGCAATTATTGCCATCATCATTTTAATCTCCGCTATAGTTTTATTGTTTTTCTCTCTCATTTTGTCAAAATTTGTACAATGCTTTCCATCAATTTCCCTAACAAGATTCTCAAGATCCTTGAAATCTTATTTCTTATTGTTGTTTGACATTGCTAGGTGTTGGAAATTCATAAATGGAGTAATCCCACATTGAAAAGAGACATAAGGATGAAGTGAGTTATATACAAAGATAAGAACCATAACACATTGCCTTAAGGTTTTGGGATGAGATATGATGTTCTGGTTATATATGAGCTTACTTGGATTTGGGCCAATTTCTAACCAAGACCTATCAAAATCCTTTATTGGTATCACAACTAGGTTGGTAAAGTATGATGAATAAAGATTTATAGATTTAGGTCAAATGAATGGGTGATTCATGAAGTGACTTAAATGGCTTCGCCTTAGTTATAAGTTGAAGAAGAGCTAGTTATATATGGATGGGTCCACTTGTGAGGGTGAAATGTTAGAATTCACAAGAGGAGTAATCCCACATTGGAAATAGGCATAAGGATAAAGTGAGTTATATACAATGATAAAACTCCCATTGCCTTAAGGTTTTGGTATAAGAAATGATTTCCTGGTTCCATATGGGCTCATTCAAATCTGATCCAATTTCTCACCAGGCCTTTTAAAAAACCCCTCATATTTCGAATTGGATTATATGTGTTACTTATATAATTTTGAAGAAAAGGTCTTTTTTAAAATTATAATAAGTAAAAAGCATAATTTATTAAAAAAATTTCAATTAAATTTTGTTAAAGGAGTCAAGATAATTGAAAATACTTTCTATTTGGATTTGAAAATTTATTTTAAAATCAAATTAAATTTCTATTTGGAATAGGAATTTAGTTTATTTAGAAATCAATGAGTTTATTCTAATTTAATTTTTCCAAGGACTTGGAATATTATTTTACATTATAATGAATCAAACAAAGCTTGATAATTCATGCATACAATTTGATTATGGGTATGTAAGTTTCATGTTTAAATATATGTTTTATATATTATGCATATTGAATTGTATGTTTCATATGTATGATATTTTGGATGCAATTTTTTGTTTGATGAGATGAATAAACTTAAATCCCTTGTTAAAAATATTAAGTGCATATTTTGAACATTATTGTTGTCTTCCATTTTTAAAAGAACAAACTAGAGTTCTATTTATTGTTAGGCTTGTTGAGCAAATGATAGTTGTACATTAGTATATATTTTTCTATGTATTGGGCATTTGTTGCTTGCATGATAAGTTAGTATGATTGTGTTTTAGGACTTGTTTTATTTGTTTTTGTTTAGTTTGATCTTTATGGTTATTCTTTTGTGTTTGATATTAGTTTAGGGTAGGAATTGATCATTTCGGTGTAGAAATGGAGGATGGACACCTTTGTGATTGAGCTAGGGACCAAGAGAAGAGAAAGGAAGTGGAGTTGTAAAAAACAAGAACCCAAGACCATAGAAAAGGGCATATTTGCCACAATCATGGGAAATCTATGGAGAAAGTTTCTATCAAGATAACCCACGATCATAGGAAGCACAAGTATAATTCCCACAATCATGGGAACTGGAAGTTGAAGAGACACGCAAGTTTCTTGTAATTTTTTAGGTTTTCGTGACTTTATAAGGAGAAGAATCCCAAGAGCTACTAGAGAGTGGTGGAATTTGCTTCCTGAAGCAAAAAAGACAAATTGAGAGCCTAGAGATAGGTGGAGATTCAAGGTTTCATTCCCGATTGGGCAAAGAGCACCTCATCATCCAAATTTTCCATATTCGGGCAAAGAAGAGGAGGAGCTACCCTGTCTAGTCTTATTTTAATTGCTCTCTCTTCTAGCATGTTTATTACAGATTATTTGATTGTTAGGGATGCTATGGATATTACGATTGGCTAAAACAATATTTAGGGTTTGTTGTTTGAACTATTTGTGAACCTTTGGTTATTGATTTAATGATATTCATGTTTGTGTTATTTATTGTCCTTAAACCTTGCAATAAATCGAGAGAGTGAGATTGGTAATCTGTGTTAATTGTACAATGAGAGTTGACGCTTAATAGACCTATAAATAACAAGTTATTGATTTATTAGGAAAAGATTTCAATAGATCAATACATTGCTTATAGGATAGCTTCATATCTAATTAAATGCTTAGGAAATGCTTTGCACATCGAGAGATCCCAAAGTTAATTCTAATTTATTTAACTAGTGACATTTTGTTATACCTTGAGAGAGGGTAGCTAGAATTTTAAGAAATCTTGGTTCAAGTATAAATTGAATAAATTAATCAGAGGGGAGCAAATAGGGATAATGGCAAATCTTAATATTTAATCTCGATTTTCTCCGAGTCTTAGTTTATGATTTTGGTTAAGGTTGTGTTGTTCCCTTTTACTCTTAGTTTGTCTTTATTTTACTTATCTTTTTACATTTGATTGAAACAATTTCTTAAACAAGGAATAACCTGAATTAAATGGTGCTTAAGCATAATCCTCATGGGATCGATATCCACTTTTTACTATAAGTTACAACCCATATACTTGCAGTTCTGAGCGTAAAACTAGTGGTGTGTTTTTCATTCAATAAGTTTTTAGCGTCGTTGTCACGGATTGTTATTTTAGCATCTTGTTTATTTTGGGTTACTTTGATTTAAGAGTTTTTGATACTTTTCCTTGTGTCTTTATAGGTGCATGAACACAAGGAACACAAGAAGGAATACTAAATTTTGCAACGAAGAGTTATTAGATATCACAATGAGAATGAGAGTTGAGAAGAGAAAAGCGCTAAGAAATTATACAAAAAAAATAAGGCAGAAGAGGGAGAACAAGTAGGGCCTAAAAGGACACTGATGGACTTTATAAGGCTAGGATTTAGTCATTAGGGAGTTGCAAGGCAGGCAATTCAAGCTAACAATTTTGAGATCAAGCTGGCACTTCTCAAGATTCTTCAGAGTAGTGTGCAATTCTATAAGTTGTCTAGTGAAGATCCCAATGCCCATTTTGCTAACTTTTTGGAGATGTGTGACACTTTCTGGTTTAATGGGATGTTTAATGATGCTATGAGGTTGTGACTATTTTCTTTCACTTTGAGATATCAGGCGAAGGCGTGTTACAATTCACTTAGCTCAGGTCAGATTATTATTTTGGAAAAGCTAGCCCAGGCATTTCTCACTAAATAACTCCCATTGACCAAGACAATAAGGATCATTAAGGAAATCACAAATTTTCAACAAAGCGATGGGGAGTCTTTATATGAAACTTAGGAGAGTTTTAAAGAACTATAGAGAAACTATCCTCACCACAACCTTCCAAGGGAGTTCCTCATGTAAACATTCTATAATGGTGTAAATCAGAGCACAAGAGGGACCATAGATGTAGCTGCAGGGGGATCTTTAATGAGGAAAAGTATTGATGCAACTCATGATCTTTTGGAAGAGTTGGTGAGTAATAAATGTATGAGGTCAACTAAGAGGAGTAGGCAAAGGTAGAAGGAGAAAAAAGATATGATCCCAATTGACTCTGTTACCACTTTGTAGGCATAGATCATAAACCTCACCAAGTAGTTGAGCAACATGCATGGAGCATCCTCATCTACAGCCAAATCTATGAATCATAGTGTGAGTTATGCGGGCAGGACAACCATTACAAAACAAAATGCTTTTTATTGGGAGCCAGTAACACTAATTAGGTAAATTACTTAGGTCAACCATAGCGAGTTAACAATCTGTACTTGAATACTTATAATCCAAGGTAGAAAAATCACCTAAAATTTTCTTAGAGTACTAACAATGCAGGGGGCCAAGCAAGACTGTAATGACCTTCGGGATTTCAATAAGACCGACATGGATCTTTAGAGAACAAAATGGACAAGTTGATGGATGTTATGGGGTCCAAAATGGCAGATCAAGAAGAGAGCCAAAAGAGGATGTTTTCGAGCCAGAAGGAAAGTCAAAATAGGATGGAGGCAAAGTTTGATAAGATAGTAAACAACTATGGCTCATCCATCCACAACTTAGAGGTACAGGAAGGGAAACTTGCTAATACTATGTCTTCTAGAAATGCAAGTAGCTTGCTAAGCAATACCGAGGCCAACTCAAGGGAACAACTGAAGGCTATCACATTTAGAAATGGCAAGCAGATGGAGGAACCAACTGTGAAAAAGGATTGCTAAGAAAAAGGAAAAAGCAAGGAGATTCAAAAGGAGAAAGAAGAAGAGAGACCTTTTATGCAACCACTACCATACAAGCCCAAATTTCCATATCCATAAATGGTAAGACAACTTTAGGTAGACACTCAATTTTCCTAGTTTTTAGAGAAACTAAAGAAGCTTTAAATCAACTTGTCATTGGTGAAAGCTTTGGAGTGCATGCACAAGTATGCAAAGTTTCTGAAGGACATATTGACACAAAAATGTACCTGGGAGGACAATCAGACGATCACTTTGATGGAGAGTAGTTCGATTATCTCAAGCATGATACCTTCAAAACTACAAGATCCAGGGAGTTTTACAATTCCATGTGTTATTGGTAACTTTGAATTTTCTAAATGCTTATTTGATTTAGGTGCAAGAATTAACTTGATGCCTTTGTCTATTTTTAGGAAATTGGGACTTGGAGAGGTTAAGCCAACATCCATACTGATTGAACTTTGTAGATCAATCCATCAAGAGACTATATGGAGTTATAAAAAATGTGTTGGTAAAAGTAGATAAATTTATCTTTCTTGTTGATTTTGTGGTATTGGATTTTGAAGTTGATAAAAAATGTCCATTAATTTTGGGTAGAACCTTTATGAATATTGGTAAGGAACATGTTGATATGCATGAGGAAAAACTTGTTTTAAGGATTGGTGATGAGTAGGCTAAGTTTAATATGTCTAGATCTTTGAAGAAATCGAGGGATGGTAATGTATATATGAAGATTGATGTCATAGATGAATGTGCGAAGGAGGTTGCAGAGGAAGTTAATGAAGTTATTGAAGTGCATAGGGATGAGAGTGTAAGAGAAGAGGATTTATGTGAGGAAGTCAAGTTAGAGAAGTTGGAGAGAACAGATACACCTACACCACCTTCTTTCAAAAGCCACCCTCTTTAGAGCTTAAACCCTTACCTTCCCATTTGAGATACACCTTTTTAGGTAAAAACCATACCCTACCCATCATTATCTCAAACCAATTAGATTTTGATTAAGAAGAGAAAGTGGTGGAGACCATTAGGAAAAGGATGAGAGCTATGGGATGACAAATTTATGGTGATGCATAGGATTAACCTAGAAGAAGGGTGTAAAATGGTGAGAGAGCAATAGAGAAGGTTAAATCCAAACATGCAAGAGGTTGTGAAGAAGGAGGTAGTAAAGTTATTGGATGCAGGGATTATTGATCCCATTTCAGATAATAAGCGAGTGAGTTCGGTATAGTGTGTGCCTTAGAAAGGAGGCATGATAGTGATGGAAAATGAAAAAGGTGAAAATATTTCGATTAGGACTATCATAGGTTGGAGAGTATATATTGATTATCGGAAGCTCAATTTGGACACCCAGAAAGATCAATTCCCTTTAGCTTTTATGGACCAAATGATTAAGAGGGTGGCTAGCCATGTATTTTACTATTTTCTTGATGGATAATCAGGGTACAATCAGGTGGTTATATACCCATAGGATCAGGAGAATACTACTTTCACATATCCTTATAGGACTTTTGCTTATCGGAGGATGCCATTCGATTTATATAATGCACCTACCACATTTCAAAGGTTCATGATGGCCATATTCACGAACATGAATGAGAACTTCATGGAGGTATTTATGGATGATTTCTCTATCTTCGGAAATTCTTTTGATCATTGCTTGTTAAATTTAGACATAATGCTTCAAAGATGTGAGGAGTCTCATTTATTTTTGAACTAGGAGAAGTGCCACTTCATGGTCCAATAGGGAATTGTATTGGGCTATAAGATCTTGTATAAGGGGATTGAAGTGGATTGAGCTAAGACCAAAGTAATTGAAAAGCTACCACCTCCCACTAACATCAAGGGCATCCAAGCCTTCCTTAGTCATGCGGGTTCTACAGACAGTTCATTAAGGATTTTTCTCTTATCGCTAGACCTTTAACTCATTTATTAGTTAAAGATGCGCCTTTTGTTTTTGATGGTGCTTGTTTGGATGCTTTTAACAGGTTGAAGAAGGAACTTACATTAGCACCTAGTCTAACATAGCCGGTTTGGTCTCTTTCTTTCGAGATTATGTATGATGCAAGCGATCATGCCATTGGTTGTGTTCTCGATTAGTGGAAGGAAAAGAGGTTGTACGCCATCTACTACACAATCAAGACCTTGACTGGAGCACAATTGAATTACATAACTATGGAAAAGTAGTTGCTTGTTTTGGTATTTCGATGTGAGAAATTTTGTTCTTTTCTTTTAGACTCACATGTTACTGTTTTTATAGATCATGCAACATTGCGATATCTTTTTGCTAAAAATGATGCCAAGGCTATACTTATCTGGTGGGTGCTTCTGCTTTAAGAATTTGACATAGAGATTAAAGATAAAAAGGGAGCATAAATGTTATAGAGGACCACCGCTTTAGACTTGAAGGAGGGCACCATGAAAAAGAAGAGGAAATTGAGGAGAGTTTTCCTGATGAGGCTTTATTGATGGTGGACCATTCTTTTCGTCCTTGGTTTGAAAAAATTACAAACTATCTCTCAGGCGATATTCTTCCTTATGATCTCTCTTATCAACAAAAAAAGAAGTTTTTGTTTCAATGTTCTCGTTATATTTAGGATGAACTTGTACTGTATAAAATATATGCTAATAGTGTGATTCGCAGGTGTGTCCCCGAAGATGAAACGCCTAAAATGATGATGCAATGTCATAGTTCACCTTATGCAGGACATTATGGAGCTAACAAGACTGTTGCTCAGATCTTAGGTTGTAGATTTTATTGGCCAACCTTATCCAAGGATGCTCGAGATTTTGTGCTGAAGTTTGATAGGTGTCAAAGAGTGGGCAACATACCGAAGAGGGATTAGATGCTGCTTTTAAACATTATAGAGTTGGAGATATTCGATATGTGGGGCTTGGATTTCATGGGACCATTCCCATCCTCCCTAGGTAACACTTACATATTGGTTGTTAATTATGTTTCCAGGTGGGTTGAGGCTACAGCTACTCTAACTAATGATGACAAGGTGGTTCAAAAGTTCATCAAGAAGATATTTACAAGAGTTGGAGTGCCCAAAGTGATTTTAAGTGATAGAGGGGGGCTATTTTTTCAACAAACCGTTTGAGGCTCTTCTATTCCTGGAAAGCTTAAGTCAAGATGGATTGGACCCTTCACGGTTATTCAAATGTTTCCCCATGGAGCTTTGGAGTTAGAAAATGACAAGGGTGAATCATTCAAGTTCAGTGGGAATAGATACAATCCATACTATGGAGGGCCATACTCACAAGAAAGGAAAATCATCTTTTTCCTTTCCTTTACTTTTTCATGAATGCATGTGAAATTGTCAAGCTAATGACCTTAACTTAGAATATTTACCTTTCTATTGCTTAATTTTGTTTACTTGTGTGTTTGATTTGTTTGGTTTTGATTATGTTTGGTTTGAATTATGTTTGAGTTTGAACTTGTTTTCTTTTCAAATTTCTTGTTGGATAGTTGATTTTGATGTATTAGTAGGTTGATTGAATGTTGGGAATACATTTTAAGCTTAGAAGAAGAATAAGAAGTTGGAAAAATTGGATAATCCATGATCGTGGGAATTGGATTGCTTCCCACATATGTGGGAAGGCTTTCCAAAAACTTCTTGAAGCCTTAACTTACGATCATGGAAATTGATCCATTTTACACGAGCATAGGAAGGCTCTCCAAAAAGTTTCTGGAGCCTTAACCTACGATTGTGGAAATCACAACTGACTCTCTTTCTAACCTTAGCTTAAAAAATCTTTCATTTTTCTCCCAAACCTTGGTATTTTCTTCATCTTTTGCATCATTAATCACTTCTTTTACACTTATTTCACACTATACAACTAAGAATATAAGGATTTGGTAAGTTTTATTTCTTTCTCTCTCTAAAACATGCTCACCTCTCTTTTGTCTATTTTTTTATTTTTTCTTCTTCAATGGCTCCCAAGAAGCTCGCCACTTGGAAACCCATTGACTAATTGTGCCTTCAAGTCTCCGGAGAAGATAAAACTGATATAGTGACAAATTTTCATACCCCATTCCCAATTTTTTTGAAAGTCTAAGGTATGTAATTTTGTGACTTTAAAGATAGAAAATTATTGACTCCTCGATGTTTTGATTTTGAATTGTTAGAAACTCTAGGATTGAGGCGTAATATTGAATGATTAACTACGAGTATTGGTTGGGGTTGTTTAATTGGTTACGATGTACCGATAAACCCCATGATAACTATTGAATTTTTTACCACTGTGCATTATAATCCTAAAATGGATACATTCTGGTTTAGAATAGGTGGTTATGTATATAAGCTTGATTATACAGTCATTCTGCACTTTTTGACTTGTCGAACACTAAAGTTTTAGCTGATCATGATGACTTTTATGTGGATGACTATTGGAAAAGCCTTATGATGAAAACACGTTTGATTCTAGGAATACACCGAACACCTTAATTCGTAGCACTAAACACTTACTGGTTTACAAATTTATGTGCTTAATTGTTTTTAATAAAATTGAAAGTAATAAGTGTTCTACTAAAGAACTTTTCTTTCTTTGGCACATGGATCGCAAAGTTAAAACAAATACCCAGTATCGAATTTTTAGATCTATTGTGAGTTGCATTAATAAGAAAAGCTCATATTTCGCTATGGCTTACATTGTCACTATTTTGGCTTCGTTTTATCATCTTGATGTGGACACTATGCATACTGCTAATTATAATGTGTTTGATGTATTGTATTTAAGATGCTCTAAAATTTTAGAGCTCCTCCTCTGACGAGTACTGTTGTCAAGAGCAAGAAGGGTATGAATGCAACCACGTTGTAACCATCCACTTCTCAGGCACCACCGGAGCCTAAAAAAGAAGCAGTCGAAGAGGAACCAATAGTAGTAGTAGATGTTGAACGGTTTCAGTAAATTCTTAATCAGGTGGGTGCAAATCAGCAACAAATGAATAAGCTTGGTAACTAAGTGCGATAAGTACATAAGGAGAAGTGGTATATCAAGAAGAAGTTCCTAAAATTCTTCCAAAAGCAAAACATTGAAGTCTCTTCCCCTACACCTTCACCACCTCAATCTCCATAAGCTTTCTTACCCTTCACCTTTTATATTGTTTTATTTACTTTATTAGTTATGTTACTTGTTTGCGTGATTGATGTTGTGTTTGATATTTTGATTTCATTTTACGGTTGCCTTATCACAATAAGGAAAATGTGCTGTCCAAGTGTGGGGAGGTGACATTTCCTTGTCAATTTTATCTTTTAAATTTTTTTTATTTACTGTTTGCCTTTTGATAATTAGGATGCATGTTTTAGGTATATTAGGTTGTTGTTTAATGTTGATGTTGTTTTGTGTTAAGCAATGGAACCATACTTGAATCTTGTTGATTTGTTTTGCCACGTGGTTCCATCATGCTAGTTGGAATAAGATTGAATGCATGCTTGAACTTGAATTAGGCTACTTGAGTAGAGAGTGAATCATGTTGAGTGATGAAAAGTAGTTGGTTACATAAGCTTACTCAAAATGTGACAGCTGAGTAATGAGGTAGTGTAGAGATGCATAATGAATTTTCATTTAAGACAACGTGAGGATAGAGCCTATATGACTCCATCTATAGTCATCTTATATCTTTGAGTGTGTGATCCCTCCTTAGGTTGCTACCTTCAGAACTTGCTTTGAATTGGTTTGAGTTTACTAGATGCATGCTTAATAGAAATGATTAAGGCCCTTTTTATGATAACCCTTGGCTTAAATGACATGCCCTTTTATTATCCCTTGCTACCCCTATTGAACCTTAACCTTCTTGTGTAATATCCCGTTTCCAGATAACGGGTTGAACCAGGGAAATTGATACATGTGAGATCAATAGGAGAAATTAGAAAAACACATCCCATGCTCATGCATTTGTGAACAGTGATTTTCACAATCCTATCCCATCCGAGGATTTATTACTACTGTACAATATGATTGTCGTTTTCCATTATTCTTTTCCCATTTCTCATTGCCCATAAACCTTCAATGGTTCACATTCTGGCCTATCATCACTTTTCTCACACTTAAACACTTAACACATGCTCATGCGTGTGACTCATACTCATGCGACTCAGACTAGGGATCAGTTGCCACTGTCTGCTCTGACATGACTTCAATGCATGTACTTGACCCATGTTTCAGAAAATGCCCATATAAGAATTTATACCGACTTTTAATTATTTAGTGATGTGGCACACCACCCTCGCGGGGCACGGATTTGGATATCCCTATCGATATCGGGTTCGGGTCCAGCGGGAGTAGGGTGGTACATCTTGTTTCTTAAAAACACCCCATATTTTAAAACCTAAAACCCCATTACCTTACCCATTTACAAGCTTATTAGAGTATTAAATGATGTGCTAGTTTGGGAATTTTATGAAATTTGTTTCCGAAATGAGTTGAGTTATACTTCTACTTTTTGATCACATTGTATCGAGTTGCTATTATGTTTGCTGTTTCTTTAATTTTGAAAAAAAGAAAAACAAAAGAAAAGAGAAAAAGAAAAGAAAAAGGAAGAACATTTTGGTGGCATCAATATGTGCAGACTAGTAGTATATTTACATTTGTATATCTCAGAATATGTTTTGTATCCCTTTTTTTCACTTATTACTTTATGCATGCTTGTGTTAAACCCTTTACCTCTTTGGACCTTCCTTAAACCTTACAACATTACAACTCGAAGCAAGTCCTTTTGATCTATTTACGTATGTAATCATTGTAGAGGAGAATTGGTTTATTAACAAGCTTATGGTAGTGTAGTTTCCTATAGGGAGCTTGAGTGAAATGCTAATCATCAAACACTTGAGAGAAATTAGTGAAACTATGTGGAAGATTCATTTTGCGTTTATACTTATCTTTGAGTGATGGTGTCATAAATTGAGTTTGCTTATGTGCACTAATGAAAAGTAGTCATGATATGTGTAATAACTTGATACTTGAGTTGACTAAACTTTGAGGGATTGCATGCTTTGATTTTTGTGAAAATGAAGTGATAGAATTGATTGGTTATGTTTGATTTTACTTAAGGACAAGCAAAGATTTAAGTGTGGGAAAGTTTATAGTTGTGTATTAGTGTTGGATCGAAAAATAAAAGCATGCAAGATTTGGTTAAACGGTAGATTTCAAAACTTTTTTGAAATCAAACTGCAGCAAAAATAACATAACCAAATGAACATGTTTCAGCTAGACATAATACGGTATAAGGAAAATAATTTACATAAGAAAAAGGTAGTAGAAATATACCAACTCCTTGCTACAGCTTTGAATCCTCGCTTATGCGTCCTCTCCAAATCCTTGCTATAGCTTTGACTCCTTTGTATCCTTTCCTTTGTCAATGTATCCTCTCCTTCTTGTTGTATCCCCGACCAATTCGATCTACCACTTGTTCTTCTTGGATAACTTGGTTAACAAAATCCTTTGGTGGGAAAGGAGAAGAAGTATTTTGAGGAGATTTTTCTTAGAAGAAAGAAGCCAAAAATAAGACTCTTC
>JAOTAY010000191.1:10309000-10337658 GCA_025629805.1 Erythroxylum baracoense
AATGCATGTACAGTCATTTACATGTGCAAAATTCACTATTGTATGCATGAACATGTCAATACAATTTTAAGCACTTAGAACATATTCCAAATGACTATTTTACCCTTCCCATTGGTGAGGGGATGTTACACTAAGGATATTTGCACCATTGCTATGATGAGATTAATCACTGATATTTGATAGATCATCTATATGATAATCTCATAAAGGGTCATCTGATTTACTTATTACTTTAAGTAAGCATCCACATGTTAACTCTAAGCATTTTATGCTTACAGGTTATGAGATCCACTGCTTTATCAAATCAAGGATATAACATGTGCTAGTCTATCCAGATTAACAATATCCTATCTCATTAATCCTATGACTAGGGATAATTTAGATACTAACATAATTGTACATGACAGGAGTCTCATTATCATGATCTTATCATGATTTCCTTCATGCTATGATTTGTATTATGGACTTCATTAATTCGATTTAAGATTGACATCAATTTATAAATAAATGAACATCAAATTAATAAAAATTACCTTTTACTTTATTAGTCAAAATAAAATTTATACAAAAATGCTAAAGGCGATTGCCTTTAGAGCACTACTCTAACAATCAATTGCCTTTAGAGCACTACTCTAACACTAGTTGCTTGAACTTGTACACATGGACTTACTTGGTTCTACTAGGACTCAAAGTTTTGGTGGTAAACATTACAACTTTGTTATAATAGATGATTATTTTAGATTTACATATGTTTATTTTCTATCAAATAAGGATGATACTTTTGAAGTCTTTGAGAATTTTTACAGAAAAATTCAAATTAAAAAGGAAACTGCATTACTTCTATCTGGAGCGATTATGGAGGAGAATTCGATAATAAAAAATTTGAAGATTTCTGTAATGAAAATGGGATATCTCACAATTTTTCATACCCAAAGACTCCTCAGCAAAATATAGTTGTTGAGAGAATGAACAAGACTCTCGTTGATATGGCCAGAACAATGCTATGCGAAAGTTGTTTACCTTATAGTTACTGGGCAGAAGCTGTGTCAACTGCCTATTATATACTTAACAGGTGCCTTATGAGACCTATTCTAAAAAAGACCACTTATGAATTATGGAAAGGAAGAAAACCGAATGTTGCTTACCTTCAAGCATTTGGTTGCAAGTGCTTCATTCTAAATAATGGAAAAGACAATCTTGGAAAGTTCGATGCGAGATTAGATGAAGCCATCTTTTTGGGTTACAGTACAGCTAGTAAAGGATATAGAGTTTACAATAAAAGAAAAACAAAGATAAAAGAATCAATACACATAGTATTTAATGAAGCACTACCCTTGACAACAGCAGATGATTAAGATGATGAAGAGCATCCCTTGGCTCATAAAAATACATCGCAGAGTCAGGTAACACCTATAGTACCTTCGGAATCACAAGATCAAGAAGGTCCTTCTGAAGCCAGGATAGAGCAAGCTCCTTCCTCTCAACAGGAGCCTATACAACAAAGAACACTAAGCGAATGGAGAGGCTATATACAAATCAGTATATTCTAAGAGACCCTTCTGAAAGTCTACGAACTAGATTATCTTTCAAGAACAACTTTGTTGCCCTCATCTCATAATTAAAACTAAAGACCATTGAAGAGGCTCTTACTGATGGAAATTAGGTTTTAGTCTTAAAAGACGAACTGAATTAGTTTGACAAAAACAAAGTTTAGAAACTAGTACCTCGTCTGTAAAACAAGTCAGTCATTGGAACTTGTTGGGTTTTTTGAAACAAATTTGATGAACATAGTAAGGTGGTAAGAAAAAAAGTTAGACTTGTAGTTCAAGGTTATAATCAATAGGAAGGTATTGATTTTAATAAAACTTATGTATCTGTTGCTAGACTGGAATCGATTAGAATTTTACTTTCCTTCGCTTATTATAGAAACTTCAAATTGTTCCAAATGGATGTCAAAAGTGCCTTGTTAAATGGATATATTAATGAAGAAGTGTTTGTTAAGAAACCTCCAAGCTTTGAAATAGGTTAAGTAATTTTCTACTTGAGAATAACTTCTAAGGAGAAAAGGTAGATAAAACCTTATTTATTAAAAAAAAGGAGAATGATTTACTCATAGTGCAAATATATGTTGATGACATAATATTTGATGCTACTAATCTATCTTTTTGTAAAGAATTCTCAGCATTAATGCAAGGGGAATTTAAAATAAGCATGATGGGAGAGCTATCGTTCTTTCTCGGATTACAAATTAGACAAAAAAAAGAGTCTTCATTAGCCAAGAAAAATACACAAAGGAACTCATCAAGAAGTACCACTTTGAAAATGCCAAACCTATGGGTACTCCTATATACACTGGAACTAAACTTGATAAGGATGAAGAAGGCAAGCCTACAAATGAGACAAAGTACAGAGGAATGATCAGGTCACTACTATATCTTACAAGATCAAGACTACATATTATTCTTAGTGGGTGCCTTTGCGCACGTTTTCAATCAAATCTAAAAGAAAACCACCTTCAAGCACTCAAAAGGATCTTTCAATATCTTCACAAAACTATAGAATTCAGACTATGGTATCCAAAAATTGATTCTTTTACCACAGTTGGATATTGTGATGCAAATTATGTGGGTGATAAAGTCGATCGACAAAACACAAGTGGTCACTGTCAATTTCTTAGAGGATGTCTAGTTTCTTGGTCTTACAAGAAACAAAATTGCCCATCTCTTTCAGCAACTGAAGCGAAATATATAACAACTGCTAGTTGTTGTGCTCAAATCTTATAGATGAAGCATGAACTCTAAGATTTCTCTCTGAACTTTAATCATATTCCTATATTATATGATACTACTAGTACAATAAATCTTTCAAAAAGTCCTATGCATCATTCTAGGACTAAGCATATAGAAATCAAGCATCATTTTCTTAGAGATCATGTTTTAGAAGGAACTATTGATCATTTGCTTGTTAATACTGAAAATTAAGTAATTGATATTTTCACTTATCCACTCTCTGAAGATAGATTTTGCATGTTAAGAAAAGAGCTTGGTATGTGTAGACTATCTGATATTATTTTTGTATAAATTTTCTATGCTACTTTTGTCTTGGCAGGCTCCTTCTTATTTGATCCTTTAGTAGGCTCCTTTTAGTTTAGAAGGCTCCTCTCAATTTTGAGATCTCCTATTAGTTTAATAGACTCCTTCTAGTATAAAAGACCCCTCGTATTTTTAAAAGGAACCTTTCAGTCTGAAAGAATAAAGTATACATGTCCTAAAAAGGAAGTTAGTTATGACGTCGTTTCGGCTTTTAAAAATGCACGCGTTGCTCGGACAGCTCTTCGTACATGTCTGACAGAAGATAGAAGATGATCATACTTCCTTTTACAATTACCCATCCTCGTATGAGATCAATGCTCAATAATCATTTAATATACCAGAAATAGACTTCTCTCTTCTACTCATTGTTGTTTTTTCTCAAAAGCGTTGTTCTCTTCCTCTCTGCACCCTAACTTTCTGCCTTCTCTCTATTCTTTCCTCTAAAAACTCATAAACCTTAATGGCACAAGTGAAATCAAAGGGACAGAAGAAAACCACGATTTCAACTTCTAGCTATGAACAAACACTCATTTTTTACTCTTTTCTTTGTCTCCAATAGTAGGTTTTTTGAACACTCCTATTTAATCTATCTCTATTTAATCTAAGTCCTAAACTTTAGAAATACCCTTTCAGGAAACTACAGAAGAGAGAAAAGGATAGATTTTGACTATGCTATCCCTAGAATCAGACTCAAACTCATCCTCTGAAAACAATGAACCTTCAGTCAAATAACAATTTGTTTCTAACTTTAGTAGGGAAGAAGAAGAAGAAGAGGAGGAGGAGGAGGAAGAAGAAGAAGAAAAACAACAACAACAACAACAAAAAGAAGAAGAAGAAGTAGAGGAATAAGAAAAAGAAGTACAAGAATCCTCGACTGAAGGGAAGCAAACAAGAAGAGTAAGATTTCATATACCCATTCTTACTCTGAACACTCTTACTCCTTCCACTACTCCTAAAACTGATCTTAAAGATAAGAAAGTGCCTGAAGTGCACTGGGTTGTAAATGATGATGGATCAAATGAAGAACTAGCTCTGTTAATAAGGAGACCAAAGACCAGAACAAATGTGGCAAAGCAAGTTGTACAAGAAGAAACTCCTGAGGCCGAAAAGAAAGAGGAATAAGATTCACGAAAATGAAAAAGAAAAGAGAAGAGATAAGAAAAGGCAAAGTGCCTATGGTCGAAGAAAAGAATGAGGACCCAGTTACCAGAGGTGAGCCAGTTTTCAAAGAAGCCATTTTGAAGAAATTCCTAAGGCCAAAAGGAAAAAATTAAAGAAACTCACAATGCCTCAAAAGGGAGAGTCTTCAACACCAATGAAATTGTTTCAGTCGATGGAGGCTAAAGCAAGGTACAAGATGCGCTACAAGAAGAGAAAGGTGGTAGTTAGACGTACCTTACCTCCCAACCTTTTTTGTTATGGTTGGCTGGGAAAATTTTGTAAACTTGAATGAAATAGTATGTGATGACCTAGTTAGATGTTTTTACACACGTATGAGAAAAGAGGAAATCAGCAGAAAGCTGGCAATAATGTCTTGAGTTCATAAGTGTGAGATCTTGATTATGGATGAAATTTTGACAAATATTCTTAATGTACTTCCCATAGGTAGGACTGATCTTCCCTATCATAAATGGGACATTACTGACCTTGATCTATGGGAGGTTGTAGACTTTGTATGTCTATACACTGAGAATGCCCGTGAAGGAAGACCCTGGTGTAGACACTTGGACCTACTGCCAAGATGCTTTGCTTCCATTTTGGCTACTTCAATCTTTCCAATGAGTAGCTCAGTAGAAAGGCGCAGTCTTTTAGATACATATGTGGTCTACAATCTTTTAAAGGGCATCAAAATGAACCTCCCAGCAATGATTCTGAAGTTTATGGTAAACAAGGGAAGTCACAAGAGTACATCGACTGGTCTGCCATACAAGATATTGTAAACCAAAATTTTTACCTAATATGGAGTGTCTTTTGATAGTCTGGATTGGTATGCACTAGATAAGTTTAATTATTCTATTCCCTACCAATTTGGGTACAAGCTGAAAGACAATGTGTGGGTTGAGAAGAAAATTGAAAGAGCAGCAGACCTTTTAGGACCCGCTCCATAAAAATCAACCCCTGCTGCACTCCAGAGCACCAATGATTTGATCCTTCAACATCTCTCTAATCAAGATCAAATGCACAGACAAATGGACAGCATGCAAAATCAGATCTTTGATATGCAGATCTTGATTAGAAAAGTTTCTGAATCCTCAATGACTATGTTTCTTAATGTCTCTGTTTCTTAATGACTTATGATATTGTTTGATTCCTTAGTTACTATTTCCCTCTATTTTTCTTTTATAATGACAAAGAGGGAGAATAGTTAATGATATACTTTGCATCTTTTCATCTTACTTTGCATCTGTGATATATTTTCAATATTGCCTTGATGATATATTCTACTAACTGCTGCTGAAATGTTGTTAAAATTGGGAAGTTTGAATATGTGACATACAAACGATAGGCTCCTTCCTTTAGAGTCAGGATCCTTCTATTTATAACTGTGAGTAAGAACATATAAAGTTTACAGGTACCTTTCGAAATCCTTTATTATTATATTGAATTTTGAAATTTTATCTATTCTTGTTTTTTATCATCAAAAAATGGGAGATTAGTAGCTCAAGGTTTATGTTTAATGATTTTGATGATAACTTTATAATATTTCAAAATTCAAATTGAATTTATTTCCTTATATAAGCAATGTTATATTTCTTAAAAGGAGATAAAATCATAGAATAATTGCTTTCTTGCTTGCAGGAACATTCTTTATGAACCTACCTAATCGAAAATGGTTCCATGACATCCGAAAATTTTTTATTAATTAGAATAATCAACTTTGGAAGCCTTGACATAACGTTCTTCTTAACGTCTAAATATGGAAGATTTCAACAGAAATGATATCATAAATTAAGCAAGGGCTAATTGAGGAAAATGTCTACTTAAGGAAGAGTCATTGCATTTGCGAAACATACGAAACTTGCAAAAAACCTTAGCAACATCAATATTCTTGAAAGTTATATCAAACTCTTTGTGCCTTAGAAAGTGAAATCACTCTATTGAGAGAGACTATTAAATCCTTTATATATTCCTTGTTCAGAGCTTATAGAGTTTTTTGTTAAACACTACAAGAGAACCTTAAAAAATATGTACTTGTGAGCTTCGAGAGGCTTGTGAAAATTTACTACTTGAATTTTATAGTGAAATAATCAAATTGAATACTTGGAGACTGGACTTAAGTTTCATTATAAGTTGAACCAGTATAAATCGACTGTGTCATTATTTCTCTTTTACTAACTTTTAAATTTCCACATTATAAGTTTGTGTTTTTAATATGCTCCTTTAATTTTACAATAGGCTCCTCCTATTTTTCTATAGAAAGAGATTCTTTTCGCTTTTTGAGCGTTAACAAGCTCCTATCGATTAAAAGGCTCATTTCGTTTTTAAGCATTAACAAACTCCTATCGATTAACAAACTCCTTTTATTTTTGATAACTAGCAGGCTCCTTTCATTTTGAGCACTAACAGGCTTCTTTCAATTAATTGGATCTTTTCAAAAGTTGATAGGACCCCTCTTTTTATAAATTTGTTTTGTTTAGCATGATCATATTAATTTGAAAGTACCTTGAAAGTTTTTTTTTACACACAATTTACCCCTCTCTTACGTGTGTTTGCTTTATCAAATATCTATTAATGATCCAGCATTAGCTGAAGGCTGTAGATGAGATAAAGACTGAAAATGCTGCTTCCAAGATAACGCGCAACTCTTACCAGAGGAATGATTCCAAGATACCCGCTGGCTTTGTTGTTTTGCTTCATGTTGAATTTGCGTAACCGCAGTTTACTTTTGTAGTTTCTTTTTTGTATGAATAGTATAATATTATATTCTTTGGAGTATGCACCGTTATGTTATTCACTATCTTGACTCAAGTTTGTCTTTGTTTCATCTCCTTATTACTATAAGAGTAAATCATGAAACACAACTCAACGCCTCTCGAATTATACTGAAGAAATGCTTAATCAACCAAAAACTTGTAACCACTCATTCTTAATGTCTTTTTTTCTGGATTAGGGATAATAATAGTACTTTAATTTGTAAGATCAATTTATGGAGATGGTTATTTAAAATTGGTATGGTTATTTAAAAATGGATGTTTTATCATTACATTAATTCATTTTCATAAATATGCTTTACTTTGAGGCTATTAGCTAAATCTAATTGGACTATGAATATGATTATGGTAGAATAAATTAATCATATTAGAGAACCTAGCAAATTTTCAAATTGATTTGAATTTAAATTCAGTTATCTATATTTTTAGTTTTAATTATTATATCTAAAATTATAAACAATAAGGTACATAAAATTTAAAAAATTAACTTAGTTAGCAAAGAGGAAAATTCGCCTTTTCATGAAATTTCAATAAAATGAAAGTTTAGTGACAATATCTCTATTTTATTAAAATTTTCTCAAAATATCCAAAATGACATATTATATGTATTTTTTTGGCACAAGCAATGGTACGTCAATTCATGTCTAAACCAAATCTTAAACAATTTCTTTTTTAATTATTATTCTAATATTGTATACCGTCAATCAAGGAAAACGAAAAGTCAAAAATTTGCTGGCTAATCTAAAATAATACTTATAAAATAATTGTTGACTGCAATTTTTTTTATTTTTTAAAATATGTTTCGAGAGTAAAGTCTTGAAAGCAGTAAACTAATAAGAAAGGGTAATAGAAGTCTACACAATTGGCCTATTCCTGTTGCTGTGCAACTTTTTCCAATCATGCTTATCCCCCTCTTTTGTTTCAACTTCGTGGGACGTCGTGCTTATCTTGTTGTCAATGTCATCGTCAACAAACTTGGTTTGTGTTTGCCACCTCTAGGGTGGAATGCGTTAATCTTTGAACCTAGTTCAAGTCGAAGTGGATTTCTACCAGATACTGCGAATTGTATATATCAATTTAAAGAGCGGTAATCTTTGAGGGAGTTGATCTTCTGTACTATTATCCCTGTTTCAATCTGTACCACCTTATCTCAACCATCTATTTATGTAGGTCCCAGATAAATAGATGGTTGAAATAAGGTGGCACAGGATTAGAACAGGGACAATGACACAGAGGATTTCATTTGAATCTTTAAACCGAGTTCAAGTCAAGGTGGATTTGTACCAGATACTGCGAATCGAATACATCAATTTGAGACCCTTTCTTCAGATTAGAAGCTTACAATTATCGCCGGCATTAGCAGATTTGAGTTTGACACAATCTTCTTATAAATAGAAAATAGATAAAATAACAAAAGACAGCGATGAATTAATACTTCTATATCCAATCATTGCAATTAAATAATTAACATTTCACATCTTTTCTATCTGGTTGCGACTGACATATAACCAATGAATGTAAAGATGATTCAATTGGAATGATGATGCCATTAGTTACGTGAGCATCTTTTTCTGTTGTAAAGATGATTCAATTGGAATGATGGTGCCATTAGTTACGTGAACGTCTTTTTCTGTTGTTGGTGATTTCGTTATTGAATTGTACTTTGTACTTTACGGTTCCGACAAGCCTTACTTCAGTTAGTATCGATTTCCTTTTCTTCTGCATCACCAATAGAAATAGAAAAAAAGTATAAATATTATTCATGCAATATTAAATTAATATATTACTCATAGGAAGCAAATTTGCTAATAAAGAAGAGTTGAAAAAGGTTTTAAATAATGTGAATGGTTGAAACTCAAGGACGTACGACTTTACATATTTGTTGCTAGCGAGCTATTATTAATAGTTCTCCAGTTGTTCTTAGTCGATCTGTATACCACGGATGATTCTGTAATATTTATCCATCGCCATAGTTTGTATACCTAACTAATATTAAGTTTACAAAAAAGGAAAAGGACTTTGGTCTTTGAGAGTATAGAAGTTTCACTATAATTAATGTTGTAAAGAGCAACTTTTGTTTATTGTTGATGCGTTCTTTCCAAAATTAAGAGATTTTTCTCCTAAAAAATTTAGAGATCTTAACTCTTAACCTCAAATCATCATTTGAACAGAAATTGAATAGGATGATAATTTTGCAACAAATTTATACTGCAACGGATTAAGAAAACTCAGCTACAACATATAGCCCCCTTTGATTGATGGCTGAAAAGCCATATATGAGCATTTTGAAGGTATTTAGCTGTTTGACTACTTTTGATTGATGGTTGAAAATTCATATATGAGCGTTTTGAAGGTATTTAGTCAAACAACTAATACCCTTTGTTTGGTTAACAGCTAGTAGGTTGGCTTATTCATCCCAACCAGCTAAAAATCAGAAAGCTCCAAAAGGGAGCATTTTACTCAACCAGTTAACAAAAATTTGTTAGCCTAACAATTGTACCCTCACTAGAATTGAATAGATTACCAAAAGCTTGAAAACCAACCTAATCAAAGACTACATTATATGAAGTGGATCTCTACCAGGTAGAGTGAGTAAGCTCTAAAAATACAAAGAGGTATGGATCTGACAACAAAAACTTTGAATATTTTGCAACATGAGTAAAAAGGAACAAAAGAACATCTTGTGCCTGATTGTTTAATCCTATTCTATTCCACTCCTTCGCGTATAAAGGAAGGTATTAGTTTTTGTACTCTCAGACTCTATCATTTTTTATTAGTTTACTAACAGATATGAGAACATTCAATATTCATTATTTCTAAAATATATTTGTGTATCATATTATATATTTTTAGATGTACACAATAATTAGAAATTATATAATTTAAATAAATTACTTCACAAATAAGAAATTTGTGTGATTAATAAATTCACTTCCTTTTACTTAATTGCATTACTAACTATTAGGATTGAAAATCTAAATTCTTACAAGAATATTCAATAAAATACTAAGATATAGTATTCATTTTTTGATAAATTTTTTTAAGTTATACCCTCATAAGTTATTTTACACATAAACAACTAATACTAAACAGTTAATTTGCCAAACATTCCTAATAAACATCTGATGTTATCCACTGATCAAATCAGCTGATATAATCCGCTATCAACTAACCGCTTATAAAATTAGCTAATAGCTAATACAATCCGCTGATTGGCAAATACGGTCATAGTCAGTAATCTTATTTCGTAATTTAATTTTTATTTTAAATTTATCAAATAAATAACAAATATTTAAATTGATATAAATTTAAATAATTACTATATATTAAATTCGTATTTTAATTGTGTGCACCTTTCCAACTTTTATAAGTATGCTTTAGGTTACAACACTGATTAATATTATTATCATTCAAAAACTAAAACACAAATTGATTTTTGCTAGTTTAAAAATTTTGATATGTAATTGATTAAATTTAAAACTAAATAACTTAATTAAACTTCTAAATAATATAAACAACACCTTTTCAAATATATGAATAGAAACATGGTAGTGAAAGAGGGATTGTCTGCTTTTAGTATATAAGATAAAAACTAAACAAATCAAAATGAGAACAATATTTAATTTAGAAGAGACACGTTAGATTGAATTGTACTGTAACGATAAGTATAAGCTAGCCTCATTGTGTCCCAAAAGACCTCTTTTCAAGACCTATTGATCTTACATGACGTAGCGACAAAAAAATTGGCTCAATGTTATTTGTCAAAATTTTGATTAATTTTTAACATTCAAAATCTCTCATAATGTTATCTTAGTGTGATCAAATTCAATTTTTATTAAAAAAATCAAACCTTAATCTAAATTAAAAAGTTTGAAATAAATGAGCAAAATCGCTAATTATTAAGGGGAATCAAGAAGATTTGAGCTAATAAAACATTTTATGTTGCATATTAAAATCAAATTATGGCAATCGACGTGTCTCGTGTGATCTTAGGTGCGGTCACGCTTAGTGAAAATTGCAATTTCCAAACTTCAAACTTGCAAGACAAAAACTTGTTAGAAGTGGTTTAAAACCTTAAAATCAATGAAGTTATAATATGGGAGATTAAAATAATCATAACCATAAGATTTTCACATGAGTTTTAATGGCTATAAATAAAGCCAAGATGTAAAAGAGAAAGACATCCCATCTTCCAGCTACATTCTCTAGCTTCTCAAAGTTCTCTTTTGGCATCATTTCTTTAATAGATATTAGAGTAGTCTTACTTCAGATGTTAGTCGTAGAAATGACCATTGTTAGTTAAGTCCTTTATTCTTGGTTTAACGAATTGGAAGCCCTTTTGGAACATTGGGAGGTAATTGAGTCTTATAGTGAAGTCTTTTAGTTATTCATGTAGTTAATTGCTTTTCTATGCTTCTGTTTTATGATTATTTTCTATTAATTCCTAATGCACATAATTAATTTACTGATTGAAGTAATCATTTGCTAGATTAAAGATTCAATATGTAAAAGTTCAATTCCTTTAATCATTTGTAGAAACTAGGAGTTACTGACTCAAAAATTATTATTCTTAGGAAAACTATTCAATTAGATTAAATGCAACCATGGATGTTATGTTGTTTTGCTTCGATGGTCTTTCTTTTCTTAAATTTATTATTTAATTAAATTTTAGATCGTGTCTAAGGTTGATAAGCAATAAAGTTAATTGAATTACATATTTTTGATTAACTAATCCTAAGGAAAGACTTTTATTTAGTATCACATCAAATATATGATTGATGAAATAATTATTTTGTGCTAATGCCCATTGTTAGTTCTAAAAGATGGCAGTGATCATAAACCAATGTTATTTTATTAAAAACTCTCATTTTATTATTTCATTTATTTTCGTTATTACAAAATTGATCAACCCCCTTTTTCTTAGTTACTTTCTTTTGTAATGATTGACAAACAAGAATTTCTTATAGGATCGACTCCTACTTCCCTCTATTATACTTGTCTAATTGCAAGAATTTAAGAATTAATTAGAGTACTTACAACAATTCCACCAAAATTTGACGTAATTGTTAGGAAATTCTAAGATTGCATGTTCATCGTGAGATCTTCAAAAGAAGCAAATTTACAATATAATTCGAAGATTGAAAAGACTGCAAAAAAGCTAAGAAAAGAAATAAAAATTCGAAAACAACGCAATGTTATAATTAATGAAATGATAGAAACTATCCTGAACAACCAAACTCTATGAGAACTAGCTAAGCTAGATTTGAACCAATAACCTCATTGCATAACTTTTCCTAATTTTGATGCAGATGCTACTTTTAAATTACAATATGTTTAATGCAATTCTTGCCAACTTTTTATGATACTGTAGGTGAGGATCTAAACAAGTAACTTCAAAAATTCCATGCCATATGTATGCGAATGAAGCCTAATGACATTACCAAAGATTGTGGTTTTTCCCATTCTCTTTAAAATATAATGCCCAAGATTGGTTATACTATTTGCAAGTTGCTAGTATCACCAAATGGAATGAAATGAAGAAGCAATTTTTTAAAATGTTCTTTTCACCTTTAAGGGCCACTAGCATCCAAAAGGAGACTTATGGCATTCAGTAACATAATAGTGAATCACTATATGAATATTGAGAGTGTTTTAAAAAGTTAGGTGCTAGTTGTCCACACCATCAAATTAGTAAACAACTCCTAATTTGGTATTTTTACTAAAGACTTCTGCCAACTGAAATAGGTATTATCGATGCCACTAGTGGAGGAGCATTTGTTGACATGACACTAAAATTAGTTAGGACATTAATCAATAATATGGCATCCAAATCCCAACAATTGACAAATTATTCAAGTCAATGAGTCAATAAGTTAAACATTTCTTATTTAGAAAAACGTATGTCATTTCTTATTTAGAAAAACGTATGGATGATCTTATTACACTTATCTAATAATTAGTTATAAAGAAAATGGAGGAAATAATGGCTTGTTGAATTTGTTCAGTAATAGGATTCCCAACAGATATATGTCCCATGTTATAAGAAGACTTAGCCAGACAAGCGAATATAATAAGAAGTTTTCTAGGACAACCTCAACATCAACACAATCCATACTCAAACACCTACAATTTTGGTTGGGGAAATCATTTGAATTTTTGATACAGTAATACACTGGTAAATCAACCTACGATTAATTTTTAACAATATCGACAATTACATCCTTCAAGACAACTACATCAAGTCCAAACCCCTGATTTAGGTATGTCTATTGAGGATATTATTAAAGCATTGGCTATTAATACCGTGAAATTCAAACAAGAAATAAAAACCAATATTCAAAATTTGGAAAATCAAATAGGTCAGTTAGTCAAGACATGCAACTATTTAGAATCATAAGGTTCGAATAAATTATTGTCATAAACTATAGTCAATCTTAAGGAAAGTTGTAATGTCATTACATGTAAAGTGGAAAGTAAGTGGAGCAACCTATGAATGCCCTACCTATAATAAACTCCTAACAAAAGGACATTGAATATACTGGAATAGCGAAAAATGTGCCTTCGTCTAAGAATGAGTCGCATACCCCTACTTTAGCTAAACTTCCTCCCATTTTAGAAGCATTAAAGGTTAACTAAAGATAGGAGCATGATGCTAATTTATATCAGACATTCCAAATATGTGAAATAAATATCCCCTTTTTTGATGCAGTTAAACAAGTGCCTATGTATGCTAAATTCTTCAAGGAACTTTACACGTTAAAAAATAGATGAAAGTCAAAAAGGATTATGAAGGTAAGACTAGGGAGATTTTTGGCTATAGTTACTTGAAAAGGTATCCCAGAAAAGTGTAAAGATCCAGGTATGTTTTCTATATTATGCACTGTTATAGGATCTAAGGTGGAAAAAGCAATGCTAGATTTAAGTGCATATATAAATGTCATCAACTCTCAATTTAGGACAATTAGAAAAACTGGGAGTGGTAATTTAGTTAGAAAATAGGTGCAATTCATATCCCAAGGGATTAGTAGAAGATGTTTTTGTGCATGTTAAAGATAAATTAATTTTTCCCGTCAACTTCTATATCCTGAATATGGAAAATGATGACCAAACAATAACTATTTTGTTTAGAAGACCATTCTTAAAGATGGACAAAATAAAAATTGATGTCTATAATGGTACTTTGACTATGAAATTCTGTAAAGATATTATGCAATTTAAAATATATGATTCAACAAAGTATCCCAATGATGATTTTCCTGTATTTTTAGTTGATGCTTTGGATTCATTAGCACAAACTGGTTTGAGATTAATGGGAAAAAAGAGCTGGAGACAGCTATGAGGGAAAGTATTTTTAATAAAAATAATGATATTTTCTATAATTGTAAGAGTATATGGCAGCCTTGGTCAATATTGCTGAAGTAAAATAAGTATCGATAGTGCGATATATAGACTTAGGCATCCTTACACCTAAAAACCAACTTGTCCTTTTAGTAGTATAAACGCCTAAATTAAAGTTAAAAACACTGTTGAAATACTTAAAATATGTGTTCTTAAGAGAAGGAGACACTCTACTAGTAATAAGTTCTAATAAGGTAACAATTACGCAAGAGGAGGGATTAATAGAGGTTTTTAAGAATTAAAAATGACAATCGAATGGATGGTAGTGGACATCAAAGGTATAAGCCCTTCTACTTATATGCACAGGATTCTCCTAAAGGATGGAGCTAAACCTATAAGACAGTAGCAAATAAGATTAAACCCTCTAATGATAGAGGTAGTGAAGAAAGAAGTTTTGAATTTTCTTTAAGGTGGTATAATTTTCCTTATCTCAAATATTGCATGGGTTATCCTTGTACAGATAGTTCTAAAAAAGACAGGAATTACAAATTTCAAAATTCAAGAGGGAGATTTAGTTCCCACTAGGTTTCAAAACATATGGTAAGTCTGTAGACTATAGGAAGTTAAATTCGGTGACTTGAAAGGACCATTTTCCTATTCTGTTTATTGATCAGATGTTGGAAAGATTAGTTGGTAAAGCATTTTTACTATTTTCTTAATGGTTTTTTTATGGTACTTTATTGCAATCACTATTGAAGACCAGGAGAAAATGACTTACACTTACCCTTTTGGAACTTTTGCTTGTAGACGAATGTTTTTTGAAACTTGTAATACACCAACTACTTTTAAAGGATGTATGGCAAGTATTTTCTCAAATTATATAAAGTGGATCATTGAAGTTTTTATGGATGATTTTTCTATTTATAGAGATTCTTTTGATGAGTGCTTATATAATGTAAGTTTGATGGTAAGAAGATGTGTGGAGGCTAATTTGATTCTAAATTTTGCAAAATGTCATTTCATGGTAGAACATGGTATAGTTTAGGGACTTGTTATTTCATTTAGAGGGATTAGAGTACATAAGGCTAAAGTAGATGTTATTCAATCTTTACCTTACCCCACTAACGTATGGGAAGTTTGCTTATTTCTTGGTTATGCAAGTTTCTACCAAAGGTTTGCTCATTTCTTGGTTATGCAAGTTTCTATCAAAGGTTCATCAAATATTTTTTGAAAATAACATCCCTACTATATAAGTTACTTCAAAAAGATGATATTTTTTAACTCAACAATGAAAGTAAATAAGCCTTTGATAGGTTGAAAAAGTTGTTAACTCTATCCCCTATCATTCAGCCACCCACTTGGGAGCTTTCATTTGAAATTATATGTGACACTAATGACAAAGTTGTTGGAGCTATTTTGGATCAATGAGTGGAGAAAGTGCCTTATGTCATTTACTAAGTATATGTGACATTAAATGACACCTATAGAAATTACTCAATGACAGAAAAAGAGTTATTGGTGGTAGTTTTTTCTTTAGGAAAATTTCGATCTTACTTGTTAGAAACTAAATTCATTATTTTTTTATCATACAACTCTTAAATACTTACTGTCAAAAAATAAGACAAAACCCAAATGGATTTGATGAATTTTGATATTGATTGAATTTGACTTAGAAATCAAAGACAAGAAAGGAGTTAAAAATTGAGTGGCAAATCATTTAAGTCGCTTGTCTCATGTTTACACGAATGTTGAATTGCAAGACGAATTTCCAAATGAGCAGCTATTCAATGCGAGTGTTCAATTACCATAGTATGTAAATATAGTAAACTATTTGATTACTAATAAGCTATCAGCAGATTTGTTAAAAACTTAGAGGGATAAGATTAAGAGTGATGCTAAACACTATGCATAGAGCAATCCATACTTATAGAAACATTACTACAATTAAGGAACACAAAGATGTATACCTGAAAATAAGATCTCATATATCCTCATATTTTGCCATTCATATGCTTACAGAGGACATTGTGGCGTTAAACGAATAATAAGAAAGAATTTAAAATGTAGTTTCTTTTAGCCTTTGTTATTTAGAGACGCAAGCAATGTCAAAAAAATAGGAAATATCATTCAAAGAAATGAGATGCCAAAAACCTTGATCTTGGTTTGTGAATTTTTTATGTTTAGGGTATTGAATTCATATGACTTTTTCCCTCTTCTTTTAATTTTGTTTACATCTTATTAACCATTGACTATGTGTCGAAGTGGGTGGAAGTAAAAGCCACCTAAATTGATGATTCCAAAGTGGTTGCAAGTTTCCTTAAACGTAACATTTTCTATAGATTCGGTATCCCATGAGCTTGATTAGTGGCTAAGGTAAACATTTTTTGCAACCAAATGGTAGAGGCAGTCCTAAAGAAGTATGGTGTGACTTATAAGATCGGTACATCATACCATTAGTAAAAAAAGGGCAAACTGAAGTCTCAAACAAAGAAATCAAATCAATCATAAAGAAAATGGTTGGACCAATGAGAAAAGACTGGAGCTTGCAACTTGAAATGAACTTTAGGCTTACTGAATAGCTTATAGGGACACCAACTATTATGTCACCCTATAGGTATACGGTAAGGCTTATCATCTACTTGTTGAATTGGAGCATATAGCATTTTTAGCTATTAAGCATTGTAATATGAACTTTGATGAAAATGGAAATTATAGAAAATTGCAGCTATAGGAACTTGAGAAAATTCATAACGAGTCCTATGAAAATGCAAGAATATATAAAGATAGAATAAAAACTTTACATGATAAACTCATTGCTTGAAAAGAATTCTTTATTGGTTAAGAAGTTCTCTATCATTCTAAGATTCAACTCTTTATAGGTAAGTTAATATCCCGATGGATTGGACCTTTCATTATAACTAATGTATTTCCATATGGTGCAACTAAAATTCAAAGCATGTCTACATCTAAAACAATTAATTTTAATGCCCATCATCTTAAACCATTAGAGGAAATAGATTTAACACATCCAATTTATCCCTTAAAAGTTGAACTACGGTACCGTTGAGCTAATAACATTTAACAAAAGCACTCTTAGGAGGCACCTTAAGTTTATCTGTTATCTTCGCTTTTTTTGCTTCATGTTTTGGGTTTTCTTTTAGTTTTCTTTAGATTTTGCTTGTCTTTAAGATCAAAAGGGGTGGAATTCAGATGAACCAAGAAAGACAACCAATAGATGTAATATTCTTTGAAGATATATGATCATGTGTAAGTACCTAGGCACACCCATGTCCCTGGAGCATATACCAAAATATAAACATGTAGAAGCATGGGTGTTGATTCGTGAAGATACATAGCCATATTGGATTTTACACCCTCATGTAAGTATTTGAACATGCCCATGTCCTTAGAGTATATACCAAAATATAAACATATAGACGTGAAGGTCTTGATTCCTGAACGTACACAACCATGTAGATTTTACAATCCCGTGTAATTATATGGACTACCAAACTGTAAATATGTGGAAATGCAATCATTAAGAAAAATTGAAGGACATAATTATGTTCATGACCGTGTCTATAAACGTGTGTGTAGTAAAAGAGAGCTTAAAACATTAAACTTGCTCCAATTCCTCATATAACCACTTATCAATCGCACTACCACCCCAACACTACCATTTATGCGTTATTCTCTAGCAACATCAACTAGAGGCGTCACAATGCAGATATAAGCACATAAAGACAACTAATGGGAAGCAAAGGTTAAGAGAATAATAATGACAATTTGTGAAGAAATACCCCAATAATCGTCCCTCTGAGATGTGCAAATGTAGATAAAACAAACTGTTGAATGTGATACTATAATTCCTGCCACACCACCAGCCAATCTCAGCTAGAACAACTATTGAATGTGATAATATAATACCTACTGCACCACCATCTAATATTCTACTAAACTCATCCCCAGTTGATTCTCCATAACCAGAATCATATTAAGGTAGGCCCTTATTACTATCCATAACACAAAGGGGAAGAAAGTGAAGTTGGCTAGTAGATTGAAGCTTAAAATAAGAGGTATGAAGAACTTGTAAGAAAAAAATATATTCTTATAAGTATATTTATACCCATACCATGGAAGAATTGAAATCAAAGATTAATTTGAAGCATTGGTAGATTAATTAGGTTCGCATGCTTATTTCAATGTCCAATTACTTGCTTTTGTTGAACTGACAAGGGAGTTTTATACAATTTTTTAATTTAATGATAAGCCTAATCTTAATTTGTTTATAAAGGGGACTATAAAGTTTAGGATGATGGGAAGGGAATTCTCGTTTTTAATTGTTGAATTCAATATTGTAATCGGGTTCGTTAAAAAGACTAATGCTAAAAAAAGATTTGTACATCAATTCAAAATGAGATTATTCTTATGAGTTTCAACACATTAAGTTATAGAGTGAATGGTTTATTGGTGGTACATCATATAACCTAAGTTCCTCGAAAAATTCATATTTGAAGAAATCTATTTTGAAATATCTACAACGTTTCTTAGACTATAGCTTTTCCATATAATGAGATAGTGTAGGGACATCGACTAAAATTGAATTTTATTTTACGTGGTGTATGGAAAGAAAAATTATAATAAACTTAGGGTATTGATTGATTACACAATTTCATTCTATGATTTAAAAGAAAAATAAATCATTAATCCAAGGTTCATACATCACATAGCTAGTTGTCAAATTGGATTTACTTAACTTACCTAGTATTGATATACACATTGCTTGTGAGATGGACCCTTTCTATCTCAATTGTTTAGCTAGGATGGGAATCATCTCATAATAATATAATGATAGCTTCAACTTTGTTCCACTTAGACCAATTGTTATTAGTTCGAGAACATTATGATACAACAAACTTTCTTTTGCCAAATATCCAGCTACCAATTCCCAAGATGATGTCCTTTCTTTTTCCTTAACTTAACTGACTATACCAACTTGACTTGAAAATTTTAAAAGCAAATTGTATCAAATGGAAAACAATATAATGATTTTCTTCTTAAATTGGGGGTTCTGTCCCACTTTCCTACCTTCTTTATAAGTCTGTTGTTCATTCCCACCACCTCAACCACAAAAAGAAATAGGGCAGTCTCTTCTTCTATACTATTTTACTTTCTGTTTTTGATTTAATTTCAACATTAAGGACAATGTTTTTAATAGGTGGTGGATGAGGATATTCTTCCTTGTCTTATTTATGATAGTTTTGAACATTTTAAAGATGTTTGAGCACTTTCTTTGTCTTATTTATGTCTAATGCTTTTGGAAGTTAATGAAATAAGATTTGTCAAATAAATTTTTGCTAAGCCATTTTGAATGAATTAAATTATGTGTGCAAATCTATACTAAAATTAATCAAGATGAAGGCTAAACACTTTGATAAGTTAAAATAGCTATAATATACACTTAGACAAATAGAGACAATTAATTGATGAAGTAGTGCACGAGGATTAGGTGAATTTATTTGAAACCTATGAGCATTTGATCCTTAAAGGATAGAAACATCTTATGTCTATTTATTTTCTTAGTGTATGATTCTCTATCATTTGGATGCATCTAGAACTTTTATTTAACCAATTTGAATTGCTACATTGAATATGAAAAAGGCTTTCCTTGTTTTAGTCACTTAACTTAAAAAGCCATCGTTTATAATTGCCCATAGTTCAAGGCCTTTAAGTCATTTTAAAAATCCCTTTATTTATGTTTTAGCTCCACATCACAAACTTATCTATCATATATCCTATCACCCAACTTCACATTTTAAAAAGGTATTTTAAAGTTATTTAGGGAATAAGACTAATTTTGTTGTAAATTTTATTTTCCAAGCTGCATATTTTGTATTCAGTTTAATTCTATACGATGGCTGCCCATTGATGCTAGATTTAGAAAAAAAAATCAAGAAGAGAATAATTGCAACCACGGTATATTTAGATTGATAGATGAGTACTTGATCACATTCTTTTCTCAATGCTATATTTTGTTTAAATTCCTTATTGAATATGTGTGGTTTTAGCTTATAATTTTCCCCTATCCAAATCTTAACGTAAACTCCATTATAACCAATTAATAAAGGTCCTTTTGATTCATGTCTTCAAGTGTTCATGGTGAGAATATTTTTTTATATGTGCAAGTTTATAGTAATGTATTCCTTATGACAAGAGTTTAAGAGTAAACAATTAAGCCTAAGCACTAGTGTAAAAGAGTGAACATCATAAGGAATTTCACCAAGGATTTATGCATAATTTTGAATGATATTGTCTTTAATTGTAAATGATATTGTCTTTAAATTGTCTCTGTTCATACCTTTTTATGACAATCAACTATGATGTGTGTTGATGTTTAACTCTTTTTCAGTCTAAGTTTTAAGGAGTATGCACTGTTTGATCTCATAAGAAGTAGTTGGGTAAAAACTATTTAACTATCTTGTTTTGTTAGTCTATCATTTACTTAGGAACAAGTAAGGATTAGGTGTGTGAAAATTTAATGTTCCATAATTTTGCTTAATTTTTAACATTCAGAATCCTTCATAATCTTATCTTAACATGATCAATTTAATTTTTAATAAGAAAATGATTGAACCCTAATCCAAAATTGAAAATTTTGAAATAAATGAGCAAAATTACCAATTATCAAGTAGAATAAGGAAAATTTGGGCTAACAAAATATTTTATTTTTTAGATTGGGATCAAATTATGGGAATCAAAGTGAGATATGAAAAATAGTATGACATAATCATAGGCGTAGCCTCCATTAGTGAAAATTATAATTTCTAAACTTCAAACCTACAGAAGAAAAACATGTCATACGTGGTTTAAAACCTTGTCTCGAACAAATATGGGTAAACGTTATGAAGTTATTATCAAAGAGATTTAAAGAATCACAACTACAAGATTTTTATATTAGTTTCAATGGCTATAAATAAAGCCAAGATGTAAATGATCAAGGCTTCCCATCTTCTAGCCACATTTCTATCTTCTCAAAGTTCTCTTTTTCATCCTTTCTTTAGTAGATATTAGAGCAGTCTTACTTTAGATGCTAGTCGTCTGAATGACCATTATTGGCTGTCTTTTATTCTTAGTTGAAGGAAGTAGAAACCCTTTTGGAACTTTGAATATTAGGAGGTATTCGGGTCTTATAGTGAAGAATTTCATTTATTCACGTATTAAATTTTTTTCTATGCTTCTATTTTATGATTATTTTTAATTAACTTATAATGTGTACAATTAGTTTATTGATTAAAATAATCATTTGCTAGATTAAATTCGAAATACGTAAAAGTTCAATTCTTTTAATCACTTGTAGCAACTAGGAGTTTTAATTTTCTATGTAAGAAATTATTACTTTGAGGAAAAACATTCAACTAGATTAAATGCAATCTTGGATGTTGTATTGTCTTTCTTCGACGATCTTTTTTTCTTCTTCTTAAAACTAGTGTTTTAAATTTTAGATAGTATGTAAGGTTGTTAATTAATAAGGGTTAATTGAGTTAGATATTTTTTATTGACTAATCTTAAGAAAAGACGAATGTTTAGTATCACATATAATATATGATTAATGAAATAATTATTTTGTGCCAATGATTAATCGTAATTTCAAAGGATAGAAGCAACTATAAACTAAGGTTTGTTTTATTAAAAACTCTCTTTTTATTACTTCATTTATTTTCTTTATTATAAAATTGAACAACCCCTCCCATTTTTATTAATTATTTTCTTTCATAACAATTGACAAACAAGAATTCTTCATGAAATCAACTCCTACTTCTCTCCTATGACAAGAATGATTCCACCGATATGAAATCATTCTTTATTGTCAACATTAGCGCTATTGACAATAGTTTTATATGCTTGCCATAAAAGTTCATTTACATTAAATATAATTATAAAAAATGTTTTCACAACTATAGTAAATATAATATTAATTCATATGATAATTGTAATATTATAACTGCAATTATTGTTGCTGACCGAATTTTCCAATCCATAGAGCAAAAACACGAAAGTCAGAACGCTGTTGTCCTTACTGCACTCGTACTTGTCCAAAATGCCATTGCCACATAGACATGTTCTTATGCACAGAAAGTCCGCCATCCCTTGTTGAATTGAAACAGTCAAAAGACTACCCAATACACTTACCTGTACACACCTTCTGGTCTCTATATATGCTCATCTCCTTTCCATCTCGAAGACACTAAAACACACAAGCACATACAACAAAAATGATGAACTCTCTAGTTTTGTTCACTCTAGCTCTGTTGTTGGGAACCTCAGCTGCAGAACAATGTGGGAGGCAGGCCGGAAATGCCTTGTGCCCTAACGGCCTGTGCTGCAGCCAGTTCGGATGGTGTGGCTCCACCGACCAGTACTGCGGGAACGGTTGCCAGAGTCAATGCCGTCCCGGTGGCTCAACCCCAACACCCTCTACACCAACCCCAACTCCTAGTGGTGGTGATGTTGGCAGCATTATCACTCAGGATGTTTTCAATCAACTGTTGAAGTATAGAAATGATGGTAGATGCCAAAGTAATGGTTTCTATACATACGACGCTTTCATCACCGCCACCAGGTCTTTCGGAGGGTTTGGCACCACCGGCGACGTTAACACACGTAAAAGGGAGCTGGCAGCTTTCTTGGCTCAAACCTCTCATGAGACCACAGGTCAGCTTCATTAGCTGTCAATATTGTTCATGTTTTTGCTAAAACTAAGTTACTTAACTTGAGGGAACCGTATAGGTGGATGGCCAACTGCACCAGACGGTCCTTATGCATGGGGATATTGCTTTGTTAGGGAAAATAATCGCCTAACTTACTGTACATCAAACCAGTGGCCTTGCCCTGCTGGTAGGCAATACTATGGCAGAGGACCTATTCAGCTGACCCAGTAAGTTAACAACTTACTTTTTTTCATTGCCATGTAGGTGCATTGCATCAAAGTTTTTGGTATAGATCCAAACCTCTTTTAATGCTGGCTTAACAAAGATGATTACTCATATTCAGACTTTTGAAATATGAAAATCAAATGCAATTAAATATCTATAATTGTATAGATTTGTCAGATTAATATATCTAGAGATTTAAAATTATTTGATTTATTAAGTTTGACGATTTGTAAATAAATCAGAAGTTGTCCATGCGTTTTCTTTTCGGTACGAGAATTTATATACATTATTTGAAGCGTAATTTTGCTGAATTGGATGTAATCAGATTTTTTAAGAAGTATTTGTCCATGGTTTTTTTTTTTTTGCCAATCCATGTTCTTGTATCTATTTTCAAGCGACATATTGACTTTGGCAGCAACTATAACTACGGACTAGCGGGGCAAGCTATTGGGGCGGACCTGATAAACAATCCGGATCTGGTAGCAACCGACCCGGTCATATCATTTAAGACAGCCATATGGTTCTGGATGACCCCACAGGCCAATAAGCCGTCAAGCCACAGCGTGATCATCGGACAATGGTCGCCGTCCGATGCGGACAGGTCGGCCAATAGGGTCCCAGGCTACGGTGTGATTACGAACATAATCAACGGTGGGCTGGAGTGCGGGCGTGGAAGGGATGATAGAGTGGAGAACAGGATTGGGTTCTACAAGAGATACTGTGACATATTTGGGTTGAGCTATGGGGACAACTTGGATTGCAACAACCAAAGGCCTTTTGCCTGAAATGTTGCTAAGTTTAAAATATATACATGACCATTTAAAGTGTGGAATAAAATGATGAATAATCCCATGATTGGGAAATTTGCAATGAATTTTCACTCACTTGTTATTACAATTTTATTGTTTATAAAGAAATGCATTATAACTCTACTAAAATTCCAAATCTCGACAAAGAACTTTAACTTGGATTCATCAAGTTAGATATTGATTTAATGCTAATATTTATTCATATGCTACAAAAACGGGAAAAATGATATCATGCGAATTAATTAAGTATTACATTGTACAACCATGATGGTTGTTGTGTCACGTAACATACGATGTCATGTGATATTGCCAAACCATACAATATCGTGCGGAGCTGGGCATTGTGTTAAGCGTATACATAAATTAAAGCCATCACACAAAGAGGAGGGAAAATTTATTTCTCTAATGGCTTTGATAAAAATCAATCGTTTTCTTATCCATATGCGAAGAGAAGGGAAGAACTCTTTAAAAAAATTAGGACATCTTAAGTATACACTTATGTTACGCATTAGGGTTTATAGAAAATCACAACATCATAAGTGCACGCTCATGTTTCTCCATTCGATAGGTTTGCGAAATTATCATTTTCATTTTAGGGATTTTTCTACTGGAGTTTCAATTAGAGTTTGCAATTTAGGGATTTTCAGTAGTTAGGTTATTAAAGTCTTAATTAGGTATCTTTGAAACCTTTTAGTTTCAATTAGGGTTTACAATTTATAAATTTTATGTTAAGGGTTTCTAACTTTCTATTAAGTTTTTCAATTAGGAGTAGGATTTTCATTTAGGATTTTTAATCTAAGGTTTTTTGTTAAGGTTTTCATTTAAGATTTTCAACTAAAGTTTGCAATTTAGACTGTTCTATTAGAGTTCTTAATCAGGGGCTTCAGTTAGGATCTTTAATTAAGGTTTTCAATCAAGGTTTGCAATTTAGGCTTTTTTTTAAAGATTTTCAATTAGGGGGTTTTCAATCTAGGGCTAATGGTTCTTTGATAGAGTTTTAATTTGTTATTTTCATTGTTTTCATGTTACTCTTGTAGATTGTATTGAAATGGAAAGCAAGAGATTGGTCATTTATCCCTTCTTTACTCACACTTTGAAGTTAGCATGCCAATTTAGTTTTGTACTTGTTTTTTATTAACATGAATTTGATTTATAGTTTATCTCGAAATGTGTTTGTATACTTATCTATCAAAGCTAGTGATGACACTACAACAAAGGCACCCTTTCCTGACGATTTCTTTAGCGACGAAATGAAAATCGTCACCAAAAGACAGCATATAGCGACGTTTAAAAGCATTCGTCACTAAAACTTACCATTTAGTGGCAGAAACAAAAAACGTCGCACAAAAGAAAATCTTTAGTGACGCACAGAGAAAGTTGTTGCCAACTGCTGAATATTTAGTGGCGATTAATAAAAATCGTCACGAAATGATACAAAATGGATGACGATTTCATACATTTGTCAGCAAATAATGCAATGGCGATGATTGATGAAAACGTCACCATAATTTGTCAAACATTTTGTAACGCATCTCTAAAATTGTCACTAAAGGTTCTATATATTGTGACGATATTCTAAAGCGTCACCAAAGATGAATATTTGGTGACGAAAGTTCTATTTAGTCGCAAAAGCTTATACATTTAGCGACGATTTTTTGTCATCGTCACTAAATGCCAAGCTTTCAGCAACGATTGTTGGAAATCATCACCAAATATCCCACATTCAATGACGAATTCTAGAAAACGTTGCTGAATGTGTTGATTGACATTTTCAAAAATTATTAAACTAACATTTTTATAATCCATCATAGTTAAGATATGCTTTATCGGAGATTTGTTTTGAATGTTTACAATGTATTATTAAAAAAAACTTACAACATAATTTTAAGTGTTAAACAGTACTATTAATTAATCATTAGTATTTACTAACATTGAAAAAAACAGTTATAAAAATTTTAAATACTTTTATCAACATATTTTAAAAAAAAACTGACAACATATGGCTTATGGACCTAACATTAATTAATCATTAGTATTAATTAACATTGAAAAAATTAGTTAATAAAAATTTAAATTATTTTATCAACATAATAAAATGATATATAGAGTAGTACAAACTTTGAATTAGAAGTTATCCAATTCATTCACTTATAAAACTAGAACAATAACAGTGACTATTCAATAGTACGCAACTTGACCCATAAGCAATATATATGTTGTTTGGCAAATTATTGCTGATATAATAAGAAATAAATGTTAAAGTTGAGTTCAGTTGATTGACTCGCTAACTGACAAGGATATAATTATTTATTTGGATTCCAAGTGACATGAGAGTCGGTAAAGGTAAATGAGTCCCTAATGTCTGGATTCCCCAAAAGGGCTCTTACACGTTCGAACGCACCAATTGAAACAATACTACTTTTTCCCTCAACTACAGTAAGGTTTGTCACATCCTCTTCTTCCAACAGCTTTTTTGCTATCTCTAAATTTGAAGAGGATGGAGTGAAATGATCGATAAATTTAGAACCTAAAACACAATCAATATAGAAATTAGATATTATCATATTAGTAAACCGTTGAATAAACTGAAATTAGGGTGACATGCATACGTGCAGGAGCAGACGGAGTATTCAGAATTGATGAATTTGCCAAATGAATCGATTTTCCTTTACTGACTGTTATGACATCGCTCCCGCCACCACGAGCATACATGTCAAATTCGAGACTGAATGAAGCTTCAAACAACATGTAGTATAAACTATCAAATGTGAATATATATAATAGCCTCATAAAAGGAAATGAGATGTACATAATAAGGGAAGTGACGTTGTTTGGATAATACTAAACACTTTGTTCCAGAAGATAGGCCATGGAAGGTTTATGAGAAATTCGTCTGATACGTGAGATTTCTTTTTCAGTTTCGGTTTGCTCAGTAGGGACAATTTTGCCACATTCCTTCTAATGGAATAAATTAGGGTCATCGTGAACTAGTCTTCATGTCGACATTCCTTCATTAATAATGTTTAGAGGTAAATGCAGATGTAAGTTGATTTGGAATAAAACGATAATATGTTTAAGTCCAATTATGATGACAAATGAAAGTACTTAGGTTATACACTGAATGGATTACCTAGAGCATAAAATGCAAATCGTTACAGAAATATCATCGAACACCTTACAAATACGACAAACTCATCCTAAGAAGCAAGTTTAAAAGATTCAGTAGATATTGTGTTGAGTTAAACACTTTTGATATGCAAATCGTAATAGAAATATCATCAAACACCTTACAGACATGACAATGATATCCAAAGATTCAAATGCAAATCATATGTTTTCCCTTCCATAACTAACATTAACACAGTCCACGATCCCCAATGACGATGTGCAAATAACATAACACAAAGAAATAAAAAAATAATTACAGAACATAAAGAAATCAACTTCAACATTGCAAAAATTACCCTATGTATAGATCTACATAGATCTACACAAAGAATGTACATATCTATTGTATAAACATAAATATCACAACTTTATCACATAAACTTGTGAAACAAAGAGCCGATCTAGTCAGTAACAGATTTACTAAATGAAGATCACCTCAAATGAAAATACAGAACATAGTAAAAAAGAAGTTAGAGCATTGCAGACTGTGTTTCGATCAAGTGAATAGCTTTGATATGTGCGTAAGATGTCAAAGATTGCTGGTTTTGGGATGAGTTGTTCGAGACTACAGAGGAAGAAAGGTTTGGAATTACCTGCTTAAGGTTTTTAAAGAATAATAAAGAAGGGTTTTGATGACGTTTTAGAAAATGTGTCGCCAAATCAAACTTTTTAGCGACGATTTGACATATTTGTAGCGTATTGTTGTACATTTTGAGACGGTTAGAGGTAATTCGTTGCCCAAGCATGGTATATACCGCAAGTCACGACACAATTTCATTTCATCTTAAAATGTTGCGTCCTTTTACGACGAATAAAGTTATCGTCCTAAATTGTGCCCTATCAAAATAATTGTAACTATGTCTTTTTGCCTTATACCAAACTTTTTTGCGACGATTTGTGTATATCGTAGGTAAATGATTGTCTTTTAGCGATGACTAATGTATTCGTCGCGGAATGTTGAGACGTTTAAAAAATTTTAAGTTAGACGACTTCGTTTGTCTGAAGTGAATGCTTTTGTTATGTGAGAAAGTCGTCGACAATCAGTGGTATGTAGGAGAGGTTTTTGTTGATTTGGAAGGCTGCTTCACCGAGAATGACGACAAAGGCTTTTATGTTGTGTTTATTTGAAAATCTAATACAAAACGACGTTGTTTATGTAGTGAAGGTAAACGATGTCCTTTATTGTTTGTTGTAGTTATTTAGAAGTAGTCTTAATTTATTTCCTATGATTTGTTGTATTTAGTCAATAATCGTTGGATGGAGCGACTAATAGATTGTTCTTCGTTAAAGGCTGGCGGTTCATAAATATTTTTAAATAAATTTATTTTCCTATTCTAAATAAAAAATAATTTGAATTAAAAATTTAGTGATTCAATTCAAAACTAT
>JAOTAY010000191.1:10337758-10359268 GCA_025629805.1 Erythroxylum baracoense
CGTTAGTGATATTCTTTTAACAAGTTAGAGAAGTTCTTATCAGAAATATTAAAGATTTTGTATTCACGAAAAGAATAAAGAATTCAACCCCCCTTCTTGTGTATTTTGTCTATTCTAAGTAATTTCTATATTAACGTGTGATTTACTTCAAGTATTATTCTATATCCTACAAGACATTTTCAAGCTCCTTGGCACTATAATTTCCATAAAAAACTTGGGGCTCATGCACCTTTACTAAAGTGCTCCCTGATTGGATCCCTGATGTGTGCCTAGACATCACATGTTTGAACATTAATAAGTCGTAGTTCATCTCCTTGCTAACCTTAAACTATACCTCAAGTGCTTTCCTTGTCTCTTAAAACTCAATTCCCATAGTCTCGAAACACTCTAAGAAAGGAATCACTCCTTCAAACATCCTTTGGGGCTAAAGGACCAATAATTGCTAACTTTATCCATTAAATTTCTTCCACTGGCTATTGTTCCCCAAACAAGTCTCACATTCTAGTTTTCATAAGAACTTTTTTAGGTGAAGCAAAATTGAAATAATTTGCTAAAGTCCTTGTGGGGTAGTCAAGCTTAAGTCATAAAACTCAACTCAATCTTCCCTTCATGATCGCTGACCAATAAATCCATTTATTTTTGAACACCTTACATCACTTGTGTTTAAGTTTTTAACTCTACACTCAGAAGACAAGTGTTTTGCAAGAACAATCAAAAGGGACAAACAAGAGAGCTAATAAAAAGCTAACCTTTTGTTGATCAAATCTCAAAGATACAATATAAAAGAATTCGAGTTTCTTCTAACTTCAAGAACTCTATAAGAACACCATTGAAAAGAATTCCCTACTTGAAGCTCTTACAAAAAACTTTCTCTCAAGACTCTTAACTCTCTTACACATGATTGAATGTACAATGCTTCACATAAATGAACTGTAAAGAATGCTTTTATATAGGTGTACAAGAACTTATAGACCAAGTAAGCTAAAACTACCCATTTTTCCGTTAAATCTACCAATGTAGTTAGGAGATGTCACTTCTTCCATTAAAACCATTAAGTTAGTGGAAAGTTATCTACTTTGGTCCATTAAATCTACTTTTACACATAGGATGAGGGTTTGGATGATGTTTATTTGTTGTCACGTCATCCAAACCACTTTCACACTACTCGAAAAAGTGCTCCCACTTTTTAAGGTAGTGATTCCACATTCTTAGGCCACTAATTGCATCTTCTTTTTATGTGTCGCCATATCATTCCATCTTGAAACTAAGTGCCTCGATGAGCCTTCCATTTAGCTATCTTGAGCCATCTTTATACATGGTCTACCTAAGTACGTCCATGGTGCTGTCTTATTGCTCCAAGACCTAAGTTAGCAAAGTTTGGGTCTTTGTATGATAAACCTCACACGTTTACATACCTTTTAACCTCCTTGTCAAAGTTAAATGTGTTCTCATATCCTCAGAATTAGCACGACTTAGTTGAGTTATCATCTTTTTTGTCTCTCATCTGAATTTTGTATCTTGTCAAAGATTTTCGTCAATGCGTATCAATGCACATCAATGTTGGCATATTCTTAAGTCTTTGCCTTGTTCCATCAACTTAAATGCCAAGAATCGGTCAAAGCTTACAACACTCACATGATTTCTCAATTTAAACTTAGAGGTCTAATAGCAGTCTACTTATATTATAAACTTGATTCAAACCATAAAAGAAAAAAACATGACCCACTCTAATCTAAGTAACTTAACCCAAATTAGACTATAATTGTGATTGAAGCTTATAAGACCCACCATGACCATAATCCATGCCCATCCCACAGTGTCCTGAAGGATTTAGATGACAGTTTTGGGTTTTTAGTCTATAATGCCAAAATTGGACGTGCCTTTACTACTCGTGTAATCCTTGTAAATTTACTATGGATTCCTTTACTACTCGTGTAATCCTTGTAAATTTGTAGTAAATTTACAAGGATTACACGAGTAGTAAAGGAACGTCCAACTTTGGCATTATAGACCAAAAACTCAAAGTTGTCATCGGTTCCATAAGGATGTATGTTCCACAACGAAGAAGGATTGCAGTGCTAGCAATGTCAACACGTAGTAAATTTACAAGGATTACACGAGTAGTAAAGGAACGTCCAACTTTGGCATTATAGACTAAAAACTCAAAGCTTTCATCAGTTTCATAAGGATGTATGTTCCACGATGTAGAAGGATTGAAGTGCTAGTAATGTCAACACGTAACTCATGAAATTTTGGAGTTAAAATTTCTATTAATTGGTGATTTGACTCAAATGATTTTAAAAATATTTAAAAAAATTTCCACTCTAAAATATTATAATCAAACTTTTACTTTTGGGATGAACATCAAAATTTTAAAAAGAACTTTTCCCGTAGTCATGCTGTCAATTTATCATGTCCATGTTTAATTATTTCTTCTAATTAATGTTATTAACGATTGTGTTACTTTTCATTTTAGTTAGAAAATGATTATAAAATTTTAGTCTGATTGACATGATAGTATTACCCATTTGACAATCGCCTGTTGAATCGATTAGAAAGTTGGATGCAGAATACATGACCCGGCTTTTTTATAAGAGAGCATAGATGCATAGTTCTTCCTATTGTTTCCACGCAGCTTAAATGTGTACTAATTCTACTAAACTCATCATCGTCCACAGGAAACAATAGGGTACCATTTCAAATGAAAAAAAATCATGAAAACCAACCAGAAAAACTTTGAAGTGAAACTACATGTTGAAATAGTGATTGTTGAATGTTGGCACTTTCAAATGATTCTAATGTACTGAAAACAATTATGACCATAAAGCAGATTGAAGAACAGGAAGAGACTTGTCTCGTTGTTTTGGTACACATTGGAGGTAGTGGGGCTAGTGGTCGGGGCCCAACAGGGAAATCCTGAACTATTGTTGAACCGAACAAAATTGACATTGGACCACCACAACTCGTGGAGGATCATTCGTTCTGCACCCTCTTGCTTTGCTATTTACCCGTAGGGACCGCAACAAATTATGACATAGAAACAATCACTTCAACGGTCATTTAAGAAATGTTTTTCTTCCGGACGATGAAGCCCATCGTACAGTGTAGAACCCAATAGCTATGTAGGAAAGAAGAAGGCAACACCAGTAACTAGAGGTCCTAGACCAACAGAAGGGTCTTAGGTAGCTCTATAACTAGAAATATGAAGAATCGCCAGATGCTTCCATCCAAAGTTTGGTGCCTTTGAAGTCACATGCGATGGGACGTTATCAAAATGTGTTTATTACTTTATTTTATCTCTTTACGACTTTACCTGTCATAATCCATTAACATCCAACTACGAGAGATTTATATAAATTGAATGGATAAATAGTCATAGAATATAATAGACATGCGGCAATAAAAACTGAACCGGAAAAAGAATGAGCATAACAAATGAGTGAAAAGTAGGAAGACTGTAAATTTAAAACCTGACTTCGCTTTATCGTTAAGCACACTAACTCTGGATATCCAGGTGGAATTCTTATCAGGAAAAAAGACGGGAAGTCTGCACGCTGGCTTTGACATTATTACACACAGGAAGAAGTGGTTGTCAAGGGTCCCATTTCCGGGGCAGTTTTAATTAGACGTGGTTTGAATTGAACAGATATGCTGAGGAAAGGTGCGCGCGATGAGTCTCAGTCACGGACAGCACCGCCTCTTAACAGTACCGCCCACGCTGTGAAGTGGCCCACAAAAACATATACCGGAGAATTTATACTGTTTGGTGTTAGGAGAGGAACCCTCAACTCGAGTGGACCAAGCGTAGTTTAATACAATGTTTTAAAAATTGGACTCATGATTGAATCGGAGAAGTAATTGATTCAAGGGTTAATGCTTCAATTAGAATTCAACCGTGATCGAACTGGTGATTAATAAATATATAAAATTTTATTTTATATATTATATATAAAATAATTTTTAAACATACTTTTTAATTATGTATCTAACTTAAACTATAGTTGTAAAAATTTTGATTTTTAAAGGAAAACTTTTCATTTTCAATGAACCGGCTGGTTTTTTCTTTCACCGGTTCAGCAGTTTTTATCGGTCCGATCGTAAAATGAACGGGTCAATTATTCACAAAAAATAAGGATTAAATCGGACTGTTTCATACTCCGATTTATCGGTTCATCGGTCTAACTGACTGATTCGATCCGATTTTTAAAACACTGATTTAATATGATGCAGAGAGTCAAGTTTATGTTGGTCAGCCAATTTTAGTTGTAGCCATATATGCATTGATGCCGGTGCCACCGAATGTTTATGATAACAATTAGTTAATTAACACAATTATCTCTTTCATTTATTCAGCTGCTGATTGGTAAGAATGCCCTGTCGTGTAAAGCCTCTGAACAACTTGTTTGACTAGAGTTGGAAGACTAATTTAGACTTCTTGGCTAATTAATTTGCAGCCAACTACCAAATGAATGGACGCAGCCAACCACCAAATGAATGGACCAAAGATTGAATGGAAAATTCAATGCACAGAGGAACCAGGCCAACATGAAGAGCTGACTGCATTTAATACTCACAAAAAACAACCGGCTGTTTTGGATATTTGGATCTCTCAATTTGCCAAAATCGGACGGGTACTACTCATGGCATTTTCCATTTGGATAATCAATTCTAAAATATCTATTTTTTAAAAAAATTCAATTTAATTTTTAAAATTTTAAATTTTCAATTGAGTCATTAACCTTTTAAAACTTTAATAATTAAATTCAAAACTTTAGTTTCATTAATAATTTGTTGATTTGATTAATAAAATCTTTGTTGTTCATAAAATATAAGTGTCTACTTGAAAAAATTTTCTCTATTTCAATTAAACTATGACCATTACTTTTTTAGATAGATATCTACATGTCATGAACAACAAAAATTCTATAGTAATAAAAGTAATGTTTTGAATTAAACTATTAAAAATTTAAAATATTAGCTACTAAGTAAAAAAATTTTAAACCTTGGACACTAAATTAAAAATATTTAAAATTTTGAAGCTTTAATTACCCTTTTTCATTTTCGTTATATCATTTCTTAGAAAAAAAATTCGAAGGCATTTGATGTGCATAAAGGCCTTTTAACATTTAAGATACTCATATAAGCTTCTTAAATTTGTTAAAGAAAAGGAAAGGTGGGTAGTATCGGGATCAGATCCTCTATCTAAGAATACTTTGTCCAACTCTATCTACCGTTAAAAATGTTATCGTTCTATTTAAAAAGTAGAGGGTGAGTAATTTTGCTTACTTATTTGCTGCTTCCATTAAGTGACTAATCTTCAAGCCAAGACGTTTCAATCGTATGAAACATGTAACCTTCAACCTTCAAGCCATTATTCTTTCTTACTATCCTTCATTGTATCAAACACGTCAAACCCAATCCTAAGTCATCGTTTTCTTTTTCTTTTTCCCACTAAGATAAAATTCATTGTTAAACGATAACAAAAACCACCTTCCGTCATTGTGTTTGCCCTGTTGTGCTATAAAAAAATGGATTACTTTGAACTTGCAAGGGGATTGGTTCTCACGTTATTGAAATATGTTATTGTTTGTTATTAACAAAGTGTTGCAATAGAGGAAACTGCTAGTCTTCTCCGTTTACTGTGCTTTGAGAAGTCTAAATATGTTAGCCCATGATTAGGCCTCAGAGGTGCTTTTAAAGGATTAGAAACTTCCTAATTAGTGGCTGTTTATCTGAAAATGACAGTTTGAGTTGATTTAAAACCTCTTTGATGACTTTTGAGATACTTAAAATAACTAATTCTACATACTGTTTGAATTCAAGTTCTTTTTGAGCTAAAGTATAAGCCTTAACGATTAACCTTTCTTGACCTCTGAACTCTTTTAAACTTAAACTGGCTGAATTTAAACCTTAAAATGTAGGTTGAGATAAGTATAAGTTTGAACATGACTTCAAAAGAAATTTGAAGAAGTCAAGCTTAAGCATTCAACATGAAGAAATTCATTCCGCTGAAATTTGTTTGAAAATTTTGGAAGGAATTCAAACTTTTTGGTGCTATTAGTTTTGGGTTTTCAAGAGTAAATATATTTTACAATTTTGGTTAGTCAAACATCGAAATAGTGAATATTATATAAGCTTCTTATGCTATCTGGCTTCTTAAGCCATGAATTCTAAGACTGACTGAGGAACCTTTACCTATAGTATAAACTTTTTTTCCTCTATTTTTGGTGGGAAGGGAAGAGTTGGATATTGATTTAAAACTTTCATTCCTAAACTGGTATTTATGAATAGCTACTACCAATCTCATATATTGAATCCGCCAGTTATTAATGATTGCTAACAAGCTTGTTCTTACTTGCATATATTGGCTACTTTTAAATGTTTTTGGACCCATATAGACTCAAAGAATCTTTTGAGTATCATAGGATAGAATGAAAATATTGTTGAGATATGATTTCTGTGAGTTGTTTATGATGTATAAATATAATGCATGGTTCTCTCTATTAAACTTGTGTTAAAGGCATTTAATTGCTTGCAATTCTTAGGGTGAACTAGGACATGATAATTATATTTTTGTTATATTTACCTTATTCTTTATTATTTTTATTCCTTTGGAGAGGGAGAGAGTATGGATGTTGTAGGAGTGGTGGTGTTGCTAGGCACAAATATGGAAACTTGTAGAGAACTTGTTTTTAAGTACTTGTAGTAGTTAAAAGAAGTCAGATTTTGTGAGCAATGAATATGCTTGGAATATGAGTCACATTTGGTTTTGGAACTTGTGCAATCTAACATTTTTTTTCTTATATACACTTCAATAGTAATGCCATAGCACTAATCAAGATGGACTGGAATTTTCTCTATAATAGAACTTAATCTTTTTCTTTTCCTTCATGATCAATGCATTATGGTTATATATTAAGTTATTATTCAATGGTTACTTTATGTCCTATAACCCATTTTTTCCCTTTTATGTATGTTCTTGAATTTTTTTCCTATTTTTATTCTTTATAATGTTTAGTTTATTTAAGGTTAACTGCTGGTGTTCTTGTCGATGTATTTGGATTCTAACCACTTATTTAGTATAATTGCATATTTCTATCTTAGCCATTTTCATTGCTATTTTTTTTCAAATGAATAGTCTAGTGAACTAAATCCTTAGGAAGCTCCTCTCAGCAAGTAGGTATGTTATTTGGTGCTAGAATTCATCCTTGATTATGTGACTTAGTCATATCCTGTTGTCTTTTTACCATTATTGTTTATCTCTACAATCTAGTACTATGTGAGAAAGGTATATCCACATTCATGCTTTTAGTAAATATTTACAAGGCATGCACACACATATGAGCATAAAGCAATTTTTTTCATTGTTTGTTTAATTTATGGTAAGCATATATGTATTACCTCTTTTTTGATGAAATTGTTATAATCTTTGTATGCCAGCAAATCTCTAGTGTTTATGTCATTAGAAGATGATAATATTTCATTTACTCCTTCATGATCCGATTTTTGTTTCTTACTTGGATTTTGTGGAGTCTCATTTAGAGCTTGCTCCATATGAAGCCCAATATCATGTAGAACTTTATCACAAATAGGGGCACTACCCTTTCAACCTGCAAGATGCTCCTTGAATAAATGAATACCGCCACCTTGAACAATTTAGCACAATATATAAACTTTAAGTGCACTCTTTCTCCGGCCTTGATCATTTGACAATGATGTTAAGGTTATGTAAATATAGTGCCCTGAAAAGCAAGTATATTTACATATAACTTAATTTTCTTCCAGTTACAATATTGTAATGAAAATATTCATTATTAAAAAAACAAAAGAGTTTGGTTTTATTTGTACAATTCGCATACTCGAGCCTTTATTATACCAAACTGATTGGTCCCACTCTGATAGATTAGAAGGGACTGTAAGCGCCTAAAAAATTTACACAAATGCACTAGCATACACTTTGATGAGACCTCCTTTTTCGAAAGTACCTTGGCATAAATTAGTGTGGCATAAAGGTTCCAACCCAAGGTATGCCTTTATCTCGTGGCTTGCTTTCTTTAATAAGCTTCAGATAAGGGATCAGCTCCTTTATACTTATATTCCTAATCATTGATCCCTGTGCTACTTAGATAATGAATCTACAAACCACCTTTTCTTTGAATGCTCCTTCTCAAAATCAGTGTGGCTACACTACCTTAGCCACTTTCAAATAAAAATTCCCAACTTGTTAAATCTCCCATCCATTCTACTTTTGTTTAACCAACCTCAAAGCCACAGAAACATTTACCTCAACATTTTTAACATTCTTCTTTCTGTTATTGTGTACAACTTATGGTTCTAGAGAAACCTTAGAACCTTAAAAAATGCAGCCATAGAAGTGGGGTATATTAATACTAAAGTAATCTTCCAAGTAATGGAACAACTCAGCTCAAACACTAAGAGAAGGTAAATAAAGGGTTCTGGTTTGTTATCTTGTTCCTTCTAATTTTATTTTGCAGGTGTTCTACTCACTCATCTGCATTATTTATCAATGTGAGCATATATGCAAGGCATGAATTATTTCTACAGATTCAGGAAAATGAAAGGAAACTCACCCTCTCTGTCAGCAAGAGAGGCATAAGATGCAGTAATGGTTGAACCTACAAAAGTTCTGAAGAATGTACATGGCATCTCAAGCTACAAGGTTGGATCCAGGGTAAAGGAGCTCGACGGAAAAGCTGACTTCAGTGAAGGATGGTTTCAAGCGAATGATATCAGAAATCTTGGAAAGAGATGCTACAAGAATGCAGTGAACAAAATGATAGTTTCGGGAAAGAAATAGTTTCGGGAAAAGAAGTCTACTCAAACCAACTTATAAGAAATGACAATACCAGGATGTTTTGTATATGGGCTTCTATAGTTTCATTTCATGTGTATTGCATTGTGGAGCATGTATTTACTTTAGGTTGCAACTTCAGTAAGGCTATTTCGGGTGGGTTGATTTTGTTTTTAGTTTGGTATGAGATCTGTTTTTTAGACAATCTCTACCTATGTATATAAAACTTTATTTCTTAATTAATTATATAATTGATTTATCAAAAAAAAACTAGTCATAAGGTACCAAGGTTCCTTTGTAAGTAATATATATATACATGGAGATCTATGGGAAACGCGTATATTATTATAATCTAAAATTAATTGATTCACAGTCAAATAATCAAGTTGGTCGCTTAATTATTGTTTAGACTGTAATGTTGCGATTTACCTCTGTGTAAGTAAATCCGCCAGTTATTAATGATTAATACCTTTAATGCACATGACTGATTGCATATCATTAATACCTTCAATGCACATGACTGATTTACTTATGATACTCTTTTTTATGTTTATTTCTTAATTTCAATTATTGCATTTGATGTTAATATTGCATTTTATTAATAATTGTATAATTAATTAAAAATGCAATTTTGATTGATAGGCACAACAAACATTTGGTTTTGACAATTTGGGAGTGTATATCAAACCAAACAATTTGGGAGTTAGTATTTGCAATGAGAAGTGTGGTTGTTCTGTTCCATGCCTTGGTGACATGTTTTGTATTCGCAAAAGAGGAAATAGCAGTTAGTGAGTTACTCTTTATAGCTTTATGTCTAAATAACATTTTTTGTATATTAGAGGAGTCAAATTCTCATGCAATGTTAGCTCAAACTGTGAATCTTAGACATCTCTTGGATAGTTTTTGGTGATGACTAGATATAATTTGGTTTTATGTTAGAGAGTGGAGATAGAATGTTGTTTTGGAAATGTAGGAGGCCTCTTTGTGTAAAATTATGCAATCTCTCTATTGTATGTTTTATTGTCCTCTTTCCTCAAAAAATTTCAGGGAGGAAAATTTGTGAGCAGTGTTTTGGCACTCAAATCCTATTCTAAATGGAAACACACTGATGGAAATGGAATATGAAAATTTGGGGGAACCGTGAAACCTACCATGTCCATAAAAGCATTTTCAAGGAAAAATGCAAAACCATACGCTGAGCTAAACTCTAAGAAAATGGTAAAGTACTTTAAAAGGTTCTAACCCACATAGATATAAGAGACAATTACTAAGTTTAAAATCTTTATAATTTTGGCAGTCTAGTGATTCCATGAATTACTTGTTAGAGCTTTATTGGTAAATAAGAAGTCAGACGAAGTTGCAAAGGTAAAAAGTTATGCACCCGTTATATTTTCTAACATTATGAATTGCAGCAAATCAAAATAGGTAATTAAGAGTTTTGTATAATACCAAGCTCCATTATTATTTGAAATTAGCTTTTGAACAATTTCGACAAAATAAGTTTTCCTTTTCGAAAACGAAAAATCAGAATATCATTAGAAATTGACAAATTATCTCATCCCCACTCCCTAATGAAGATATTTGCATTGCATTGTAAATCCATAGTTCTTATATTTTGGTATGAACAAGTGTTACAACAAATCTTGTTCGTGCTTATGCCTTTTTTCGCTTGCAATAGTTAGTTGAATCGGTTCTAAGCAAGCTTGATGAGGAGTTTGAACATCGAATTGCAAGTTTGGTGCTCCTCTGAAGTCAACTGTTAGATCAAGGGTTATTGATATTGGGATTGCGTAGAAAACTTGAGTTTTGAGGTAAGAAGACTCTTTTTCTACATTGCACAGAAAATAACGCAACTAACTCTACATTGAATTTGACACCATCTGTGTACCATTCTTAATGCTTTAATGTTTTTTCTTAGGTTCTATATTTGGTCAATAGAGATTATGTTTTATGATGTTTGACTGACCAAGATGACAATTTAAGAAAGCTTGTCAATTAGCATATGCTCTACTTATATTAAACAACCTTTTTACTATTCATATGTATTTTCATTTGTTATGTTTGCTTATTTTGCCTATCCCTAGTTGAGTCATTTGTTTTCTCACCTCTTAACCTGTGTGTTTGCCCTATAATGGTTTTGATGATTGTTTACTGTTTGAGAAAAATGCTAGGAGAGCTAATGTTATGGCTTTTAGGTCTTGTACTTGAATCATCACTTTGGATTTCTCCTTTTAAAAGGGGTATTTGAAAAGCTTCCAATTGAAGCATTAAGACGGTAACTTTGTATTGGTTTTGGATCAAGAGTGGTGACAGCTTTAAGAGGTAGTATTTGGGAACACCATAAAGATTCCATGCACTTGATCAAACAAACTTAGGAAAAATCATAGTTAATCAAGAAAATTTAACTATGATGTGTTTATGATAGTTGATACCAGTTTCTATAAAGCGAGTTTGTTGAGACAACTAATGATACTGAAAAGTAAAAGGAAAACGCTATATGATGTATCAACTCAAGAGAGTAAAATTGAACTTCATAAAGAATTTAATCCAAGAAAATAGCAACTCTATACAGTTCTACCAAATAAACTTCGAAGTGCTCTAGAAGCTACCCTTGGTAAAGTTAACATCCATGTCGTAAGAAGAATGTTAATTAGTTATGAGATGGAGAAAATCCACATAGCAAGATTATTTTTCTCAATGACAGCCTTAAGAACACCAAGAAATTTATAATATTAACTTTCACATCATCACACAATTTTAAAGTTATATCCCTTAATCTCTTACAGTTTTGCACCAATTGAGTCACCCCTCTTGTCGTCACATTTAGGCTCCTCCAGGTCTAATTGCAACAATCCAGGGCATTTTTTTGAAATCACTTCCAATGCTTCATTATCCATTCCTGGCCCCTCTGCTGACAATATCTCCAATTTAGGAAGTTCAAAGATTAAATCAATATTCTTTATCCCCAAACATCTATTCATCTCCAAATGCATGATTTCCTTGCAATTTCTCATAACTTCTTTGATCCCCTCTTCTATGATAGAAGGACAATAACTAATCTTTAGCACTTCTAATTCAGAGCAAGACAAGATTGGAGGACAAGATTCTGCAACTAAACTAAGTAATTCATTAGAGATAATTGAATATGAGAGATCAAGCTCACTCAAACAATTTGCATAAAAAAACACAAATCAATAGAAGGGATTCCAATTCCATCCAGCAAAATTGAACTCAACCTAGAAATGCTTCGCATAGTCATACCAGTCCCATTCTGAGATATAAAATCATAGTCACTACTTTACTAAGTAACATGCAGTTCAAAGACAACACAAGTAGGGACCTATCTATAATAAAATGATTACCAGAAACATCTATCTTTTGCAAATTCTTGATCTTCGTTGACAAATCAAGCAACCTCTCATTCGTCACAACTCCATCAAATCGCTCGAAAGTCAAAGACCTAGTTGGATTAAAACATGAACTCAAGCATCGGAAACAACGACCCAATTTTCGAAAGAACATTATCTCACACAGAGCCTATCTTTGAATAGTTAAGTCTCTTCAAATTCTTCAATTTCGATCCCAAACTTTGCACACTGATCAAACAGAAATGGGATTCATCGGAAATAATGAGGGATTCAATATCTAATCCAGATCGAGAGATTAGGTCGAAAACCGAATCAAGGTCTCCGTAAAAGTCGCACACTTTGATGAGATTGAGATTCAGGAATCTTAGTATTATGAGGTGTAGGAAAGGGGTAAAGAGAGAGGAGATGGTGAGAGTGTGGCGGAGGAGATTGGTGACGGAGAGGAAGCAATCGCAGACTAAAGAGAGGGGTTCTAAATGACAATAGTGGTCTAGGGATTTAAGATCAGTTCCCAACATTCTTCTCGTAAGTCCGCACGCCTGTTGTTGTTGTTACTCTACTCCATTTGTTGTTTGAAAGGCCGTTGGCTAGAGAAAGTGAAGGAATCTGTGGAACTAGTGAGAATGAAGATGAAAATGAAGATGGTGAGGATGTCAAGCGACGTTGAAAATTGGAAGACTAACCGTCAGCTTGGCTCATAAGCGGTATGTGTCAACTAATAGAGTTTGTGAATTTTTATAAATAGAACGGTAACATTTTTAAAATTAGACAAGATTAAATTGAGGATTCTTACACATAGGGATGTCAATGGGTTGAGCCATGGAGATGGGCTAGGTCATTTGTTTTTTTAAAGAAAAACTTCCAAAATAACGTCGTTTTGCCTTTTTGGAAGTAACAACCGGGCTACAGCCCATGGCCAGCCTAATCTTGGCCCTGTGGCTAGCTCATGGCTCGGTTAGCCCCGGCCAAAAGCAGACCAGGCCGGGCCGGGTTTGACACTCCTACTTGCAGAAAGGATTTGTACCAATGTAGCATCACGTAGAAGTTCCTTTATAGCATTAATGGAAATTGCTTGTAATAAACATGTAAATTAGGATTGCTAAAGCTGATTAACTAACTCTGCAAGAGTTCTTCTCTTTTGGCTGTTTTGAGAGACTTGCCAGAAGGCATCTGACAACATCCCTCGTCTTGACCTTTGACAATCCCCAGTTGGAACACCCAATAACTAAATTTATACGCCCAAAACAGACTTTATCAGCGGTATCCATTTTCTCCACGGCTCAATTTTTCCTATTAACACCAATTACCGAGAAAAAGGAAAAACGATGAATCTACGATTTCTACGCCTCCGTCGACCTTTTCAATTTCCAAGCTTTTAAAGTGAATTAATTGCTTAAGCAAAGCTCATGGTGAAACATTAAATGTGGTAGGTTCGCCAGAGGTCATTAAATGACCCTCTTGATTTGTTATAAACCTTTGCTCCTTGTCATGCATTACATACTAGCCAATCCTTATACCCCTTATCAATGGAGCTTAGAGACCTCCTTGTCTTTGGGCTGTCGTTTGTCTTCTTTGTCCTATGGTGTCACCGTTGTTTTGTCAGCGATGGCAACGCAAGGAAACTCCCGCCAGGCCCGCCTGGGTGGCCACTTGTGGGCAACTTGTTCCAAATTATGCTCCAAGGCCGTCATTTTATCTTTTCAATACGTGATTTACGTCCCAAGTATGGACCAATCTTCACCATGCAAATGGGACAGCGAACCCTTGTTATCGTCACCAGTCCCGAGCTTATTCACGAAGCCCTGATTCAAAAAGGACCAATATTTGCCAGCCGGCCACCCGATTCTCCAATCCGGCTAGTGTTCAGCGTCGGAAAATGCGCTGTTAACTCTGCTGAATACGGTCCTCTCTGGAGGACCCTTCGCCGGAATTTCGTGACAGAGTTGATTAGTCCAGTGAAAGTGAAGCAGTGTAGTTGGATACGAGACTGGGCATTAGAGAACCATATGAAGAGGCTTCAAAATGAGGCCTCTGAAAAAGGTTTTGTTGACGTGATGGACATCTGTAGGTTCACGGTGTGTAGCATCCTGGTGTACATATGCTTCGGCGCTAAAATTCCCGAGGAGTGGATCAAAGACATTGATAGCGTGACAAAAGATGTGATGTTGATAACAATGCCACACCTTCCGGACTTCTTGCCAATTCTCACTCCGTTGTTTCGCAAACAAATGAAGAGAGCCAAAGAGTTGAGAAAGACTCAAATGGAGTGCATGGTTCCGTTGATAAGAAAAAGACGAGCTTTTGTGGAGAAACGTGAAAGCCCTAACTCAGAGATGGTTAGTCCAGTGGGTGCAGCCTATGTGGACTCTCTCTTCAGCCTACAAGCACCTGGGCGTGGTCATCTTGGTGAAGAAGAGCTGGTCACAGTTTGCTCGGAGCTGTTTGTTGCTGGGATTGACACGACTACAAGCGTGCTCCAATGGATTTTCTATGAACTTGTAGTGAACCAAGACATTCAAGAGAAGTTATACAAGGAAGTTGTTGATTGTGCAGGAAAAGATGGGTTTATCACAGAAGAACAAGTAGACAAAATGAAGTACCTCAATGCGGTAGTTAAGGAGACTCTCCGAGTTCATTCTCCGGCGCACTTCACCTTGTCACACGCAGCGACGGAGGAGACGGAGCTTGGCGGGTACAAGATTCCTACCAACGTATACGTCGAGTTCTACCTAGAGTGGATGACTGAAGATCCGAGTTTGTGGAAAGATCCTAGTGTGTTCCGACCCGAGAGGTTTTTGGAGGGCGACGGAGTTGACGTGGACGTGACCGGAACTAAAGGTGTGTTGAAAATGTTGCCGTTCGGGGCTGGGAGGAGGACTTGTCCCGGGCTATCACTTGGGCTGCTCCACGTTAACTTGATGCTTGCTCGAATGGTCCAAGCGTTCAAATGGGTACCCGTGCCCAGTTTCCCACCCGACCCGACTGAGGCTTTTGCCTTCACAGTTGTGATGAAGAACCCTCTTAAAGCAGCAATATTAGCTAGGTGAAATAAAGAATTAGTATTTATTGTGGAAATTGCATTTCTTCGAGCGTTGTTGGTTTTAGTTACCAATGAATTGGTCTTTCTGCTACTTTTATACGACGAGTTTAGAACATTTGTTTTCTGAATAATTACGGTCTTACACACCCTTTTTCGTAGTCTGAATTTGTAACCTTCTACTCATATAAAAATATCTTTACCGGTTGGGGCATAAGTTAAATAGCTTCTTAAATGTTGTCCAGCATTGCCCACGTGAAATTCTGTTCCGTGTATAAATGAAATGAGTCAATGCAATCAGTTTCTCTATCTTGTGAAAATTCATATCTTTCATCACTGTACTTTATGTCTATCTTTTAGTTGACTTTCCCTAATCTTATGAACGATTGTTGCATCCCTATCACAGATGGTAAGGGCATACATGATTGGGTCTTCTCGCCATAGGGGCGGAGCTACATGGGGAGCGGGGGCTTGTATCCACGTGGCTCTAACATGGAAGTTATCATATTACACTTATTCATTACCTAATCTTTCATGAGATAATAAATTATCAACTTGAATTTTTTTTATAATTGGCGGGGGCTCATCCTTGGCCAAACTCCTGCAGAGTCTAGATGCCAAAGTACTGGTTTCTATACATACGACGCTTTCATCACCGCCGTCAGGTCTTTCAGAGGGTTTGGCACTACCAGCGACGTTAGCACACGTAAAAGGGAGCTCGCAGCTTTCTTGGCTCAAACCTCTCATTGACCACAGGTCAGCTTCATTAGCTGTCAATATTGTTCATATTTTTGCTAAAACCAAGTTACATAACTTGAGGGAACCGTATAGGTGGATGGCCAACTGCACCAGATGGTCCTTATGCATGGGGATATTGCTTTGTTAGGGAAAATAATCGCCTAACTTACTGTACATCAAACCAATGGCCTTGCCCCGCTGGTAGGCAATACTATGGCAGAGGACCTATTCAGCTAACCCAGTAAGTTAATTCACTCTCATATTCCTTTTGATGCATGCTCGCTTTACAAAGATAATTATTCATATTAAGATTTTTCAAATCTAATACGTCAGTGCAACTATTTTCAATTCTAGAGTAAAAGACAAATAGCTCTTACGTGAATTAAATTTCTTAAGATTGAAAATTTTTGAAAAAAATTACTTATGTTATTTAAATTTGACTCATATTAATAATTTATTATAATTATCTTAAATTATTAATATAAGTCAAACTTAATTGATTCAGAATAAATTAATTGTGTTATCATGTTAGTAATTTGATTAATTCACGTATAATATTTTTTTTGTTCTGGGAATTTATATACCTTTTTTTAACTTTAATTTGTTGATGATCAGATTTTTGTTAAAGTATCTATTCATAGATTTTTTATTTTTCTAATCAATATATAATGTCGAACGTGTTGATTTACCTGTTGACTTCCGCAGCAACTACAACTATGGACAGGCCGGCCGCGCCATTGGGGCGGACCTAATAAACAATCCGGATCTTGTAGCAACCGACCCGGTCATATCATTTAAGACAGCCATATGGTTCTGGATGACTCCACAAGCCAACAAGCCTTCAAGCCACAGTGTGATCGTCGGACAATGGTTGCCGTCCGATGCGGACAGGTCAGCCAATAGGGTCCCAGGCTACGGTGTGATCACGAACATAATCAACGGTGGGCTGGAGTGCGGGCACGGAAGGGATGATAGAGTGGAGAGCAGGATTGGATTCTACAAGAGGTACTGTGACATACTGGGGGTGAGCTACGGGAATAACTTGGATTGCAACAACCAAAGGCCTTTTGCCTGAAGTGTTTCTAAGTCGAAATGTATGCTTTACATGACCACTTTCAAGTGTGTAATAAAATCATGAATAATTGAAATCGGGAGTATCTCCTTTCAGCTATCTTCTTTTTAATTTTTTAATAGCACAAATTAAAAAATATTAAAAAATATCATTATAGGAGCTAATGAGCAATCTATACTCGTTCGTAACCTAGTCGGTTTTACACACTTTTGGGGCTTGTCCTTTGTAGAAAACCAAAGTTTTCCTCAGACCAAGCAATCTTTTGGGCTCAGCCAAGCGCCGTACATGACGCTTAGTGCCGGTTTCCAATAGCCAGTTACGGTGGTTCTGCTAGTTCTTCCGCCACCACCGTTCTTTCCCTTCAGTGGCACAAAGAATTACCATTCTCTCTCCCGAGTTTGCTGGCGACGCTAACTCTGTACACAAAACAAAACAGTTCAATAATAAGCGCTCACATTAATCTCGTAAATATAAAGTCATAAATTGGAAGAAGCCAAGGTTCGTGGTGGTACTGTTGAGGGCTCCGATGGTGTTGAGGCACGTCCGTTTATAATATTTTATAGGATCGGGACAAAGTAAAAGGAAGGACTTTTTTAAGGAATCGATAATACGTAAATATGCACTGTTTAAAGAAGACACAACATTCAATTTCTTTATAAGTCTTTTTCCAATTAAAATATATCTTATTTTATTGTTAAGATTATCCTAATTTTTAGGATCATAAATATTTACCAGAGTGATTGATTCCTCATTTATTCTTAAATTTTTAAATTTGATTTATTTGATACATGTTTATTCTTACTCAAATTGCTAACATTGTCGTGAATATGAATCTCATCACCTAAAATTTCATTAGGTTGTTTAAAATTATCTTCACATAATTTCTTATAATTTTTACTAGAAGAGTTACTTTTAACAAATTTATTGATAACTATTTTTTACGACATTAACTATTTTACTCGTTTTCTTTTTTCTTTTTTCATTTTTAAACAAATACTTTTTAGGCAACATTATGTAATTATAATACAATTGAACTAAAAAAAAACAAAAGCTTATGTATGGAACTGGAAGAAGCAATTAGGTTCAATAGAATAATAATAAGTCGACCATTTATCACAAAGATATATCAATCGTGGTAGATATATGTTTATTTTTATTTTTGGCATACTTTTTAAATTGGCATCTTTTCATCAAGCTTGAATTCAAATACCAATTGAATAATTCTGTAAATAGAATAGAATTCTATCTTATATAAGCGTTGTTTTGGTGAAGAATTGTTTAGGGATATTGTAATATTTTTACCTACATATACGAAGGGTTTTCTGCCTTGTATTTACACGTTATTGCTATTTTAAGGAGAGTTGAAAAACGTTAGACTTGCGGCAGATATATATGTTGTTGTCTTTTGGTGAAATAACAAAATAAGACTTGCAGTATATTTGATGAGTTTGTGTGTGGGTGTGCTCAGGAAGTGAGTGCAGTGGGTATGTGGTTCAACTGATTATATACATGTCTGTGGCTTGAAAAATAGATGAGATTCATGGCAGAAAGTGCTTGAGTGTAGTGGGTGTGCAGTGTTTGAGTTTTCAACTGATAGCATATTTGGGTGTTTGCTTGAAACTTCATAGTAGTCACATTTCATATGTGATGTTTTGAAAACGTCATGGGAGTCACGGTAAAAGTTGATCAAGTTGGAAAATATTCTTGTGGAGTTGCTCACGTGCATGAATAACTGTCAGATCTCTCTTGGAGGACCTACGGTCATAAGGAAGTTATTCTTTTTGAATTTCAAGTGTGTTAAGTTTTAGTTATTAATTCTTTAAGCGTTTGGAGTTTTTATTTATTGTCTTTCATTAATTAATAGTTGTGTAGAAAAATCCTCTGACGAGGTTAACACGAGTCGGTCGTATTATTGAGTATGAAATTCTTTCACGGGAAGTGAGGTTGAGAGATAGTTTCAAGGGTTGAGTGATATCGGCTCAGTAAAGCCTTGGGTAAATCTATTGTACTTCGATGAAAGTGATTAAGCTGGGTGAGGGCCCTGCAGATGTAGGTAAGGAGTGCCGAATTGCGTTACCAAATTTCTGGTGTTCTTATTATTTTGTTCTTGCTTGGTTTTATTTTGTTCGTGCTTGGTTTTATTTTGTTCGTGTCAAAGAAGTTTACAAAAAGTTTGCGAAACATTTAACACTTTTGATTTTTCAAATCGTATTATATATTTGCGACAAAATGGAAACAAGAAGTTAAATTTAATATCCTATATTAAAAATAGAAAACAAAGAGTAAACTTTTATGATAAAAATTATCATACTCAAAATTCATTTTTGGCTTTTCAAGTAATTCTAAAACATCAAAAATTAACAGTGATCCACTTTTCACTAAAGAGAATAAAGATTAACAACAATATGCATGTTATATAAATATTGAAATCAGATTTTATCAATAATTACAAAATTAAATATATACATACAAAATTAGTTGAATCTATAAATCAGAAAATACTAATTATGACTTAATAAATGAAAGAGAGATAAATTGTCATGAAGAAGGAAATGAGGGATAAAACTATCAAGTATGATATATGTAAAATGAAAGAGAGAAAAATTACATGAAAAACTTCAATTCAAATTAAAATTATACCTAGAATTACAATTGACAAATATCTTATGAAATCAAATTGACAAATTTTAATTTATTAAAATAAACTACAATTGAAATAGAAAATGAACAAAGATAAATTATACCAAAAATTTAATCTAAGTTTCAATTCGAAAATAAAAATTCAACCCATATTGAAAAGGTTGTTATACTCATAATCAAATTTCAAAATTTAACTCAATCCTCATATCAAAAGAGCTATAAAAGAAATCTAAAATTCAAAGCAAATGAGACTTAAATGAGATGCATTTCTGACCTGAACGAGAATGATGTTGATGGAGGCAAGGTCAAGGCAAAATTCTTGAATTTAAAGTCTTCTCTTATTAGATTTTAATTAGAAAAAAGTGAATCTTGGTATTTAGTATGAGCAATTTCATATTGAAATGCTCACTTTTATTGTTGTTTTACCTCCCAAAAAGAAGTTTTTGTATGTACAATGACGGACCGAGCTATTCTTTTTTACCAAATTGAGATTGATGCTTGCTCTTTAAATAAATTCTTTTAAATATTTAAAAAAGAACAAATCTTTCCAAACTTGTTAAAAATCTCCTTTATTATAAAATAACTTATAATTAATTATAAGCCTCTAACAAGCACGGCCTGTAAGGGCCCTTGTTGCCCTTTCTTAGGACCCGTCTTGATGGGTGCACATCAATTATACATTTTATCATCAAAGAAAACCTAAAAAGTTTAAGCATAGATGGTACATTTAGAAGGATAAGTGGGTGTATACATACAAAATTAACATTTTAAAACTTAGGATATGAAGAGATGAAAACATTCGTTAGTTAAAAGGATAAAACACATTAAGCTTAAAAGTTTAACAATCTTGAAACTAGAAATGTGAAAAGATGAATATGTGACATAAAAGACCACATTATTAATCGAGAAAACTAGAAAAAAAATTATAAATGAATAAAAATGGCAAATAAAGCAATACTGACCCAAAAAATATGATAGCGCTTATGAGATCCAAAACCATATAAATAACATATGAATAATGACTGATAAGAAAACAAGCGTCGCCTTAGTTAACATCACCAAGGTATAAAAAAGCAAAGGCAGAACATTGAAAAATCAAGATAAATTCTAAAGACCTTAAACCAAAAAAATGTGCCACCCAACTTAACATGTCAAACATAACCAAAAGGAAGAATAAGTTAACGAAAATAGCAATAAATAAATATAAAAATTAAATAAATTGGAAAGAGAATTGAGAACTTTTTTTTTAAAAAAAGACAAACCATTAATAAGTTTGAGAGGCTTATCCAAACTTCAAAATAAAGTGTGTGCGTGTGTGAATGTCACACTTCTCTTATAATTAATGGTACTTTGATAAAGGCAGAAGATGTCAAAGAAAAATAATAAAGCCCATTGACACAAATAAGAAAATACAACTGAATAAAAGAAAATAAAAAGGAGCCTAAACCTTAATGAACTTCTTATAATCCTCCTTAAATCATAATGGGTGCTCTTTTAGTGTGGTGGAACTGAACCTAGACAAACAAATGATGGATTTCGAGCAATAGAAAGAGGAGAATAACGTGAGTAGGTAGAAAGTGATTAGTGCGACAATAAAGAAAAGAGAAGATGGTAGTAATAATGAAAAGAGGGTTTTAAAGTTAGGACAACGATGATAGCAAGACGGGACAGCCAAAAGAGAAGATAGAAGTGGTTGTGCGCTTCAAAGTTATGAATACCGTAACGGATTTAGTATCGGATTGGGTTCTGGTACGGTACTGTACCAATACCGGTTAATACCGGGTACCGTTTCGGGTAATTTTTTAAATTTATAAAATAGTCCCTGAATTTTTTTAAAAATTGC
>JAOTAY010000191.1:10359368-10380661 GCA_025629805.1 Erythroxylum baracoense
ATCGTAGAGAAAGGTTATGAGGAATCTCAAAATAAGGCTTCTTTAAGTCCTACCTAAAAGAAGGTTTTACATAAAGCCAAAAGAATGGATCAACAAGCCCTCACTCTCATCCTCCAGTTATTGGATGATGTCAAATTAAAAAAAGCAGCAAATGTAATAACTTTAAAAGAGGCATGGGAGATTCTTCAAAATGCTCACAAAGGCTTTGGTAAAGTAAAGAAGGTATGTCTAAAAAATCTTCACGTGAGTTCAAATCTCTTAATATGGAAGAGTTTTAATCTATTTAAGATTATCGCACTCGAGTGTTAATTATTGTTAATGGAATGAAAAGAAATGGAGAAGCCTTAAATGGTGTAAAGTGATAGAGAAAATTCTTCAATTTTAACTCCAAGCTTTAATTATATTATTGCTACAATCGAAGGATTAAAAGATATAGACTCCATGATTGTTGATAAACTCGTAGGGCCTCTACAAGCTAATGAAGAAAGGTTAAGGAAGAAAAATAATCAAGAAGTTATAGAGCAAGTTCTTCAAAGTAAGCTTATCATAAACATAGATGTGGAAACCAAAGAGTTCATGGATGTAGTAGAGGCTGGAGCCATAAATGTGGTGGAAGAGGGGAAAATATCAAGGCAATCAAGAAGAAAAAGGAAGCCAAAGTTTTCCTTTAATTAGGGGACGTAAATATGGAAATCCATCAAGTAAGCATTAAAATGCTCAAGTTCAAAGCTATACTTGTCAAAGGTATGGGCATTATGCGTCAAATAGTTAGAACAAAAGTCAAAATGTGAATGAGAAGGTATGCTTACTAAAAAAATTTCATCAAGAAGAAAGGGAGCTCACTTTATTAATGGCATAATGCAAGGAAGAAAAAGAAGAAGATATTACATGGCACCTTGACACAGGAGTAAGCAACCATATGAGTGGAAGTCAAGATATGCTCTTTAAGCTTCATACAAGAATACAAGGTGTTGTGGTGTTTGAAAATGGCTATAAAAGGGATAAATGACATTCTTATCCACCTAAATAATGATAGGCATAAATTTATTTTTAATTTCTACCATATGCCTGATATTAAAAATAATATCTTAAGTTTATGATAGTTTTTAGAGAAAAATATGAGATAGATTTTAAAAATGGACATTGTAAGATAATAGATGAGAACAAAAATTTGATAACCAAAGTGGAAATGAAAAGAAATAGATTATTCTCCTTAGATATTCAAACTAATGTTTCTAAATACCTATAAGCATGTGTAAAAGAGTATTCTTGGCTTTGACACTTAAGGTTTGATCATATAAACTTTAATAACTTAAATTTATTCTTAAGAAAAGATATTGTAAAAGGTTTGCCTTACATTGATCATCCTACTAAACTATGTGAAGGTTGTCTTTTTAAAAGGCAAACTAGAAAAAGCTTTCCAAAAGAAGCTAAATCAAGAGAAAAGAAGCAATTAAAGCTAGTCTGTACAGATATTTATGGACCAATAAATCCAAGTTCTCATAATAAAAACATGCAATTTTTACTCTTTATTTATGATTTTAGCTGTAAAAGTTAGGTATGTTTTCTTAAACAAAAATTAGATGCATTCTCTATGTACAAGAAGTTTAAAGCTATCGTAAAAAAAGAGTGTGATCATAAAATTAAATAATAAGATCTAATATAGGAGTAGCGTTTACATCCAAAGAATTCAATAACTAATATGAAGATAATGGGATATGCCATCCTTTAACCATGTTGAAGTCTTTGCAATAAAATGGTCCAGGTGAAAAAAAAATAAAATAATTCTAGATATAGTGTGAAGCATATGAAAATTTAGACGATGTCAAAGGAGTTTTAGGCTGAAGTTGTGAGCTGTGCAATAGATATATCCTATAGGAGTGTCTTCAAAAGTCTTTATGAAATTACTCCAATAGAAGCATGGAATAGAAAAAAAACCAAATGTAAAGCACTTGCGAGTCTTTAGAAACATAACTTATGCCCATATTTCGAATGAAGGGCATACTAAACTTGATGATAAAAGTCAAAAGTTGGTTTTCATCGGCTATGACAATATCTCTAAGGTTACAAGCTTTATAACCCACTTAACAGAAAGATCATTATGAGTAGAGATGTTAAGTTTGATAAGGAAGATTTATTGATAAGGAAGCTTTATAGGATTGAAGTAATAAAGAGAATGAAGATTGCAATTTCTTTCACATATTTAGAGAAGAAGTAAAAAGTAATTAACTAGCTGAATAAATCACTAGTTCACCATCAACTACTACTTCATCATAAGTTCAACATCCTTCATCAAGCTTAAAGTAGTCCAGTGATATCAAATTATGGAAGAAATTTATAAGGTCAATAAAAATTTAAATGACCAATTTAACCTCCTTTGTCTATTTATTGATTGTGAGCGCATAGACTTTCAAGAAGACATAAAAGATAAAAGATGGTTAGGCGTCATAGATGAGGAGAATAAGGCCATAAAGAAGAATGCCGTATGGGAGCTAGCAACACTTCTTAAAGAAACACAAGGTGATTAATGTAAAATGGGTCTATAAATTAAACAAAAATACAAGTTGAGAGATATAAGGCAAGATAGGTGGCTAAAGGCAATAGTCAAAGGGCCAATGTTAATTATGACAAGGTGTTTGCGCTTATAACTCACTTGGAAACTATAAAACGTATCATCTCTATAATACCACAAAATAAGTAAAAAAATTCTACCTAATGGATATAAAATCTACATCCTTGAATGGCTATATTGAAGAAAAAATCGATGTTGAGCAACTAATGGGATATGAAGAAAAGGAGCAAAGTGACAAAGTTCTGAAGTTAAAAAAGGCTCTTTATGGCTTACAACAAGCTCCAAGATCTTGGTATAGCCGTATAGAATTATTTTCAAAAAAATAATTCCTCAAAGTGTTCTCATAATTTTTCTCTCTTCTCCAAGCATGAGAAGAGAGATATATTGCTTGTGTGCTTATACGTGGATAATTTAATCTTCACAGGCAATAATCTAAGGGTGTTTGAAGAATTCAAGAAGAAAACTAAGTAATTTGAAATGAGCGATATTGACCTTACGAGCTACTATCTTAGCATTAAAGTAAAGCAAATGGATGAAGGAACTTTTATTTCACAATAAAAAGATATGCTAGAGAAAGACATAAGAAATTCAATATGAAAAATTGCAAGTTAACTGTTACACCCATTGATTGTGGATAAAAGTTGTCAAAGAAAGAAAAATGAGAAATGATAACTTCAATACTCAACAAGCATCTACTTAGAATTTTAAGGTATCTCACCTACACAAGGACAAATATTCTCTTTGGTGTTGGAATTATAGGTTGCTTCATGAACACTCCCAAAATAACTCATTTGAAAGCTATTATAAGAATCCTTCGTTATATTAAAGGCACTCTAAATTATGGGATTCTCTATGATCACATCAATGAGTTTAAGCTAATCAACTATAGTGATAGTGAATGGGTTGGAAACGTCAATGATTTCAAAAGTATTAGTAGGTTTCTATTCTTTTTTTTAGGAATGTTCAGCTTTCATTTGGAGTTTAAAGAAGCAACCAATTGTCATACTATCTACTTGTGGAGCTGAATATGTTACAACCACTACTTATGTTTGTCATGCACTATGGTTAAAAAGTTTAATGAAGGAGCTTAACATACCACCAGAAGAAAGCAATGATGATGTATATTGACAAAAAATATGTGCTAGCTTTAGCAAAGAATCCAATTTTCATGAAAGAAGCAAGCATATAGACAAATTATCATTTTATAAGTGAATGCATTATAAAAAAGGAGGCCTAGTTGAAGTTTACAAAATTTGAAGATTAGATTATTGATGTCCTTACTAAGACACTCAAGGAAAGAGATTTTAAAAGATTAAGAAGCATCCTTGAAGTTGTAAAAAATAAAGTTTAAGGGGGAATGTTAGAAAAATAAACTTGATTTTTAGGCCCAAAAGTGTTAAGTTTTAATACATTGTCATTGTAGATTATGATCTACATTTTAATGCATTATATAGAATATATTATCTAGAATTATCTAATGGTTAAAAGTTAGGTGGATATTACATTAAATGATGGAATTTGAAAAAGGATTAAATGTAAGTAGGTAAAAGTTGAATTTAGAACTTTCCCTTAGCTCTTATAAATAAGGTATGGAACTCATATTGTAAGCTAAGCCAAAAAGTAATAAGATCTTATAATTAAAAGCTTCCTTTCCTCTAAGTTCTCTTCCACTGCACTTTCCTAAATTTCTTTTCAATATCCTTGTTCCAACACTTGACTCCTTTGTTGTTGTTGTCATAAACCATTACTACTATATTTTATGTCTTCCATTTGTTATCTGCTATTCTTCATAAAGGTATAGTTCTTTTATTATCTGTTATTCTTCATAAAGGTATAGTTCTTTTATAGTCCCCATTATCATTGAGTTGTTTTTTTTTTTGTCTGCATTTTTTCATTTTTTATGTTAATCACATATTTTCTTTCATTGCTAAAAGTAAAAATGTTGGTTTTCCTAAGTTTTTGATTGAAAAATTAGTAGTGATTGCTGCTCTTCTAAGTTTTGTGATGGTATTAAAGCAAGCCTTTCTTTCATTTCAATCATGTAATGAGACGTGTTAGAGCCAACAACAAAAAACTCTTGTAAATTATGGAGGGATATATTAGTTAAATTGTATCAAGCTTTTGGATATTCATAGATCATAATTCTTTGTTAATTTTAAAAACGAAAAAAGGAGCATTTAATTATTTACTGCAACTGAAGGATTTGATATTCACTACAACATTTAATGATAAGAACATTAAGAAAGTCCCATGATCACATATTTTCTAATCTCTTCTTCCCTTAATAATTATTTCTAACAAATAAGAAAATTTTGTATTTGTTTTTATGCACTTTCTTGTATCCCTTAAATATCACAGCAACTTAAGATTGGAAAAGGGTCAAAGATATTTAGAGTGGAAGCAACTTCCATTAATCCTCTTAAGATTGGTCAAATTGACATGAAGCTTACTTCCCATCTCTTGTATATTTGGCCATCTATGTGGACTTAATGGAAGTTGTGCATATTTAAATCATGATTGTTTCTTCATATGCTTGAGAAAGATGAAAAGTATAAGTACAAAGAAAAAGAATTAAAAAGTACAGAGTAGTTCCCTTTATAAAACGAAATGGAGACATGTTGTTCAAGAACCACCATCTTATATCAAATTTATATAATTATGATTTTTTAGATAAATCGAAGTAAAATTAGAAAATTTATAACACAATATATTATAAAAATATAATATAATTTTATAAAATTTAAGAAATATTTTGTAAAATTAAAAAAATACTCAAAATGACACTCAATGGTACCAAATTTTGTACATTATTCACAATATTATAGCTAGATCAAGGATTGAGTCATGTTTCTAGCATTTTCTAATGTATGTCCCTTCAATATTGAGGGGTTACAATAATACATATCCCTTTAAAAACCTCAACTTTCCAACTCCACCTACTAAGAATCAGGAGGGCAATACATGGGCCATTATCATGAAGAGCAACAAACATATGTTATTCTTACTAGAACTAGTGCTATGGATTTTCCTTTATTTGAAGGAATCAAGATATACAACTAGGTATTTAGGGCTAAACAATTTTTCTCCTTTGATTATACACTTGCTAAAATGAAAGTAGAAGTAGTAGAGGCTCACATGGTAGAGGTAGCAGCTGAACAACATCAAGTTTTTCTAAGGCATCAATTGAATTTAGAGGAACCTGTTTGAAATGAATATTTGGCAATTATTACTCAAAGATTTAGAGAAGAAGATATTAAGGACCCAATTGGTGAGTTCAAGGAGCATTATTAGACGGGGACTGTGTGAAACAACTACTCTCTCTTTAATAGGTACGCTTTCTTATTACAAATGCTTGAAAGTTATGAGGTTGGTTTCTTTCTAAAATGATTATGACCTAAGATTGGGTTACTTATTGCCTCAACTTGCCTCCCAACTTACAAAGGACCATAATCATAGCCCATCCTTTACCTTACCACCCAATTCTATGTCTAGAATTAATAAATAAGAAGGGCTTTTACAAACATATAGAACTCCTTTAAACTGAGTTCTTTCAAATCTCCATAGAAGTAACCTTAATAGCTAAGTAGCAAAGAGTTTAAAGAAAAGAAAGTAAAAGGAATTTATTTTTAGTGTGACAAAAACATACACCTAGGTATAAATGTAAAAGAAGCAATGGAATACATTCCTTGTAGAGGATGAAGAGGAAGGAGAAATAAATGATCAACACAAACAAATATATATTATGATAGACAATAGTAGCACCTATAACTTTTGTATGCTAAATAAGGACCTATGAGTGTTTAAAGGTGGGAAAACTTCAAAAAGACTATAAAGGGAGGGATACAACTATCTTGTGAAGTGTTATGTAAACATTTGGAGGGGTAAACTTTGGGAATCACCTTCTTCTCAAATGCTCTCATACTTCCTTTGGGAGGATGCAACCTAGCTCTAGAAGTTCAATAGTTGTCTACTGTAAATGATGTCCGATGTAACTTTGGTAAGCAAATTATGAGCTTAATTGGAGTGGGAGACTAGTTTTTACTTAAAGGAGGCCATATGAGTTACCCAAAAATTTTCACTCCTAAGAAGTTCGTAAAGTTATTAGTTAGGATGGCAAAAGGGCCTGTGCCTAACCCAGGTTGACTAGGCATTAGGCCTAGTTCTTTTAGCCCGATTGAGCCTCAAGCTAGACTTAGGATTTGGTTTCCTAAGCCCAGCCTAGCCCAAGGCCCAAACTTTCTAAGAAAAATAACATCATTTTGCACTTAAAAATAAAAAAATTGCCTGAACCGAGTAGGGTTACGCTCGAGCTCGAGCTCTGGCCTGGGCCCTAGCACCTATGCTCTGTTTAACTCAGTCTATTGTTATCCCTAGTTATTAGTTAAACCCCAACTTAATAACCAACTTTGCATGCTCAAACTTATACATATCCTTTAAAGCAACAACTCAAAGAACTTACCATTGAGCACTACTTATTAAAGGAAGCATAATAACAAAAGTTAGATTGTCTTCTAGCAGAGACCAACTCTTTATTCACAAAATTAAAAGACCTACCTTTTCCAAGATTTCATGATCACAAAATTCTATTTAAGGAGGGGACAAAACCCATTAACATTAGACCTTATAGATATGGGAGTCTTTAAAAGAACATTATAGAGGAGTTAATTCAAGATCATCTAAAACACGGGGCCATTCTATATAGTCATAATCATTTCTCTTCCTCGATAATGTTATTCAAAACAAAAGACAGCTCATAGTATATTTGTGTAGATTAAAAGGAGAAATAAAATCACCGTAAAAGACAAGTTTCCTATGCCTATCATCAAAGAGCTTCTAGGTGAGTTATATTAGGTTGCATGGTTTTTTAAACTAGACTTAAGATCTAGGTATCACCAAATTAGAATGCACGATCCTAATGTTCCTAAACTGGCTTTCATGACTTCTAAACAACACTATGAGTTGTTTACGATGCCTTTTAGGCTTATAATTCCATAATCCAAGTTTTGACAAATGACCTCTTCAAAACATATTTGAGGATATTTGTGTTAGTTTTCTGTTTATGACATCTTTATTTATAGCTCTAGTTTTAAAGACCATATTGAGCATCTTAGAAAAGCTTTAGGGCTTTTGAATATAACCAGTTCCTACTCTAAAGCTATAAATGTATTTTTAGGGCTTCATAAGTGCAGTATTTAAGATACATAATCTACAAATCTAGGTTCTCTATTGACCCTAAGACGGTGGCTTTAATCTTATCTTGGCTTGTCCTATAATGATACTGAACTAAGAGGATTTTTAGAAGGTATTATAGGAGGTTTATCAAACACTTTAGTATATTGAACATGTTTTTGACTATGTTTCTTAAGAAAAATGCTTTCGGTAGGTCTAGTCAAATAAAAGATGCATCCTAAGATTTGAAATAAGCCCTTATATCAACACCTATAGTAACCCTAAATGATGTTTCAAAACCTTTCTTGATCAAAATTGATGCCTATAATAGAGGCTTAGATGTAGTGTTGAGTTAAGAGGGATATCTTATAGCTTATATGAAAAAATCAATGGTAGCCAAACATTAATGATTTTCCATTTATGAAAAAATCATTGTTATTATTATGGGGATTAAACATTAACACCAATTCTTAAATGGGAAACCATTTACCATCAACACCTATCACAATATTCTAAAATTTCTTTTAGAGTAATGGATACACACTCCCCTCCAACTATTGTGGCTTCTCAAGCTATTAGGATATGATTTTAAAATAAGATATAAGAAGGGAGAGGAGAATTTGATTATAAATGCTCTTTCTCAAATCACTTGCATTAAGCTTTGTATTATGGCTTTATCTTAAGTTCAAACAGAGTTGTTGGAAGAAATTAGAAATAGTTAGAATAAGAACCAAATATTATAAGATTTAGTGAAGAAGTTGTCTAATGGCAGTCTAACTTCAAACTCTTTTCAACAGGCTGAAGGAATCCTTAAGTGAAAAGGTCAAATATTTATTAATAATGACGTTAATTTAAAGAAAAAAATAGTAGTTATAATGCATGATAGCTTTATAGGAGGTCATTCTAGAGCAATAGAGACTATCAAGAAGTTACAAGCCTATTCTTAAGAGATGTCAGGAACTTCGTTCAAACTTGCTACATTTGTTAGCTTAATAAATATTAAAAATGTCACTAGGCTGGTTTGTTGTAACACTTACCCCTTCCTAAAGGACGTTGAATAGATATACATATGGATTTAATTAAAAGGTTACCCACCTCTAACCACTACTTAGTTATATTGGTTATAATTGATTAATTCATCAAGTATAACTAATTATTAGCCTTGAAGCATCCTTACATAGCAAAGTTAGTCACTAGTACCTTAAAACATTCTTACAAATCTTCCTTAAAATTTTGGACAAGCTGAAGTCCTCAATAGGTCCTGAGAAACTTACTGAAGATGCATAATATAAGAATTATCTAGCAAGGGGTTTTAATGGTTACCATTCGTTGAATGGTGGTACAATACCACCCGTCACCCATCTCTTAATACATTACCCTTTGAAGTCCTATACAATTATCCTCCACCAATTTTTGTTTCTTATTTTGCTAAAGATTTTAAGATATTGGTAGTACATGATATTTAAAAAGATCGGGAAGTTACTACCTAGGTGATAAACTTCCATGTATAAAGAACACAAAAAAGAAAGCTACAATAGGATAATAAGAAGAACGTTGATAAAGAATTAAGCATTGAGGACTTGGTGTTTATTAAAATTTGAACATATTTATATAATTCAGTAGCTAAGAGAACAAACTAAAAGGTTTCTTTTAAATTTTATGGGCCTTTTAAAATAATTGAAAAAGTTGGGACTGCTTCCTGTAAACTTGAATTTTCTCTTGAAGGAATTATACATAACATCTTCCATATATCTTAGCTCAAAATGCACTTATCATCTTCTCACAAGATTTCTCCTACACTTTCCAATCAAACTTAGTATAAAAGAAAGAGTTCCCATAACCATTCTGGATCGAAGGATGTTGAGACATGATAAACTGGTAACTTAAGGAACTAGTGAAGTGGTCAAGTTTGGTAGAACAAGACACTTAGGAGCTTTTGTTTAACCTACAGAAGTGTTATTCATTGTTGAACCTTGTGGATAAGGTTCCTTAAAGGGGAAAATGATGTTATGAATAAGAGGGAATAAGGTAACAAAGGATATGGCTTTTAGTTCTTAAAAATAAACAGTATTGTATACCCTTATTATACACAGGAACAGATGTCACACCCTTGTAATATGTTTTTTGCCTTACTTTTCCAATGTAACAAACTAACAACTATAAAATTAGTTGCTAGTGTAAGAGAGTCAATATCTTCAATTAATAGCAACCAGATATTCCCTCACAGACTCTCTATCTCTGTCTTTCTCTTTCTTTATAATTGTTCCCTTTTTTCTGCTACACATTCTCTTTGTTTACTATTTGGTATTAATTTGTTGCTATCATATGAGGAATCAACAAAGATGTACACTTAAAGAGGTGAAGCTCTAAAAACTCTCCATCCTTATGTGGTGATGGTAAATTTTGTGTTTGCTCAAGCCAGTACCTTTAAAAGACCAAAGAAGAGCAATTAAGGGGGATAATGTGCCCCCAATCACCAAAACTACCCATTTCTCCACTAATCATATATAACAACACCTTTTTGATGCATTTTAATTATTTTATAAAGATAATCTGATTTGGGAAATTTTGTTATATTAGGGCTTATTTTATATGTGGGACCTATTGGTGACACTTAACTAAAGAGACTCTAATTGGTTTAATGGTTCTATAAATTGAGGGTTTAACTCAAATGATTTTAAAATATTAGGATTTTCTGTAAAATTAGTTAGTTTAGCAGGAGATTTTCATATACATTTCTAACTAACTTTTCTTTTTCTTTTTTATTTCATTTTTCAACTTAACTTTTTTTTCCAAACCAATTGTCATATTATTTTTTCATAAATTTTAATCAATATTTTTCCTATTGTTTATTTCAATCTTCTAATTAATTTTTTATTTAATGAGTTTTTCTAAAATTTTCTAACTTAAATTTAAATAAAAATTTAATCTTAGGAGAATTGTCTATGTTATAAAAAATTTAAATTCAATAAAATCAAAACAACATATTGAGTTACAATAAAATGCAATTAAAAAGTTATGATATAAAATCAAAACCAATAAAAGTAAGTTGAATAAGATTAGTAAATCATCAATCTTGTCAAACTTAATAAAAAGGTTATAAAAAATTGGACTAAGTAAATTGTTTAAAACATGATTTTGATTTTTTAATTTGAAAAACAAATTAAATAGACAAAATATGTTTGAAAAAATTAAGTACCTACACCCGTCATCTCAACTTAGACCAATCCACTTTATGTTAGCATCATAACGAAAAGCATAGAGAGAGTGTATTATAAGATGAAATACCTACGCAAGTTGGTCACATACGATTAAAAAAGTCATTTGAGGACAACGAGTCATTATGGGTTAAATGGGTCGACTATATTAAACTAAAGAAAGCTTTTAAAGTATTCAAATATCTTCTTTATTCTCGTCGTTTTAGAGAAAGTATGTTTTATTTTAAATTGAATATTTGAGGATAAATCCTTTTGAAGAGCGGGTGTAATCATAATAAGCTCAAATAAAGGATCCATAGCATGTAGGTTTGAAGCAATCATGGTGGTTGGAATCGGAGAAAATTTAGAGGCAAAATACTCATTTTTAATTGAATATGGGCTTCTATATAGGCATAGCCTAGGTCATTTCTATATTCACAATGTTATACTCAATTATATGGTTTACATCCGCAGGTGTGTTCGAGGTCATGCCCTATTCCCCAGAGATACAATAGGATCCATAGTCATCAAACATGGTTGTGGATATAAATTGTGTGTGATTAAAGTTTTCATATTAACACAACTTAAGTTATCCATATCGTGACCCCAACCATGCCCATAAAAAATTATAGTTTTTTAATGTTTTGTATTTAAAGCATATGTCATTTCAGTTGAAGAAAGTTATAAGATATTTGTTTATTAAGACTTGTCATTGTTTCTCTTACTTACTTTCTATAGAACTTTGAACTTATCAAAGAATTTTTTTCTGTGAAGTTCAAATACTTTATAAACTTTGGTTCTTGATTCTTTATAATCAGTAAGTCAATTAGCTTTTTTAGGTTGATTTAAACTTGTTCATAGGTTACTTAGGTGGGTTCCAGGGTCGTTCCTAATGTTTTATAGGGTCAGGAAAAAGTAAAAAGAACAATCCCAACAAATCGATAATATGAAAATATGTACTGTCTAAAGAAAATACAAGATTCAATTCCCTTATAAGTCTTTTTTTAATTAAAAAGTTCCTTATTTTATTGTCAAGATTATTCTAATTTCTAGGATCATAGATGTTTAACAAAGGGATTGGTTGCTTATCTTCCTTAAATTTTCTAAATTAGATGCATTTGATACATGTTTATACTTACTCAAATTTTTAACATTCTGGTGAATATGAATCTCATCACTTAAATTTTCATTAAGTTGTTTAAAACTATCTTCACATAATTTCTCATAATTTTCACTAGAAGGGTTAATATTTTAACAAATTTATCGATAAATCTTATTTTAGAATACTAACTATTCTAGTCTTTTTTTCTTTTTTATTTCTAGACAAATACTTTTTGGGCAATATTATATAATTATAACACAATTGAACTAGAAAAAGAACAAAAACATATGCATGGAATTGGAAGAAGCAGGTAGGCACAATAATCGACCATTTATCACAAAAATATATCAATGGTATATATCTGTAAAAAAGAAAAAAAAGAATAAATAGCTAAATTTAATATCCTATATTAAAATAAAAAAAGAGTAACTTTTATGATAAAAGTTATAATGCTGAAAATTTATTTTCTACTTTCAAAGTAATTCTAAAATATCAAAAACTAAAAGTGATCTACTTTTCACTTAAGAGAATAGAGATTAACAACAATATTCACATTATAGAAATATTGAAATCAAATTTCATCAATAATTTACAAAATTAAATTCATACATACAAAAGCAGTTGAATCTATAAATTAGAAAATGTTAATTATAACTTAATATATGAAAGAGAGATAAATTGCAATTGAAGAAGGAAATAAGAGATAAAATTATCAAGTATGATATATGTAAAATGAAAGAGAAAAAATTACCCGAATAAACTTCAATTTGAATTAAAACTATATCTAGAATTGTAATTGACAAATATCATATATAATCAAATTGACAAATTTCAATTTATTCAGATAAACTGCAATTGAAATAGGAAATGGAAGAAAGATAAATTATATCTAAAATTTAATCTAGGTTTCAATTCAAAAATAGAAAATTCAACCTAGATTGCCAAAGATATTGTACTCATATCAAATTTCAAATTTTAACTCAGTCTTTAAATCAAAAGAGCTACTGAAATATTTAAAATTCAAAGTAATAAAATAAAATAAGATGAGATTGAGAGAATAAATCAGATGCGTTTCTTAACTAAATGAGAATGATACTATTGGAAGCAAGGCTAAGTTGAAAATTTTGAATTTAAGGTCTTCTCTTATTGAATTTTAATTAGAAAAATGTGAATCTGGGTATTTAATAGGACCAATTTCATTTTAAAATGCTCACTTCCATCATTGTTTTACCTCCCAAGCATAAACTTTTGTATTTATGATGACTGACCAAGCCTTTTTTTTTTACCAATTAAGATTGATGTTTGCTCCTTAAATAAATTCTTTTAAATCTTTAGAAAAGAACAACTCTTTTTTTTTTTGAGAATTAGAACAACTCTTTCTAAACCTGCCGCTTACGTGAAAAACTCCTTTGTTATAAAGTAACTTGTAATTAATAAGCCTCTAATAAACATGTGCTTCCTACCTTTACTCAGGATCAGCCTAATAGGTTCACATCAATTATACATTTTATCCCCCAAGAGAACCTAAAAATTTTGAGCACAAATGGTATACTTAAAAGGATACGTGTGTGTGTATACACACACAAAAAATGAGCATTTGAAAACCCAGGATATGAAGAGATGAACGCATTCGTTAGACAAAAGGACTAAAAATCATAAGCATAAAAGTTTAAACGATATTGAAACTAGAACAAGAAAAGATGAATATGTGACATAAAACACCATAGTATTGATCGAGAAAACTCGAAAAATTATAAATGATAAAAAAAGTGGCAACTAAAGCAATACTAACCCAAAAAATATCATAGCACCTATGAGATCCAAAACCATGTAAACCACAAATGAATAATGAATAATAAGAAAACACATGCCACCCTACTTAACATCACCAGGGTATAAAAAAGCAAAGGTAGAACATTGAAAAAAATCAAGATAAATCTGAAAGACCTTAAACCAAAAAATGTTCCACCCAAATTAATATGTCAATCATAAAAAAAGAACAAGTTAATGAAAATAGTAATAAAAATAAATATAAAAATGAAATAAATTGAAATGAGAAATCATAATGTAAGACAAATCATTAATACATTTGAGAGGCTTATCCAAATTTTAAAATTAAGTGTGTGTGCGTGTGTGAATGCCACACTTTTCCTATAATTAATGATACTTAAATAAAAGCAGAATATGTCAACGAAAAATAGAAAGGCCCATTGACACGAATAAGAAAAATACAACTAATGAAAGAAAGCAAAAAGAAACTAAACCTTAGTGAACTTCTTATGATCCTCCTTAACTCACAATGGGTGCTCTTTTGGTGTCGTAGAACTGAACCTAGCCAAACAGATGATGGATTTTGAGCAACCGAAATAGGAGAATAATGTGAGTAGGTAGAAAGTGATGAGTGCGACAATAAAGAAAAGAGAAGATGGTAGCAACGATGAAAAGAGGGTTTTAAAGTTAGGACAATTATGATAGCAAGAGGGAGATAAGAGAAGATAGAATGGTGGTGGGCTGAGTGACAGAAAGGACGATAAGGCGACAACTAAATAACTTGAGAGAAAAGAAAATGGTAGCAACACTGCTACCATTTTCTAGCTAGGGTTTCGTGGAAATAATATTTTTATGCAATAAGAGAAAATCCTAAATTTTAAAATGGTGTAGCTTAGTTTATTCTTCTAACATTGCAGTGTGACTAAATATTCCCCTATTCGTCATTTTTTACTTTGAAGCTCATTATTTTGTATTTTGTTTCTTCCAACTTTGGTTTTCTAAAATGGTCTATGTAATCTTAAATTTTGTAATTTAGCCCCCTTTTTTTGCAAATTTGTTTTTGGACTAATTCTGTTCACCATTTCAATCTAAAACTTTCCTATTGCCCATCTCTACGCCAAAATTTTAATTTTACCCTAAAAATCCTTAAAAGAACAAACAATGCTTAACAAATTTAACTAATTTGTGAAAAATAAAATTATTTAAAAAATAAATAATATAGCATATAAAACTAAGAATATTAAAAAAATCAAGTGATAAAAATTTTTAAATGAAAAATTAATGTACATAATTTTATTGATAAAATATAATAAAAAGAGACGGGACAAAATTAAGTATCTACAATAAGTATTAGTGAACAAATCTTGAGAGGAGCTTTGGTGATCTTGCCACTCTATCTGTCAACCTTTATACTTCTTTTAGATTTCTAGGTGTTATAATGTATAAGACAACTTTAATTTTCTATGAATTAACTTCTATCCATCCCTCTATGGATGACCATAAATCAAATGAACTTGCTTGCCTACATCGAATATGCATTTTTTAAGTTTTATTTTCAGGTCATGATTTTGTAAGCATTGTACAGAATTCTTCTAGGTCACCAATATGATTGTCTCCAACCTTTAATTTTACAATCACGTCATAGATTTATGCTTTCATACTTCTCCCTTGTTGTTTATGAAAGAACAAGAAGAATTGTTATATTTGTTACTTGCCTTAACAAGTTTTATTTTCATGTTATATTTTTGTAGGCATGGTAAAGCATTCTTCTAGGTCACTAATATGATTTCTCTGACGTTTACTTTTACTATCGTGTCACCGATATATGCTTTCATACTTCTTCCTTGTTGCTTACGAAAGACCAAGAAGAATTGTCATATTTGTTAACCTTGTCCCTAATGTTATAGGCAAATGTATATCTTCCATTTTGTTTATATTTGGTCACCTATAAAACTAAGCAAAGGTAGGTAACATTTTTTGGTCTATCTATTGGGATGCCCATCTATTTGAAAGCATCATAGAACAATATGTTTGCTACACTCCTTATATTTACCTTTTTTTTTTGTCTTAAAGAGTTGGCTATCAATAGATTCACAACTATAACATCTTCATGAGGGTTGATTAAGGACATATTGTTCGTGTCTTAAAAGGTGATCTTGAAGACCTTTATCCTTTTTATTGAAAAGCCTATTACGATTAGGTTGTTTGTTGTGACTTTCCCTATGTTGTGCTTTCTTTGACTGAGATTTCAGCAATTTTCAATCTCCTCTTATTATTATATGGTCACTCTTTGAGTAGGGCGTAGTTGTCTGGTTCTTGACCTTTGTGACTCTTTGAGTAGGGTGTAGTTCCCTGGTTCTTGACCTTTGTGAAGGATTCTTTCTTCGTTACTCCCTAACTTAGTCATCCCTGCTACTTTTCTTTATGAATTAACTTTAGTCTTCTTTATTTTATTAAGTCATTCATTACCCTCCTTAGATTTTTATAGTTCTTGTTGTTGAGTGAAGTATCGAACTTGAGGAGATCTTAATCGATTCTCCCTTTTTTCTCAACTTTTGATCATTTTGTTCATGATTCGTCTTCTCAGTTTTGTTAACTAGCAACACACTCCTCTTTCTATTTTCATTATTTTTAGGATTCTTATGATTAGTATCTAATGAATCTATACATTTATGTGTCCTGATATGTACCTCTTCAAAGCTTCGTAGTTATTTTGCGCATCAAATTTTGCAAAGGTTTGTAAGGCCTAAGTCTATTTGTAAAGGTTGCTTTTGCCCCCCCCGCATTGAGTCTAGATATTTGGTTGCTTTGAACATAAATTGCTACAAATAATCCTTTAAGATTTATTCAATTCTTTAGATTATAGAGATTAAGTAGGCGAAGTCTTTAATTCTACTCATATTGTTACTAAAGTGTGATATGAATTTGATAGTTAATTGTTAAAAGATAGCTACTGAAGATGGAAGAATGGTTTGAAACCATGCAGTGCCATATTGGTCATAATGGAACAAAAGGATTTGCATTTTGTAGCATTAAATGCATCGTTCAAGTTCATAAGTTCCCTATATCGATGTACGTGATTGACATGGATATGCATCCTAAACTTGCACAGTAACGAATCTGCTAGGACATCTACTATCGATAGGCTATCGACTATCAGGCTGTCCCCTATATACTGCGTTCTAACGGTGTTGATTGCACGGGTATAGATGGGGCTATCTTTATCTTTCATATGTCTGTTGCCTTTCTTGCAATAATTATTTAAATTGTTGTAGCATTTAAATTTTAGCAATTTGGTCCTTGAGTTACCTATTGTCTCGAGAAACATTAGATGCTTTAGTTGTTTCGGTAAGGTTGACAGATAGATGTATTCAAAAAGTGTTAATTATTCTTTTTCGAGTTGATGATAATCTATTTGATTTGAGATTTTTTAAAATGAACCAAACCAAATCAAATCAAATATACCTAAATTTTCGCCTAAGTAAGGTATGGGAAGGGTAAGATGTACGCAGTCATGCCCGCATCTCCGATAGAGATACAGAGATTATTTCCTGATAGACCCCCGGCTAAAATAAGAGCAACAATAAATAACAACAAACAAACAAACACAAACAACAAAAACAAACACAAAAACAAACACAAACAAATAAAAACAAACAGACCAGACCAATGCAAGTATATCACTGTATAAGTATAACAATATATGTATATGCATGGAGACTATAACCTATAGAATGTACAGGAAAATGAAAAAATATAAATACATGAAGATGTAATATATGTGAGGGAAGAGAAATACAAATTAATTTATAGTGGTTTGGTAAATAACCCTTACCTATGACTCTTTTTGAAATTTTACTGTGACTTTTCTTTTAAGACAAAGAATAATCTTTGTACAATCTATTCTCTCTAAAGAAAAACGCTTTCATAATATTTCTTAACATTAAAGAAGAAATTCAATGCCACTTAGAATATCTCTAAGTATAATGTACAAAATCTCTATAGAAGCTTACAACTAAATATATCTTACTTCATCACTTTGATAAAAATAAAAAGGCTAACTCACGCAATTACAAGACAATGAAAGCTCAAATGCTTAATAAACACTTAAAAAAATATGTAAAAGACATTCAAATATTTAGTTGATTCAATAACCAAAGAGAAAACATATATATATAAGATTTTAGGATCCACACTAGTTGACGACTAGGTCAATTAGTTGACCAACATATACTCCATGAACAATATTCATTAGTCATTGCATAGTGGATAACTAGTAAAGTATATTGGTCAACCAATTTGTCCCTTAAATGGACGTTGGTCAACTAATATGTTAACAAAGATCATTTTTACACATTTAATGTATATTGGTCAACAATTTCTCCCAAAATATGATTTTATCATCTTTAAATGCTCAAACTTAACTTGTTTAATACAAAACTTTCAAAATGTTTCTATAAGAGTGTTTGAAAGATTAAGAAGTCTTTCTTTAAAAAAAAAGATTTTGATAAGTGAAAAGACATATAATGAACTAAGATGAAGTGTTTATGCATGATGAACCTTTTAAACTACGAAAATAACAAAATGAGATTACAATTAACATTACAAAATATAGAATCATCTTGATGTACCTTGATCTTCTTTTGTTATTGACATCATCTTCACTTTGAAAGTTGCAAACTTCAACTTTTCTTTTCAATATTAAGGAAATATGTTCTCGAGTTATACATGGCTACATTTTGTTCTTATATAGCTTCTCATAAAGATAACAAACTCATTAATAGTACTTATATTTTGTTATCATCAAAATATCAATTGAAACCTCTTTGGTTAAACAATCTCCTCATTTTTGATAATAATAAAACAGTTGTGATATTAGACAACAATAATTAAATTAATCTTACAAACAAATGTCCATATTAAGATAATGATTAGCTCTCCTTAATTCTTGCATAAAACATAATTCAATATTAAAAAAAAGAGATATTTACTATTAAGTGAAAAATAAATATTCACTTATGTAGATAACAAAAATTTAGTCAAGTATAAAATACCACGTACGCAAAAATTATTACATATATAAAAGTTACTCCTACTTAATATAATATCATTAAATTTCTCTGCCCTTATTGAAACATAAAAAATTAGGTAGTTGAGAAGGAAAGCGAGACTTAATCAAATGATATAAGTCATCAAGATAGTGTATAATGATGTCGTAAAAAGAGTCAAGTTTTCCTTATAACATAGTAAGTTGAAAATAACTACTAAAGAGCATCAGGTCCTATGATGTAACCATAAGTTAGTAGCCTCATCATCCATAAGTAGTTCAACAATGTGACTAAGTAAAGTCTCATCAGGACCAATACCATATAAGGCCTTATATGGTAGTGAAGGCTGCTAAGGATAGTCACTGAAGTGGTTAAGTCATCAACCAATTAGTAACTCATACAATTAAGGGTAATAGAATTTAAAAAAAGGTATTTAGATTAATCTCCTCTCAAGTAGGAAGATTTTGAAAATGTTGGAAGATAAGGCTAAGTGTTAAATCATAAGGGATATTTTATTTCTTTTTCTTAGTTTAATTGAAATGCACCATATTCTATATAATGAAGGTACTAAGATGAATGTGCTCTCCTAACATGAGAGTAAAGGCCATCTTCTAATGGTTTCTATACTAATACCTAACTTAAAGTTAAAATTGACTTTATCAGACACAAAGTGAGGTTGAAGTTAATAGTTGGTATGACAACTATAAGAAGTAGGATTTTCAGGAATAGTAATGCCTAAAATCTCATTTATAAGATCATTAGTGAGATGTGTGTCGACACTTTAAATTTTAGAGAATAGATGTGTCACCTTAAATTAATCAAAGTAGAAGGTTACAATAAAATAATCGAACATTTATTGGGGATGACATAATAAGTATTTGTAAGTAGGGATTCCTACCCTTAATAAAAAAAACCAATGTGTTGAAAATTAGACCAAAATTAAACCGATGATAAAAGGTTTAAGGTCTAAAATGTTTAACTTGTGTTAGACCTTCATAAAACCAATATGTAGAAAAGATTGAACAAATTTGAAGACCTTTACATATGATTAAAGAAGGAGACTGCCCTTTACCATCAAAGAAATTGAAGTTTAATTAAAAAAAGAGATTGTTAAATAAAAATCAACTAGTTTATTATGGTTCATAAAAATCAATTAGTTTACAAAAATTGGTTAATTAATTAACAAATTAGAAAAAAAATTTATAACAATGGTTATTAAAGTAAGTCAAACCAGAAAGTTGGTATGTTCAAGATTTTTACTATTGAATCGGCCAAACCAGTTCAATTTCTAATTATTAGGAAAACTATATAAGACTATAGGCTTTGAATTATTTTAGATAAGAAGGGAAAATTACACTGGATTTATATTACTCATGTGATGCATAATCGAAAAAATTAGGAGAGTAAATGTTAAAATAGTTATCCTTATAAATAGAATGATGCATAAGAGGTAGATGAGTTGTGGAGCTTTTTTAATTTTTCTTAGTCTAACAGGGATGACTACCAACGATATAGAGTATAAGGCCACTAGTAGGAAAAACAATTTCATAAATTCAAGCTTAATAACTTCAATTTCAATTCAATCACAACAAGGTGTAAATGCGAAGGATAATGTAAAACAAATTATGAAGTATGTAGCGTTTATAAATAACCAAAATCAAAGTATTTTGAAGAAGTAAAAAAATGATAAAGTGAGATGAAAATATGCAGATACATTTGGAAAAAAAAAAGATACAAAATGGATTCAATTTTAAGTGAATGATCTATAATTGTAAAAGAAATATCAATTTCTTTGAAAAGGTTTATGTTGTAATCATTCAGTTAGATTATAAATTGATTACTTTCAGTAAAGTTGAAAGTAACAAAAGCTCAAATACATTCCTAATTGAATAAAACCATTAGTTTAACAAAAGATTGCACAAATACAAGGAATTTTTAAAAAATCCCAAATTTCACGAGGCAAAAATGCCAAAAAATTAAATTCAATTAAAATTAGAACCAATCTGATGTAATTGAGAATTTGATAACCTCAAATCAACCTTCAATTTCATTAATAAACCATCAATGTAAAAAGTTAATTAAAGGTATGCAATCAATAGAAAAATCTCCACTTCTAAAAGCATAACTCTCCCTATTTGCAATTTGATTCAATCTGAAATCAATCTCATAAAATTAAATGCATAGACATATTTAAAGTATAAAATAGGGCAAACTAATCAACAATTAAAAGAAGGATTCAATGATTTTTTAAAACCCTTAAAATTGAGGAGATCAAAGTTGGATGAATTGTAATTGAATGTCAATAGAGCTTGGACTTATAGGTGTAAAGGAGTTTGTTAGTGTAACACCCCAACTCCTGCTGAACCCGAACCCGATATCGACAGTGATACCCGAATTCGTGCCCCGCGAGGGTGGCGTGTCACATCACTTAACAC